>OX345641.1:4938346-5290846 GCA_947044365.1 Petrosia ficiformis | reverse complement strand
CTACAGTACAGCGACATCAGAAAGATGGTACACGTATCTCTGTTCCTTGTCCAATGTCGGTGTACTTGTACAACAAATACATGGGTGGAGTAGACTACAATGACCAATTGCGAGGGTACTACAGTGTCAGGCTAAAAGGTAGAAAGTTTTATAAATACATATGGTGGTTCCTATTTGATGTGGCAGTAACCAATTCTTATATCTTGTGCAAGCACCACTCGACAACATCAATCAACAGGGTAAAGGATTTCCAAACAGCTTTAGCAAAGTCCCTAATTGGCAATTTCAACAACAGGAAACGTCGTGGCCGTCCATCACTTACAACAAATCCAACACAACGATTCTGTGCTGACCATTTCCCTAGACGAGCAGAGAAAAAGTCTCGTTGTTATTTTTGCTATCATAGGAGAAACGAACGACATGAAAGCTACTGGTATTGAAATACATGTGAAAAGCACTTGTGCCATGATGGCAAGGCTGATGATTGTTTCTTGTTGTACCACCAATAACAATAGTACCCCTCCCATTCCCCCTCCTCCAAATCACATATAACACCAAATTACTTTTACTGATTTATTTACCTTCATTTCTTTCACCTCTTATTATCCGTAACACTTACAAAAAAGGAAAAATCTAAATAAATTATAACAAATTATTTTCACTTACCTTTTCTTTTTTCACTGTTATCCTGGTGATCATACTTATTCCCCCACCAATCACTATAACTATTCTCTGAATCATAATATACAATTCTCTTTACTATCCTGTTCATCAATTTACCTTACAATACTCATCGTAAATCGCTAAGAAATTCTTTAAAAAGTTACTCACACATTCCTATACTTAACGCTATCAATAGATACATAAATATTGCGTCTAACTTACATCAATTTTACTCTACCGACAAATAACTTACAAAAAATCTCAAGGCAGCCATGCTGGCTAGATCGATCTCCTCTACAGATATATTTTTAGCTACCAAGAGCAAGAAACGAGCAACTAAACACGATGATCAAAGGTCAAGGTCAACTATGGTCACATGATTGCTTACGTTTGAAATTAATTTGGTAACGTAGCAACATAGCGGCGTCATTAATTTAGTACGTAATGAGTTAAACCGTCTGATCCAGATCAACCCTGGTATGAGAATTCCCCAAGGATATGTGTGCTGATACAGGTATTAGTGGCAAGACAAACCATAGTCTGCATGCAACTGGGGCAACTGCACTATTCCAAAACCATGTACCAGAGCCCCAACGGTGCACGACCACCTCCTCACCCTGATCTTCCCTCCCAACAGTTTCACAGTCCATTGAACTCTCTCTTCAAAGTGCTTTTCACCTTCCCCTCATGGTACTTGTCCGCTATCGGTCTCGCACCTGTATTCAGCCTTGGATGGAGTCTACCACCCACTTGGGGGTGCAATCCCAAACAACCTGACTCAACGAGTACGAACCCTCGTCCCGTCGCTCCCGCTTTCTTTGCCCTATGGGGCTCTCACCCTCAGTGAAGCAGTGGACCGTGACAGTTCGACCACAATTCGCCGGTCAATAACTAAATCCTGACCGGAGATTTCAGACCAGGGCACTCTTCCCAATTCTCTCGCCGTTACTGTTGGTTTCTCTTCCTCCACTTAATTGATATGCTTAAACATTTATAGGTGTAGGGAAATACTATTGTACTCTATTAAAAGGAGTAAGTTTGGCAAACCATTCAACTGTCCCCGGACAGGACAAAAACCCCACCCTCGTTGTGAAGAATATTACACAACCCTTGTGTTGCGCAATGATTCGTTCATGTTTTTAAACGACCCTCAGCCCAACGTACCTCACCACAATACCAGCAAGGTGCCATGTGCGTTCTGCAATTCGCAACACTATGTCGCACTTTGCTACGGTCTTCATCGATGTGCGAGCCAAGGGATCCACTATTGGAAGTTGTTCTTCAGTCAGTTGAAAACCTTCCAAAAAAAAACACAAACCCACAGATGAAAAAAAATGTCGTGCACAACCACCGAGTGCACACAAGCGTTCACACACCCGATTCCTCTCACGCACCAACTTAGGAGAACACAGGTGGAACGCAATCATCCGAAAAAGAAACATTAATGATCCTTCCGCAGGTTCACCTACGGAAACCTTGTTACGACTTTTACTTCCTCTAACAGACCAAGTTGGAACAGTTTCTCGGAGAATCCCTGATGATCGTTGCCGACCACAAGGGCTCCAATCCAAACTTCTCGCTAAGACGGTCAATCGGTAGTAGCGACGGGTGGTGTGTACAAAGGGCAGGGACATAATCAACGCCGGCTCGAAGACTCAGCGATTCGAGCAGTTACTATGAATCACCAAGGAACCGGGAAGGACGACTGAAGCCGAACCGACCCGCATTGGTGTTGGATCTAATAAATACGTTCCTTCCGAACGAAACGAATCAGGACCTCTTGCATGTATTAGCTCTAGAATTACCACGCTTATCCACGTAGAATGGACACCATCAAATAAACTATAACTAATTTAATGAGCCATTCGTAGTCACACGGTTCAAGCGTTTATACTTGCACATGCATGGCTTAATCTTTGAGAAAAGCATATGACTACTGGCAGGATCAACCAGGTAACCTTCCCGTTCGTCGTACGTCTCCCCTTGTGAGAAGGTGCCGACGGCTCAACATGCAACACGAACTCTCCTAACCTGTTACACTTGTCAGCAGGGAGAGAACCTTGCCAAATCCATCAAACAAGGCAACTTGGATTAGCTCAGAAGCAATCCCACCAAAATGCAACCAATGGGAATAACCGGTCAATGTTTGTTTCACTCCTCAGGACACAGAGGCACCCTCGGGGTAAAAAAAACATACCATCGTTTCCCAACAACTCTTCAAAAATCAACCTACTTGTACGGATCAAAATACAGTTCAGGAAACTGTGTTCTTCAATATCGAATATACACCGCTTTCTCCAACCAACATAATGTTCAGAGGGATTTAGGATAATTCGATGGAATATCAACAACGACCTCGTCTTTAAACGAAGCCACCGTCAATACTACAAAACCCTCGGTTCCTCGACACCACTTTGAGAAAAAAACCCACAATTAATCTATCTGATCATTCTCATATATAGCACTACCACCGCTCGTCACAGCTGTGTTTACATAAGCCTCCTATTCGCTGACTCTGCGCAAAATGAGCAACCACACACCAGGCCGGCTGAGAGGCTGGCCCGGGCTTCATCGTCGTCATCGCTACGATACGCTACGATACGCTACGATACCTTACGATACGTTACGTTAAGTTACGTTGGTTTTAACGGGGAGGCTGTCAGGCCACCAATCCTGCCAAGTTATCGTTTCGGACAGGCAAGGCCAGCTCAGGGAATCAGTCTTGAGGCATGCAAGGCATCGTTTGTTCGTCGACAGAGTCCTCCACCCCAGATGATGACTACATGGGTCCTAGTGGACTCCTTATAGATCCTAGTGGACTCCTATCGGGTCCTAGTGGACACCTTATTGATCCTAGTGGACTCCTATTGGGACCTAGAGGACTCCTGTTGGGTCATATTGGACACCTAAAGTGTCCTATCGGACTGAAATTGGGTCCCAGTGGACACTAAACACTAAACCCTAAACCCTAAACCTTAATGGGTCCTGATGGACTCCTAATGGGTCCTAGTGGACTCCTATTGTGTCCTAAGGGACTCCTTGTAGATCCTAATGGACTCCTAATTGGTCCTGGTGGACTCCTAATGGGTCCTATTGGACACTTATTGGGTCCTAGTGGACGTCCTAGTGGAGTCCTATTGGGTCTTAGTGGACTCATTACGGGTCCTAGTAGACACCTACTTGGTCCTAGTGGACTCATAATGGGTCTTAGTCGACTCCTATTGGGTCCTACTTGACTCGTTTTGGGATGTAGTGGATTCATTGTGGGTCATATCAGACTCCTATAGGGTCCTAGTGGTGTCCTATGGGGTCCTATTGGAGTCCTGTTGGGTACTAGTGGACTCCTATAGGGTCCTATTGGGCTCTTATCGGGTCCTAGTGGACTCCTAATAGGTCCTGTTGGACTCATAATAGGTTTTAGTGGACTCACATTGTGTCCTAATGGACTCAATTGTGAACTAGGGGAAACATAAAGGGTCCTAGTGGACTCCGAATGGGTCCTAATGGACTCCTAATGGGTACTTGTGGACTCCTAATGGGCCCTAGTGGACTCCTAATGGGTCCTAGTGGACTCCTAATTGGTCCTAGTGGACTCCTGTTGGGTCCTAGTGTATTCCTGTTGGGTCCTCGTGGACTCCTTATGGGTCCTAGTGGACTCCTTATGGGTCCTAGCGTACACCTAAAGAGTCCTAACGGACTCATATTGGGTCTTATTGGACTCCTATTGGGTACTATGGGACACCTTATGCGTCCTAGTTGACTCGTAGATTGTCCTACTTGACTGCTATTGGTCCTAGTCGACTCCTATTGGTCTTAGTGGACTCCTATTAGGTTCTAGTGGACTCCTTATGGGTCCTTTTGGACACCTAATGGATCCTAGTGGACTCCTAATGGGTGATAGTGGACTCCTAATAGGTTCTAGTGGAGTCCTATTGGGTCATAATGGACTCCTATTGGTCCAAGTGGACTCACATTGGGTAATAGTGGACTAGTTATGGGTCCTAGAGGACTCCTAATGGGTCCTAGTGGAGTCCTATTGGGTGCTATTTGAGTCCTATTGTGTCGTAGTGGTCTCCTTATGTGTTCTAATGGAGTCCTATTGGGTCCTAGTGGACTCCTAATTGCTCATTGTTGACTTCTAATGGGTACTAGTAAACACCTTTAGGGTCCTAGTGGACTCCTAATGTGTCGTAGTGGACATATTATTGTTCCTGGTGGACTCCTTATGGGTCATAGTGGACTTTTAATTGGTCCTAGTGGTCTCCTAATGGGTCCTAGTGGACTCCTAATGGGTCCTAGAAGACAACTTATGGGTCCCAGTGTACTCCAAATGGGTCCTAGTGGACTCATAATGGGTCCTAATGTACTCCTTTTGGGTCCTAGTGGACTCCTAATGAGTCATAGTGGAGTACTATTGGGTCATAGTGGGCTCCTATTGGGTCCTAGTGGACTCCCTATGGGTCCTAATGTACTTATAATGGGTCCTAGTGCACTTCTAATGTGTCCTACGGGAGTACTATTGGGTCCTAGTGGACTCCTATTGGGTCCTAGTTTACTTCTTATGGGTCCTACTGACCTCCTAATGGGTCCTAGTGGACTCCTTATTGGACCTAGTGGACTCCTATTAGGTCCTAGTTGACTCATATTGCATCATAGTGGACTCCTTATGGTTCCTACTGGACTCCTTATTGGTCCTAGTGGACTCCTATTTGTACCTACTGGACACCTATTCGGTCCTAGTGGACTCCTATTGGGGCCTAGTGGACTTCTAATGGCTCCTAATGGAGTCCTATTGCATCCTAGTTCACTACTTATGGGCGCTAGTGCACTCCTAATGGGTCATAGTAGACTCCTAATCAGTCCTAGTGGAATCCTATTAGGTCCTAGTGGATACCTTGTGGGTCCTACTGGACTACTATTGGGTCCTAGTGGACTGATATTGGGTCTTAGTCGACTCCTACTGTGTCCTAATTTACTCCTTTTGGGATCAAGTGGAATCATAATGGGTCCTAGTGGTCTCCTAATGGGGCCTAGAGGACTCCTAATGTGTACTAGTGGACTGATTATTGGTCCTAGTAGACTCCTTATTGGTCCTAGTGGACTCCATATTATGTCCTAGTAGAAACCTATTGGCTCTTAATGGACTATTTATCGGTCCTAATGTACACCTAATGGGTCCTAGTGGAGTACAATTGTGTCCTAGTTGACTCCTAATGTGTCCTAGTGGAGTAATATTGGGTCCCAGTGGACTCCTATTGGGTCATAGTGGAGTCGTATTGGGTCCTAGTGGACTCGTAATGTGTCATAGTGGAGTCATATTGGGTCCTAGTAGACTCCTAATGTGTCCTAATGGACTCCTTACTGGTACTCGTGGACACCCATGAGGTTGCAGTGGACTCATATTGAGTCCTAATGGACTCCTTGTGGGTCCTAGTGGACTCCTAATGGGTCCTAGTGGAATCCCATTAGGTTGAAGTGGACTCCTATTGGGTCCTAATGGACACCTTATTAGTCCTAGTGGACTCCTATTTGTGCCTAGTGGACTTCTAATGGGTCCTAATGGAGTCCTATTGGGTCCTAGTTCACACCTTATGAGTCCTAGTGGACTCATAGAGGGTCCTAGTGGACTTGTAATTGGTCCTATTGGAGTACTATTGGGTCCTAGTTCACTCCTTATGGATCGTAGTCGACACCTAGTGGGTCCTAGTGGACTCCAAATAGGTCCTATTGGACACTTAGTGCGTCCTATTGGACGCCTAAAGCATCCTTGTGGCTTCCTTTTTGGTCCTGGTGGAATCCTATTGGTTCCTAGTGGACTCCTAATGTGTCCTATTGGACTCTTTATTGGTCCTAGTGGACTCCTATTAGGTCCTAGTGGACTCATATTGGGTTCTAGTGGAGACTTCTTGGGTCCTAATGGACTACTTATTGGTCCAAGTGGAATCATTTTGGTTCCTATTGGACCTCTATTCGGTCCTAATGGATTCCTTTTGGGATCTAGTGCAATCATAATGGGTCCTATTGGAATCCTAATGGGTCCTATTGGAGTCCTATTGTGTCCTATTGGACTCCTCATGGGTCCTAGTGGACTCCTTATTGGTCCTAGTGGAATCCTAATGGGTGCTAGTGGACTCCTAATGGGTCCAAGTGGACTCCTATTGGGTGGTAGTGGACACCTTATTGGTCCTAGTGGACTCCTAATTGGTCCTAGTGGACTCCTATTGGGTCCTAGTTGACTCCTATTGGGTCCTATTGGACTTCTAATGGGTCCCAGTAGACTCCTAATGGGTCCTAATGGAGTACTATTCGGTCCTATTGGACTCTTCATGGGTCCTAGAGGACTCAATAGGGGTCTTAATGGAGTCCTTTTACGTCCTAGTGGACTCATTATGGGTCCTAATATATTCCTAATGTATCCTAGTGGACTCCAAATGGGTCCTAGTGGACTCCTATTGGGTCCTGGTGAACTCCTTATTGGTGCTAGTAAAACCTACTGGGTCCTAGTGCACTCCCATTGTGTCCTAGTGGACTCCTTCTGGGTCCTCATGGACTCCTAATGGTTCCTAGAAGACTCCTAATGGGTCCTAATGGACTCCTATTGGTCCTAATGGACTCCTTATGGGTCCTTGTGAACTGCTAATTGGTCCTAGTGGACTCATTATTGGTCCTATTGGACTCCTATTGGGTCCTACTTGACTCCTATCGTGACGTAGTGGACTCCGTCTGGGTCCTAATGGACTCCTGTTGGGTCCTAGTGGACTCCTTATTTGTGCTAGTTGACTCCTATTGGGTCCTACTGGATCTCTACTGAGTCCTATTGGACTCAAAATGGGTCCTATTGGACAAATAGTGGGTCCCAGTGGACTCCTAATGGTTCCTATTGGACTCCTATAGCAGTCTTAGTGGACTGCTATTGGGTCCTAGTGGACACCTATTGGGTCCTATTGGACTTCTAATGGGTTCCAGTAGACTCCTAATGGGTCTTAGTGGAGTACTATTGGGTCCTATTGGACTCTTCATGGGTCCTAGAGGACTCATTATGGGTCGTAATGGACTCCTATGGCATCCTAGTGGACACATTATGGGTCCTAATGTATTCCTAATGGGTACTAGTGGATTCCTAATGGGTCGTAGTGGAGTACTGTTGGATCCTATTTGACTCCAATTGAGTCCTAGGGGACTCCTTATTTGTCCTAATGGACTCAACATGGGTCCTGGTGGACTCCTAATCGGTCCTGTGGACTCATTATTGGTCCTAGTGTACTCCTATTGGGTCCTAGTGCACTCAAATTGTGTCCTACTGGACTCCTTCTGGGTCCTAATGGACTCCTAATGGATCCTAGTGGACTCTTAATGGGTCCTAATGGAAACATGTTGTGACCTAGTGGACTCCTTATGGGTCCACTAGGACTCCTAATGGGTCCTAGTGGACTCCTTATCGGTCTTAATGGAGTCCTTATGGGTCCTAATGTACACCTATTGCATCCTTGTGGACACCTTTTGGGTCCTAATGTATTCCTGATGGGTCCTAGTGGACTCCTAACGGGTCCTAGTGGAATACTATTGGGTCCTAGTTGACACCAATTGGGTCCTAGTGGACTCCTTGTTGCTCCTGATGGACTCCTTATGGGTCCTTGTGGACTCCAAATTGGTCCTAGTGGACTCAATATTGGTCCTAGTGGACACCACTTTGGTCCTAGGGGAGTAGTATTGGGTCCTAGTGGAATCCTATTAGGTCCTACTGGACTCCTATTGTGTCCTAGTGGACCCTTTCTTGGGTCTAATGGATTCCTAATGGGTCCTATTGGACTAGTTATAGGTCCTAGTGGACACCTATTGGGTCCTAGTGGACTCCCATTGTGTCCTAGTGGACTCCTTCTGGGTCCTAGTGGACTCCTATTGGGTCCTAGTTGACACCTAATGGGTCCTTGTGGAGTCATATGGAGTCCTACTGGACTCCTTATGGGTCCTATTAGAACCCGTTTGAGTCCTAGTTCACTCCTAATTGGTCCTAATGGACACATAATGGGTCTTATTGGATTCCTATTGGGTCCTAGTGAACTCCTATTTGGTCATAGTGGAATCCTATTTGGTCCTAGTGGACACGTAATAGGTCCTAGTGGAATCCTATTTGGTCCTAGTGGACTCATTATTGGTCCTAGTGTACTACTATTGAGTCCTAGTGCACTCATATTGTGTCCTAGTGGACTCCTTCTGGGTCCTAATGGACTCCTAATGGATCCTATTGGACTCTTAATGGGTCCTAGTGGACTCCTATTGTGACCTAGTGGATTCCTAATGGGTCCTAGAGGACTCCTAATTGGTCATAGTGGTCTCCTTATCGGTCTTAATGGACTCCTTATGGGTCCTAATGGAATCCCATTGCATCCTTGTGGACAATTTATGGGTCCTAATGTATTCCTAATGGGTCCTAGTGGACTCCTCACGGGTCCTAGTGGACTCCTAACGGGTCCTAGTGGAATACTATTGGGTCCTAGTTGACACCAATTGGGTCCTAGTGGACTCATTGTTGGTCCTGATGGACTCCTTATGGGTCTTTGTGGACTCCTAATTGGTCCTAGTGGACTCAATATTGGTTCTAGTGGACACCACTTTGGTCCTAGTGGAGTAGTATTGGGTCCTAGTGGAATCCTATTTTGTCCTAGTGGACCCTTTCTTGGGTCTAATGGATTCCTAATGGGTCCTATTGGACTGGTTATAGGTTCTAGTGGACTCCTATTGGGTCCTAGTGGACTCCCATTGTGTCCTAGTGGACTCCTTCTGGGTCCTAGTGGACTCCTATTGGGTCCTAGTTGACTCCTAATGGGTACTATTTGACACTTTATGGGTCCTAGAGGACTCATTATGGGTCCTAGTGGACACTTACTGGGTCCTTGTGGACTCCTTACTGGTCCGAGGGGAATCCTTATTGGTCCTAATGGACTCCTGATGGGTACTTGTGGACTACTAATTGGTCCTATTGGACTCATTACTAGTCCTAGTGGACTCCTATTGGGTGCTAGTTGACTCCTATTGGGTCCTAGTGGACTTCTAATGGGTCCCAGTAGACTCCTAATTGGTCCTAATGGAGTACTAGTCGGTCCTATTGGACTCTTGATGGGTCCTAGAGGACTCATTATGGGTCCTAATGGAGTCCTATTATGTCTCATTATGGGTCCTAATGTATTCAGAATGTGTCCTAGTGGACTCCTTCTGGGTCCTAGTGGACTCCTATTGGGTCCTAGTGGACATCTAATGAGTCCTTGTGCAGTCCTACTGATTCCTACTGGATTCCTTATGGGTCCTATTGGGACCCGTTTGGGTCCAACTTCACTCCTAATTGGTCCGACAGGACACATAATGGGTCTTATTGGACTCCTATTGGGTCTTAGTGAACTCCTATTTGTGAAACATATTTGGTCCTAGTGGACACGTAATAGGTCCTAGTGGACTCCTAATGGGCCGTAGTGGAGTCCTATTGTGTCCTATTGGACACCTCATGGGTCCTAGTGGACTCCTAATGTGTGCTAGTGGACTCCTACTGGGTCCAAATGGACTCCTTATAGGTCCTAGTGAACTCCTATTGGGTCGTAGTGGAACCCTTATTGGTCCTACTGGACTACTATAGGGTCCTAGAGGACTCTTATTGGGTCCTAGTGAACTCCTATTGTGTCCCATTGGACTCCTTTTGGGTCCTAGTGGACTCCTAATTGGTCCTAATGGACTCCTATTGGGTCCTTTTGGACTCCAAATGAGTCCTATTGGACACATATTGGGTCCTAGTGGACTCCGTTTGGGTCCTAATGACAACTTATTGGGTCCTACTGGACTTATAATGGGTCCCAGTAGACTCCTAATGGGTCTTAGTGGAGTACTATTGGGTCCTATTGGACCCTACATGGGTCCTAGAGGACTCTTTATGTGTCCTAACGGACTCTTTTTGCGTCCTAGTGGACACCTTATGGGTCCTAATGGACACCTAATGGATCCTAGTGGACTATTAATGGGTCCTACTGGACTCCTATTGTGACCTAGTGGACTTCGTATTGGTCCTAGAGGACAATTAATGGGTCATAGTGGATTCCTTATCGGTCTTAATAGACTCCTTGGTCCTAATGTATTCCTAATGGGTCCTAGTGGACTTCTAATGGGTGCTGTTGGAGTACTATTGGGTCCTAGTTAACTCCTTTGGGTCCTATTGGACTCCCATTGGTCCTAATGGACTCCTATTTTGTGCTAGTAAACTCTATCTGTGTCCTAATGGATTCCTAATGGGTCCTTGTGGAGTCCTTGTGGGTCTAAATGTAGTCCTAATGGGTTCTAGTGGACCCATAATGGGTCCTAGTGGAGTACTATTGGGTACTAGGGACTCCTATTGGGTCTTAGTGGACTCGTTATTGGTCATAATGGACTCAACATGTGTCTTAGCGGACTCCTAATTGGTCCTATTAGACTCATCATTAGTCCTAGTGGACTCCTATTGGGTCCTAGTGGACTCCTATTGTGTCCTAGGGGACTCTTTCTGGATCCTAATGGACACCTAATTGGTCCTAGTGGACTCCTAATGGGTCCTATTGGATACTTATTTGGTCCTAGTGGACTGCTTATTGGTCCTAACGTATTCCTAATTGGTCCTAGTGGACTTCTAATGGGTCCTAGTGGGGTACTATTGGATCCTATTTGACTCCATTGGGTCTTTGTGGACTCCTTGTTGTTCCTAATGGACTCCTTATGGGTCCTTGTGGACTCATAATTGGTCCTAGTGGACTCATTATTGGTCCTAGTGGACTCCTATTGGGTCCTAATGGACTCCTATTGTGTGCTAGTAAACTCTATCTGTGTCCTAATGGATTCCTAATGGGTCCTAGTGGACTCCTTATAAATCCTAGTGGACTCCTATCGGGTCCTAGTGGACACCTTATTGATCCTAGTGGACTCCTATTGGGACCTAGAGGACTCCTGTTGGGTCATATTGGACACCTAAAGTGTCCTATCGGACTGAAAGTGGGTCCCAGTGGACACTAAACACTAAACCCTAAACCCTAAACCTTAATGTGTCCTGATGGACTCCTAATGGGTCCTAGTGGACTCCTATTGTGTCCTAAGGGACTCCTTGTAGATCCTAATGGACTCCTAATTGGTCCGGGTGGACTCCTAATGGGTCCTATTGGACACTTATTGGGTCCTAGTGGACGTCCTAGTGGAGTCCTATTGGGTCTTAGTGGACTCATTACGGGTCCTAGTAGACACCTACTTGGTCCTAGTGGACTCATAATGGGTCTTAGTCGACTCCTATTGGGTCCTACTTGACTCGTTTTGGGATGTAGTGGATTCATTGTGGGTCATATCAGACTCCTATAGGGTCCTAGTGGTGTCCTATGGGGTCCTATTGGAGTCCTGTTGGGTACTAGTGGACTCCTATAGGGTCCTATTGGGCTCTTATCGGGTCCTAGTGGACTCCTAATAGGTCCTGTTGGACTCATAATAGGTTTTAGTGGACTCACATTGTGTCCTAATGGACTCAATTGTGAACTAGGGGAAACATAAAGGGTCCTAGTGGACTCCGAATGGGTCCTAATGGACTCCTAATGGGTACTTGTGGACTCCTAATGGGCCCTAGTGGACTCCTAATGGGTCCTAGTGGACTCCTAATTGGTCCTAGTGGACTCCTGTTGGGTCCTAGTGTATTCCTGTTGGGTCCTCGTGGACTCCTTATGGGTCCTAGTGGACTCCTTATGGGTCCTAGCGTACACCTAAAGAGTCCTAACGGACTCATATTGGGTCTTATTGGACTCCTATTGGGTACTATGGGACACCTTATGCGTCCTAGTTGACTCGTAGATTGTCCTACTTGACTGCTATTGGTCCTAGTCGACTCCTATTGGTCTTAGTGGACTCCTATTAGGTTCTAGTGGACTCCTTATGGGTCCTTTTGGACACCTAATGGATCCTAGTGGACTCCTAATGGGTGATAGTGGACTCCTAATAGGTTCTAGTGGAGTCCTATTGGGTCATAATGGACTCATATTGGTCCAAGTGGACTCACATTGGGTAATAGTGGACTAGTTATGGGTCCTAGAGGAGTCCTATTGGGTGCTATTTGAGTCCTATTGTGTCGTAGTGGTCTCCTTATGTGTTCTAATGGAGTCCTATTGGGTCCTAGTGGACTCCTAATTGCTCATTGTTGACTTCTAATGGGTACTAGTAAAC
Organism: Petrosia ficiformis; assembly: GCA_947044365.1. Classification (NCBI taxonomy): domain Eukaryota; kingdom Metazoa; phylum Porifera; class Demospongiae; order Haplosclerida; family Petrosiidae; genus Petrosia; species Petrosia ficiformis. Next base: position 5,277,973 of record OX345641.1, on the reverse strand, counting down.
ACCTTTAGGGTCCTAGTGGACTCCTAATGTGTCGTAGTGGACATATTATTGTTCCTGGTGGACTCCTTATGGGTCATAGTGGACTTTTAATTGGTCCTAGTGGTCTCCTAATGGGTCCTAGTGGACTCCTAATGGGTCCTAGAAGACAACTTATGGGTCCCAGTGTACTCCAAATGGGTCCTAGTGGACTCATAATGGGTCCTAATGTACTCCTTTTGGGTCCTAGTGGACTCCTAATGAGTCATAGTGGAGTACTATTGGGTCATAGTGGGCTCTTATTGGGTCCTAGTGGACTCCCTATGGGTCCTAATGTACTTATAATGGGTCCTAGTGCACTCCTAATGTGTCCTACGGGAGTACTATTGGGTCCTAGTGGACTCCTATTGGGTCCTAGTTTACTTCTTATGGGTCCTACTGACCTTCTAATGGGTCCTAGTGGACTCCTTATTGGACCTAGTGGACTCCTATTAGGTCCTAGTTGACTCATATTGCATCATAGTGGACTCCTTATGGTTCCTACTGGACTCCTTATTGGTCCTAGTGGACTCCTATTTGTACACCTATTCGGTCCTAGTGGACTCCTATTGGGGCCTAGTGGACTTCTAATGGCTCCTAATGGAGTCCTATTGCATCCTAGTTCACTACTTATGGGCGCTAGTGCACTCCTAATGGGTCATAGTAGACTCCTAATCAGTCCTAGTGGAATCCTATTAGGTCCTAGTGGATACCTTGTGGGTCCTACTGGACTACTATTGGGTCCTAGTGGACTGATATTGAGTCTTAGTCGACTCCTACTGTGTCCTAATTTACTCCTTTTGGGATCAAGTGGAATCATAATGGGTCCTAGTGGTCTCCTAATGGGGCCTAGAGGACTCCTAATGTGTACTAGTGGACTGATTATTGGTCCTAGTAGACTCCTTATTGGTCCTAGTGGACTCCATATTATGTCCTAGTAGAAACCTATTGGCTCTTAATGGACTATTTATCGGTCCTAATGTACACCTAATGGGTCCTAGTGGAGTACAATTGTGTCCTAGTTGACTCCTAATGTGTCCTAGTGGAGTAATATTGGGTCCCAGTGGACTCCTATTGGGTCATAGTGGAGTCGTATTGGGTCCTAGTGGACTCGTAATGTGTCATAGTGGAGTCATATTGGGTCCTAGTAGACTCCTAATGTGTCCTAATGGACTCCTTACTGGTACTCGTGGACACCCATGAGGTTGCAGTGGACTCATATTGAGTCCTAATGGACTCCTTATGGGTCCTTGTGAACTACTAATTGGTCTAGTGGACTCATTATTGGTCCTATTGGACTCCTATTGGGTCCTACTTGACTCCTATCGTTACCTAGTGGACTCCGTCTGGGTCCTAATGGACTCCTGTTGGGTCCTAGTGGACTCCTTATTTGTGCTAGTTGACTCCTATTGGGTCCTACTGGATCTCTACTGAGTCCTATTGGAATCAAAATGGGTCCTATTGTACAAATAGTGGGTCCCAGTGGACTCCTAATGGTTCCTATTGGACTCCTATAGCAGTCTTAGTGGACTGCTATTGGGTTTTAGTGGACACCTATTGGGTCCTACTGGACTTCTAATGGATTCCAGTAGACTCCTAATGGGACTTAGTGGAGTACTATTGGGTCCTATTGGACTCTTCATGGGTCCTAGAGGACTCATTATGGGTCGTAATGGACTCCTATGGCATCCTAGTGGACACATTATGGGTCCTAATGTATTCCTAATGGGTACTAGTGGATTCCTAATGGGTCGTAGTGGAGTACTGTTGGATCCTATTTGACTCCAATTGAGTCCTAGGGGACTCCTTATTTGTCCTAATGGACTCAACATGGGTCCTGGTGGACTCCTAATCGGTCCTGTGGACTCATTATTGGTCCTAGTGTACTCCTATTGGGTCCTAGTGCACTCAAATTGTGTCCTACTGGACTCCTTCTGGGTCCTAATGGACTCCTAATGGATCCTAGTGGACTCTTAATGGGTCCTAATGGAAACATGTTGTGACCTAGTGGACTCCTTATGGGTCCACTAGGACTCCTAATGGGTCCTAGTGGACTCCTTATCGGTCTTAATGGAGTCCTTATGGGTCCTAATGTACACCTATTGCATCCTTGTGGACACCTTTTGGGTCCTAATGTATTCCTGATGGGTCCTAGTGGACTCCTAACGGGTCCTAGTGGAATACTATTGGGTCCTAGTTGACACCAATTGGGTCCTAGTGGACTCCTTGTTGCTCCTGATGGACTCCTTATGGGTCCTTGTGGACTCCAAATTGGTCCTAGTGGACTCAATATTGGTCCTAGTGGACACCACTTTGGTCCTAGGGGAGTAGTATTGGGTCCTAGTGGAATCCTATTAGGTCCTACTGGACTCCTATTGTGTCCTAGTGGACCCTTTCTTGGGTCTAATGGATTCCTAATGGGTCCTATTGGACTAGTTATAGGTCCTAGTGGACACATATTGGGTCCTAGTGGACTCCCATTGTGTCCTAGTGGACTCCTTCTGGGTCCTATTGGACTCCTATTGGGTCCTAGTTGACACCTAATGGGTCCTTGTGGAGTCATATGGAGTCCTACTGGACTCCTTATGGGTCCTATTAGAACCCGTTTGGGTCCTAGTTCACTCCTAATTGGTCCTAATGGACACATAATGGGTCTTATTGGATTCCTATTGGGTCCTAGTGAACTCCTATTTGGTCATAGTGGAATCCTATTTGGTCCTAGTGGACACGTAATAGGTCCTAGTGGAATCCTATTTGGTCCTAGTGGACTCATTATTGGTCCTAGTGTACTACTATTGAGTCCTAGTGCACTCATATTGTGTCCTAGTGGACTCCTTCTGGGTCCTAATGGACTCCTAATGGATCCTATTGGACTCTTAATGGGTCCTAGTGGACTCCTATTGTGACCTAGTGGATTCCTAATGGGTCCTAGAGGACTCTTAATTGGTCATAGTGGTCTCCTTATCGGTCTTAATGGACTCCTTATGGGTCCTAATGGAAACCTATTGCATCCTTGTGGACACCTTATGGGTCCTAATGTATTCCTAATGGGTCCTAGTGGACTCCTCACGAGTCCTAGTGGACTCCTAACGGGTCCTAGTGGAATACTGTTGGGTCCTAGTTGACACCAATTGGGTCCTAGTGGACTCATTGTTGGTCCTGATGGACTCCTTATGGGTCCTTGTGGACTCCTTACTGGTCCTAGTGGACTCCTTATTGGTCCTAGTGGACTCCTATTGGGTCCTAGTTGACTCCTATTGGGTCCTAATGGACTTCTAATGGGTCCCAGTAGACTCCTAATGGGTCCTAATGGAGTACTATTCGGTCCTATTGGACTCTTCATGGGTCCTAGAGGACTCAATAGGGGTCCTAATGGAGTCCTTTTACGTCCTAGTGGACTCATTATGGGTCCTAATGTATTCCTAATGTATCCTAGTGGACTCCAAATGGGTCCTAGTGGACTCCTATATGGTCCTGGTGGACTCCTTATTGGTGCTAGTAAAACCTACTGGGTCCTAGTGCACTCCCATTGTGTCCTAGTGGACTCCTTCTGGGTCCTCATGGACTCCTAATGGTTCCTAGAAGACTCCTAATGGGTCCTAATGGACTCCTTTTGGGACCTAGTGGACTCCTTATGGGTCCTAGAGAACTCCTAATGGGTCCCAGTGGACTCCTTATTGGTCCTAATGGACTCAAGATGAGTCCTAGTGGACTCCTAATTTGTCCTAGTGGACTCCTATTTGGTCTTAGTGGACTCCTATTGTGTCCTAGTGGACTCCTTCTGGGTCCTAGTGGACTCGTATTGGGTCCTACTGGACTACTTGTTGGTCCTAGTGGACACAAGATGAGTCTTACTGGACTCCTAATTGGTCATAGAGGACTCCTATTGGGTCCTAGTGGACTCCCATTGTCTACTAGTGGACTCTATCTGTGTCCTAATGGATTCCTATTGGGTCCTAGTGGACACCTAATGGGTCCTTGTGAGTCCTATTGAGTCCTACTGGACTCCTTATGGGTCCTAGTGGAACCCGTTATAGTCCTATTGCACGCCTATTTGGTCCTAGTGTACACGTAATAGGTCCTAGTGGACACCTAATGGGTCCTAGTGGATTCCTATTGGGTCCTAGTGGACTCCTAATGGGTGCTAGTGGACTCATTATTGGTCATGGTGGAATCCTTATTGGTCCTAATGGACTCCTTATGGGTCCTTGTGAACTACTAATTGGTCCTAGTGGACTCATTATTGGTCCTATTGGACTCCTATTGGGTCCTACTTGACTCCTATCGTTACCTAGTGGACTCCGTCTGGGTCCTAATGGACTCCTGTTGGGTCCTAGTGGACTCCTTATTTGTGCTAGTTTACTCCTATTGGGTCCTACTGGATCTCTACCGAGTCCTATTGGACTCAAAATGGGTCCTATTGGACAAATAGTGGGTCCCAGTGGACTCCTAATGGTTCCTATTGGACTACTATAGCAGTCTTAGTGGACTGCTATTGGGTCCTAGTGGACACCTATTGGGTCCTATTGGACTCTTCATGGGTCCTAGAGGACTCATTATGGGTCCTAATGGACTCCTATCGCATCCTAGTGGACACATTATGGGTCCTAATGTATTCCTAATGGGTACTAGTGGATTCCTAATGGGTCGTAGTGGAGTACTGTTGGATCCTATTTGACTCCAATTGAGTCCTAGGGGACTCCTTATTGGTCCTAATGGACTCAACATGGGTCCTGGTGGACTCCTAATCGGTCCTGTGGACTCATTATTGGTCCTAGTGTACTCCTATTGGGTCCTAGTGCACTCAAATTGTGTCCTACTGGACTCCTTCTGGGTCCTAATGGACTCCTAATGGATCCTATTGGACTCTTAATGGGTCCTAGTGGACTCCTATTGGGACCTAGTGGATTCCTAATGGGTCCTAGAGGACTCCTAATTGGTCATAGTGGTCTCCTTATCGGTCTTAATGGACTCCTTATGGGTCCTAATGGAATCCTATTGCATCCTTGTGGACAACTTATGGGTCCTAATGTATTCCTAATGGGTCCTAGTGGACTCCTCACGGGTCCTAGTGGACTCCTAACGGGTCCTAGTGGAATACTATTGGGTCCTAGTTGACACCAATTGGGTCCTAGTGGACTCATTGTTGGTCCTGATGGACTCCTTATGGGTCCTTGTGGACTCCTAATTGGTCCTAGTGGACTCAATATTGGTCCTAGTGGACACCACTTTGGTCCTAGTGGAGTAGTATTGGGTCCTAGTGGAATCCTATTAGGTCCTACTGGACTCCTATTTTGTCCTAGTGGACCCTTTCTTGGGTCTAATGGATTCCTAATGGGTCCTATTGGACTGGTTATAGGTCCTAGTGGACTCCTATTGGGTCCTAGTGGACTCCCATTGTGTCCTAGTGGACTTCTTCTGGGTCCTAGTGGACTCCTATTGGTTCCTAGTTGACTCCTAATGGGTCCTTGTGGAGTCCTATAGAGTCCCACTGGACTCCTTATGGGTCCTATTAGAACCCGTTTGGGTCCTAGTTCACTCCTAATTGGTCCTAATGGACACATACTGGGTCTTATTGGACTCCTATTGGGTCCTAGTGAACTGCTATTTGGTCATAGTGGAATCCTATTTGGTCCTAGTGGACACGTAATAGGTCCTAGTGGAATCCTATTAGGTCCAAGTGGACATCATTATTGGTCCTAGTGTACTACTATTTAGTCCTAGTGCACTCATATTGTGTCCTAATGGACACCTATTGCGTCCTTTTGGACACCTTATGGGTCCTATTGTATTCCTAATTGGTCCTAGTCACAGTGCCAATGACTAAGAATAAGACATCATATAACATGGTAATACTTGTACTATAACACTAGTATAAGAATGTTATAGATGTTATAATTATGTCTTATAACAGGATTATATCGGACTATTGATACGATATAAGCTCCTGTGTTATAAGCAGCTTATTCCAAAGTTATAGTCCATGCTTATACCACTCTTATAACTTTCTTAAACCACTCTTATAACATTCTTATACCATTGTAATACTCTAGGATTATATGCTCTGAAGAGGTGTTAATTAGGTGATAATTAATTAGTGACCAGTTTTATTAATTTTTAAACATGAAAATAACACGAGCATGTGTATCACTGAGAAAAAAAAGAATTGCAATAAAACATTTGAAAATATAGCATTGAGTCTTCAAAAACATTAATAATTATTACAGTTTAGTATTTGCAAGTCACCAATGGAAGAACATCTTGTGTGATATACTGTACTTGTGTATGGTTCTCAGTTTTTTGTGGCACAACTAATGGGAATTTGAACAATTTTCATAACTATACATGGCTAAACTTCCATTGATACCTGCATGATTAGTAAACATCATATACTGCATAATGAACAGTAGATTAGAGTATAGCTATATACGTGGAAAGAGTAATAAATAATTATTATACACATACATGAATATACCTTTTTTCAAGATTCATCTATACCTGCACAAATAATATGCTATTTTATAATGCTGTACAAAAATTAATGAACAGTAGTATAGCTACCTACATGGACAGAGAGCAATATATTATAATCCTGGAAATGCATACCTCCTCTTTGAGATCCATTTGTATACCTGCTCAATTATTGATAAGCTCCACAATTAACAACATAGATTGGAGTGACTACACAAAAATAGTATCAGTCTTTCAGTATACATTATATTCATACCAGTGCAACAACTACCTCCAGTTCAACCATATCAAAATATTAACATCGGTAGAAACAGTCAGGCAAAACATTTCTTTTGAGATCATCCGATACTTTTAAAAATATTATATCACAAACAACTGTTGCTAAAGGAAAAAATAGAATAATCATACATATACATGGTAAGTTGGTACCCTTCTCATTGAGCTATACCGGCATGATTATAAAATATTAATTATAAAAGACTGGAGTTACTCCTTTTTCTTAACGAAGCTTTCAATATCAGTATTAGAGGTTGCCTGTATAAAGAAAAAAAAAATTAATGAATAAGTATAAGGTCCACTACATTCAAAAACATTGAATATGCAGAGTTGCAGAAACTACATAACGACAATTAAAGCTCAATATATCAGACTGACATTACATAACGACAAAGCCCAACATATTAGACTGACATTACATAACGACAAAGCCCAACATATCAGACTGACATTACATAACGACAAAGCCCAACATATCAGACTGACATTACATAACGACAAAGCCCAACATATCAGACAGACATTACATAACGACAAAGCCCAACATATCAGACAGACATTACATAATGACAAAGCCCAGCATATTAGACTGACATTACATAACGACAATTAAAGCTGAACATATCAGACTGACAATACATAACGACAAAGCCCAACATATCAGACTGACATTACATAACGACAAAGCCCAACATATCAGACTGACATTACATAACGACAAAGCCCAACATATCAGACAGACATTACATAATGACAAAGCCCAGCATATCAGACTGACATTACATAACGACAAAGCCAACATATCAGACTGACATTACATAACGACAATTAAAGCTCAACATACAATACATAACAATAAAGCCCATTATATCAGACTGACATTACATAACGACAAAGCCCAACATAACAGACTGACGACAAAGCCCGACATATCAGACTTACATTACATAACGAAACATTCACATTAGCAGTTTGAAATAACCTTCATCAGGGATATCATGAAGTACTTGTTGCACTTTAGATTTTCCAGAAGCCTGCTCCAAAATATTTGGTACAATGTTTTTCCATTTTCGCTGTGCAATAGCAGAGTAACCATCTTTTCCCAAGAATTCGTTCCATCTCACCTAACAAATGGAATACATTAACAAGAATTATATATATATATATATATATATATATATATATATATATATATATATATATAACAATAAACATTATGAAACATGCAAATACATCTTCTTCCTTGTTGAGGAAAGGGTAGTTTTAAAATAACGTCTTTAGGTCATATGTATTTTCCTGAGATATAGTATATCACTTTCTTTTTTTTGAGATGGTAAAACTATAAATTTAGGGGTTCAGAGAAAGAAGAACAGCACACTCACGTTCGCGTGGTTATCAACACGCATGCGCAAATCCTTTGACTTCGTTACCACGGTAACTAGAGGACAGATGTGTTTGTTGGTTGTGCTAAAGAGTTGCAGCTCCCTGTTTAAAAATGATAGTTCGCCATATGTCTGCTGTTCATGCTCACTACCCAGGATTCAATATTACCTGTGGAAATCAAGGTTGTACAAGAACATACACAAATTTGCATTCATTTAATTAAGAAGCATTATATATATATATATTTTTTATATCAGAAACACTGCAATAGCCTCACAATGAGTACAGTGGAGAGAGAAGATACCAACATTACTGACTTTGAAGATTATGCAAGAGGAAATAATGAGGAGTTATATATTTAGCCTGCATCATCAAAAAACAGAGCCGGTTACATAAAACTACTACTGGACATACTAGTTCTTTTGATCAATCACAAGCATTGGATAGGGTCACTTTTCGTCAAATCAGTCATGTTACTTGTGGGGTAGCTATGATAGATCCCACGGAAAAACTATTTCATTATCTAATACTTCCCTTAAAGGAGAAATGTTTTAATGACTCTGAATTTTCTCAACTTCAGCAGATGTATAAACTTCTATATTCTAACTCATCAATTATTATTATTTCTCATTTTTACTATGAATGTAAACAGATGCTCATAAACAATGAAGAGTTTATTTCTTCAAACTCAAGATCACAAAGATCACCAGCAATTGTTGCACATTGGCCAAATATTTCAGGAATTGACCCACATGGTAATGCACCTCTCAGAATTGGACTTGCTGTGTCTTACTTTCGCCATCAAATTACTCTGTCTAGAGATCCATTGAACCAAAATGATGTTTCAACTGTGTTTCATGCAATCGCTCAAGTAAAGTGGTACATGGATCACCCTCATTGTGATTTTATCCATCCCTCCATTATCATTTGTGCAACAACATTAATTTTGACTCTGTTTCGGAAGCAAACTTTATTCCCATAAGTAGAATTGCTGGACGAGCAGCAGATGCGATAAGAAAGTTCATGTTTGACTATGGTTAGGACCAATTTTTGCTGTTCCACTACTAAAGAAAATTGATTAGTCAGTTTAGTATAATTATTAAGTTTTCTTGACAATCATGAATGTATGCATGTATGTGATTAGTTAAATCATTATATTTTCTTGACATAAAATTTATTTTGCGTAATGTAGCTATGGTCAGTCATTTGTTTCCATCAAGAAAAAATCATTATTGACTTCATAATTATAGTGAATTGAAAATGAAGCATGGATTTGTGAAAAGTATTATGCATATCCATTAAATTGATATTTCAGCTTAAGCAATGTTTTCTTTGTTAACTTTCTACATTTTCTTCATTCACTTCATTAATAAGAAAAATTTATTAATCATGTATTGTTATAAGCAGTACTATACTAGTCTTATACTCACAGATAAGAATAAGCCGGTTTATAACATAAGGAAACTCTTAGTATGGTACAGTGCTATACTTTGCTATAACTACCCATTTGCACAGTGAGTGGACTCATTATTGGTTCAAGTGGACACAAAATTGGTCCTAGTGGAGTACTATTGGGTCCTAGTGGAATCCTATTGGGTCCTAGTGGACACGTAATAGGTCCTAGAGGAATCCTATTTGGTCCTAGTGGACTCATTATTGGTCCTAGTGTACTACTACTGGGTCCTAGTGGACTCCTATTGAGTCCACTGGACACCTATTGGGTCCTATTGGACTTCTAATGGGTTCCAGTAGACTCCTAATGGGTCCTATTGGAGTACTATTGGGTCCTATTGGACTCTTCATGGGTCCTAGAGTACTCATTAGGGGTCATAGTGGACTCCTTATCGGCTTTAATGGACACCTTATGGGTCCTATTGTATTCCTAATTGGTCCTAGTGGACTCATTATTGGTCCTAGTAGACACAAATTTGGTCCTAATGGAGTATTATTGAGTCCTAGTGGAATCCTATTGGGTCCTAGTGGACTCCTTATTGGTCCTAATGGACTCACGATGGGTCCTAGTGGACTCCTAATGGGTCCTATGGGAAACTTAATGGGTCCTAGTGAACTTCTAATGGGTCCCAGTAGACTCCTAATGGGTCCTATTGGAGTACTATTGGGTCCTTTTGGACTCTTCATGGGTCCTAGATGACTCATTTTGGGTCCTAATGGACACCTATTGCGTTCTTTTGGACACCTTATGGGTCCTAATGTATTCCTAATGGGTCCTAGTGGACTTCTAATGGGTCCTAGTGAAGTACTATTGGGTCCTAGTTGACTCCATTGGGTCCTATTGGAATCATATTGGGTCCTAGTGAACACCTATTTGGTCATAGTTGAATTATATTTGGTACTAGTGGACAAGTAATAGGTCCTAGTGGACTCCTAATGGGTCTTAGTGGAGTCTTATTGTGTCCTATTGGACAACTCATGGGTCCTAGTGTACACCTAATGAGTGCTAGTGGACTCATAATGGGTCCAAATGGACTCCTTATAGGTCCTAGTGAACTCCTATTTGGTCGTAGTGGACTCCTTATTGGTCCTACTGGACTACCATAGGGTCCTAGAGGACTCCTAATGGGTCCTAGTGGACTCCTAATGGGTCCTAATGGAATCCTATATGTTCCCATTGGACATTTCATGGGTCCTAAAGGACTCATTATGGGTACTAGTGGACTCCTAATGGGTCCTAGTGGACTCCTTATTTGTCCTCTATTGGATCCTAGTGGACTCCTATTGTGTCCTAGTGGACTCCTTCTGGGTCCTAATGGACTCCTAATTGGTCCTAGTGGACTCCCCTAATGGGTCCTAGTGGACACTTATTGGGTCCTAGAGGACTGCTTATTGGTAACTGTGGAGTACTATTGGATCCCAGTGGACTCCTTTTGGGTCCTAGTGGACTGCTATTGTGTCCTAGTGGACTCCTTCTGGATCCTAATGGACTCCTTATTGCTCCTAGTGGACTACTCTTGGGTCCTAGATGACACTTATTGGTTCATACGGAACTCCCAACTGGTCCTATCAGACTCTGTAGGGTCCCACTGGACTCCTATTCGGTCTTATTGGACTCCTTATGTGTCCTAATTTATTCCGAATGGGTCCTAGTGGGCTCATAATGGGTCCTATTGGACTCTTCATGGCTCCTATAAGACTCTTTATGGGTCCTAGTGGACTCCTACTGGGTCCTTGTGGACTCCTTATTGGTCCTAGTGGAATCCTATTGGGTCACAATGGACCCCTATTGGGTCCTAGTGGACTCTTTATGGGTCCTAATGTATTCCTAATGGATCCTAGTGGAGTCCTATTGAGTCCTAGTGGACTCTTTCTGGGTCCTAATGGACTCCTATTGGGTCCTAGTGAACTCTTAATAGGTCCTAATGGACTCCTGTTCGGTCCAATTGGACTCCTTATGGGTGCTAGTGGACTCCTAATGGGTGCTAGTGGACTCCTTATTGGTCCTAATGGACTCCTTATGGGTCCTTGTTGACTACTAATTGATCCTAGCGGACTCATTATTGGCCTACTGGACTCCTATTCGGTCCTAGTGGACTCCTATTGGACTCCATCTTGGGCGTAATGGACTACTAATGAGTCCTAGTGGACTCCTAATGGGTCGTAGTGGAGTCATAATTGAAGGGTCCAATGCAAAAACTCCCTAAGTCCGTTTATCAAAATATGGAGAAAAACAGGTTTAAAGTTTATGAAAGTTTATTAGTATTTAATCGATTGCGATAATATTTTTTTTAAATATGCACATTTTAATAACATTATATAATATATCAGATGATAATTTGGCAACTGGTGATATTATTTGAAGTGATATAATAAGTGATATAATGATTAATCTGATTTATTTCCACTGTCATGAGAACTAGAAATTGACTGATAAAAAGGGTGGTATTGTGGAGGTACATATTTGTCAACTACTTTTTTTAAGTCAGCTAATTTGGTATTTTTGATGGGAATAGGAGTTATTGTTATTGGCTGAGTAGGAAATGTTATCGTAGATCTTGGTTTCTGGATAGTAAACCTGCTCCAATCCTCAACATCTGAGTAGGAATATTTTATCCATACTTCATCAGGGTGCTCATGCGAATACTCAAACATATGGGTATCACGCATGTGGATGGCAGTAAATGCTGTATTCTTGAAGAACTGAGGGAGATGTGTTTGATAATCAAAAACAATTGACTGCCCAACTTTAACAACATCAAAAGGATTATGTTTCCTTGCTCTTTTTATTAGAGAAATCCATTCATCGGGAATATAGATTCGCTCTGTTTTTCTCTTTTTTTTTTCAGTAATGCCAAAATCTCGATCACATGGTAGAAAAGAATGACCACGAATGGGGAATATGTGCCTTATTTTTTTAAATCTGCCTAACTTAACAAGAGAATACAAGTACATAACAACATATTTATTTTTATTTTGGCCTCCACAACCATCTGAATACAAGAATAAAGTGTCAACACCTTTATCTACACCACTAAAATAATTATTGAGACAAGAGATGACTTCATTTGCCCCTTTCTTTGCTACTGTTTCATCCCAGCAGTACATTGATGCTGAGTTATCTACAGAGCAATGTATTCCAAATACATATAGCCACAACTGCCGTAAATAAAAGATTTCTCCCACAGGTATGTGAGGTAAGGGTAGATTTTGCTGAAAATCAAAAGCCAGTACAGAAATATTACTGCAAGACTTAGACATATCAACATCAGTGTTAAGAAACGAATAAAAGCGTTCAGCTTTTCGTAAATGAAGGCTTTTCTGCATAAGCAAAGAATCTTTCTGGCTGGATTCTGCACACGTTATCTTAGTCTCCAGCTCATCACATACAGTACAAGTATCTGTACGAGGACGTCCAAAGGAGATATTAAACTTAGTATTAAATCTATTTCTGTAAAACTCATAGGTAACTATCGGTTTTGCTGTTCCTCCAGCTTTTAATTCATCATAAACATCTGGTTCATACATTTCAAGATAAAGCTCATGCATACTTGCAATTGACAGATCACTAGACAAGTAGACTTTGTCAGGATTATCTTGCCTCGAGTAATGTGATTCACGAGCCGGAAAAGATCGTATGTGAGCATCAATCTGGTGCAATACATCATCTCCAATGGTATTAGGCCTGTTTGTATGATTCCCCCGTTTATCCAAAGGGGCACACACACCCTCTTTGTAAGAGCTGGCAATCCTTTTCAGTCGATCTGTTGATATCCCATGGATGTGAGCAAGACCTACTTGACAGACTGATGTTTCTTGTCCTTTGATCACCACCTAATAATATGAATAAACATCAAAGGGGTGTAAATTTATCAGTATAACTACCTTGTATGAATACGAAAGTCGTCTTGCAGCACGACTGCCTTGTCTTGGTCTGTGTCTTTGCACTCTCTGAGGTGAAATTAGACCATGCAAGTACGCATCTTGCAAGTTTTTAGTTCCTAAATCATTAAAAGATTCAAGGAGGCAAGACTTTTCCTCAGCAGTAAACTTTGCAAAGCATTGCAATTTACATGAGCAGGGGGATCCTGCCTTCCTTGCAGCTACAACAGTACCATCAGCTCTGGTGTAAGATTCACCTTTTGCACGCTTTGCTTTCATAGCATTTCTTGTCCATTGTTCTGGCTGTCTAGGTCTCTTTTTAGGCTTCTCAGTATATGTTGGAAGGATAGTGCAAGCTTCACTGGACATATTTACAAGTGTAACAGCTACTAAATCAACAATAATTACACAGCTGAACATCTACCGCGTAGTAAAATACACGGCGACGCCCACATAACGTGGCCACGCCCACCGCGTATAATATTAAAATGTACCCTCTAGTGTTATAATCATGAATAAAAACACTTAGAACTAAAGATCTGAACATTTTTAGATCAAAAGCTTTAGAGAAAAAATAATACAATACCCGATAAACATTTTAAACAAATAATATGTATTTTCATTTTTTTTGGACTTAGTGAGTTTTTGCGCTGGAACCTTCAATTGGTCCTAGTGGACTCCTTATGGGACCTAGGTTACTCCTAATGGGTCATTGTGGACTTTTTATTGGTCCTAGTAGACTCCTTATTGGTCCTAGTAGACTCCTGATGGGTTCTAGTGTAATCCTGTTGGGTCCTAGGGGACTCCTTATATGTCCTAGTGGCTCCTTTTTGGTCCTAGTGGACTCCTAATTATTGGTCCTAGTGGAATCCTATTTGGTCCTAGTGGACTCATATTGGGTCCTAGTGGACTACTAAAGGGTCCTAGTGGACAACTTAATAGTTGTATTGCACTCCTTTTGGGCACTAGTGGACTCCTTTTGGGTCCTAGTAGACTCCTTATTGGTCCTTTTGGACTACTATTGGGTCCTAGAGGACACCTATTGAGTCCTAGTATCTGCTTATGTGTACTAGTGGACTCCTAATGGGTCCTATTGTACTCCTTATGGTTCCTAGTGGACTCCTAAAGGGTCCTAATGGACTCCCATTTGGTCTTAGAAGACGCCTCATGGGTCCTTTTGTACTCCTAATGAAAGCTAGTGGACACCTCATGGGTCCTACTGGACACCTATTGAGTCCCAGTGGACACCTATTGGGTCCTATTGTACTCCTTATGGGTCCTAGTGGACCATTAAAAGGTCCTAATGGACTCCCATTTGGTCTTAGTGGACTCCTATTGGGTCCTATGGGACTCCTTATGGGTCCTAGTGGACTCCTAGAATGTCCTAGTGGACAATTTTATGGTCCTAGTGGACTCCCATTGGGTCCTAGTGGACTCATATTGGGTCCTATTGGATTCCCTACCGGTACTAGTTGACTCCGAGTGGGTCCTAGTGGACTCCTAAAGGGTCCTAATGGACTCCCATTTGGTCTTAGAAGACGCCTCATGGGTCCTTTTGTACTCCTAATGAAAGCTAGTGGACACCTTATGGGTCCTACTGGACGCCTATTGAGTCCTAGTGGACACCTATTGGGTCGTATTGTACTCCTATTAGACACCTTATTGGGCCTAGTGGACTCCTAATTTGTCCTAGAGGACTCCTAATGGGTACTAGTGGACTCCTAATGGGTCCTAGTGGACTCCTAATGAGTCCTATTGGAGTCCTACTTGGTCCTCTTGGACTCATATTAGGTGTTATTGGACTCACATTGGGACCTAATGGACTCATTTGGGATCCAGCGGAATCATAATGGTCCTAGTGGACTCCTTATGGGACCTGGTTTACTCCTAGTGGGTTTTTGTGGACTCCTTATTGGTCGTATTGGACTCCTATTGGGTCCCATTGGAGTCCTATTGGGACCTGATGGACTCCTATTGCATCCTTGTGGACTCCTTATGGGTCCTAATGTATTCCTAATTGGTCCTAGTGGAGTACTATTGGGTCCTAGTGGACTCCTTATTGGTCATAATGGACTCAAGATGCGTCCTGTTGGACACCTAATTGTTCCTAGTGTACTCATATTCGGTCCGAGTGGACACATATTGGGTCCTAGTGGACTCGTATTGGGTCCTAATGGAGTCCTTTCGGGTCTTATTATACTCCGAATGGGTGTTAGTGGAGTCCTAATGGGTCCTCGTAGACTCCTTATTGGTCCTAGTGGAATTCTATTGGGTCCTAATGGACTCCTATTGGGTCCTAGCTGTGTCCTTATGGGTCCTAATGTATTCCTTATGGGTCCTAGTGGACCCCTAATGGGTCCTAGTGGAGTATTATTGGGGCCTAGTGGACTCCTATTGGGTTATTGTGGACTCCTTACTGATCCTAGTAGAATCCTTATTGGTCCTAATGGACTCCTTATTGGTCCTTGTGAACTACTAATTGGTCCTAGTGGACTCATTATTGGTCCTATTGGACTCCTATTGGGTCCTAGTTCACTCCTATCGTGACATAGTGGACTCCGTCTGGGTCCTAATGGACTCCTAATGAGTCCTAGTGGACTGCTTATAGGTCCTAGTGGACTCCTTTTGGGTCCTAGTGGACTCCTTATTGGTGCTAGTGGACTCCTATCGGGTCCTACTGGATTCCTATTGGGTGCTATTGGATTCAAAATGTGTCGTATTGGACACATAGTGGGTCCTATTGGACACCGTTTGGGTCCTAGTGGACTTATAATGGGTCCCAGTGGACACCCAATGGTTCCTATTGGACTCCTATTGGGTCCTAGTGGACTGCTATTGGGTCCTAGTGGACACCTATTGGGTCTTATTGGACTTCCAATGGGTTCCAACAGACTCCTAATGGGTCTTTGTGGAGTACTATTGGGTCCTATTGCACACTTCATGGGTCCTAATGGACACCTATTGCATCCTAGTGGACACCTTATGGGTCCTAATGTATTCCTAATGGTTACTAATGGATTGCTAATGGGTCGTAGTGGAGTACTATTGGATCCTAGTAGACACCAATTGAGTCCTATGGGACTCCTTATTGGTCCTAATGGACTCAACATTGGTCCTGGTGGACTCCTATTTCGTCTAGTGGACTCATTATTGGTCCTAGTGTACTCGTATTGGGGCCTAGTGCACTCATATTGTGTCCTATTGGACTCATTCTGGGTCCCAATGGACTCCTAATGGATCCTAGTGGACTCTTAATGGGTCCTAGTGGACTCCTATTGTGACCTAGTGGACTCCTTATGGGTCCTAATTTATTCCTAATTGGTCGTAGTGGACTCAATATTGGTCCTAGTGGACACCACTTTGGTCCTAGTGGAGTACTATTGGGTCCTAGTGGAATCCTATTGGGTCCTAGTGGACTCCTTATTGGTCCTAATGGACACACGAAGGGTCCTAGTGGACTGCTACCGGGTCCTAGGGGAAACTTATTGTGTCCTAGTGGACTTCTAATCTGTCCCAGTAGACTCCTAATGGATCCTAATGGAGTACTATTGGGTCCTATTGGACTCTTCATGGGTCCTACATGACACATTATGGGTCCTAATGGACACCTATTGCGTTCTTTTGGACACCTTATGGGTTTTAGTGGACTCCTGTTCGGTCCTAATGGACTCCTATTGCATATAGTGGAATCATATTGAGTCCTTGTGGACTCGTAATGGGTCCTACTTGAGTCCTATTGTGTCCTACTGGACTCCTTATGGGTCCTAGTGGAGTACTATTGGGTCCTAATGGACTCCTATTGGGTCCTAATGGACTCCTATTGGGTCCTATTGTACTCCTAATGGGTTTTAGTGGTCTCCTGTTCGGTCCTAATGGACTCCTATTGCATATAGTGGAATCATATTGAGTCCTTGTGGACTCGTAATGGGTCCTACTTGAGTCCTATTGGGTACTATTTGACACTTTATGGGTCCTAGAGGACTCATTATGGGTCCTAGTGGACACTTAATGGGTCCTTGTGGACTCCTTACTGGTCCGAGGGGAATCCTTATTGGTCCTAATGGACTCCTGATGGGTCCTTGTGGACTACTAATTGGTCCTAGTGGACTCATTACTGGTCCTAGTTGACTCCTATTGGGTGCTAGTTGACTCCTGTTGGGTCCTAGTGGACTTCTAATGGGTCCCATTAGACTCCTACTTGGTCCTAATGGAGTACTATTCGGTCCTATTGGACTCTTCATGGGTCCTAGAGGAGTCATTATGGGTCCTAATGGAGTCCTATTATGTCTCATTATGGGTCCTAATGTATTCCTAATGTGTTCTAGTGGACTCCAAATGGCTCCTAGTGGAGTACTATTGGGTCCTAATGGACTCCTATTGGGTCCTAATGGACTCCTATTGGGTCCTATTGTACTCCTAATGGGTTTTAGTGGTCTCCTGTTCGGTCCTAATGGACTCCTATTGCATATAGTGGAATCATATTGAGTCCTTGTGGACTCGTAATGGGTCCTACTTGAGTCCTATTGGGTACTATTTGACACTTTATGGGTCCTAGAGGACTCATTATGGGTACACTTAATGGGTCCTTGTGGACTCCTTACTGGTCCGAGGGGAATCCTTATTGGTCCTAATGGACTCCTGATGGGTCCTTGTGGACTACTAATTGGTCCTAGTGGACTCATTGCTGGTAATAGTTGACTCCTATTGGGTGCTAGTTGACTCCTGTTGGGTCCTAGTGGACTTCTAATGGGTCCCATTAGACTCCTACTTGGTCCTAATGGAGTACTATTCGGTCCTATTGGACTCTTCATGGGTCCTAGAGGAGTCATTATGGGTCCTAATGGAGTCCTATTATGTCTCACTATGGGTCCTAATGTATTCCTAATGTGTTCTAGTGGACTCCAAATGGCTCCTAGTGGAGTACTATTGGGTCCTAGCGGACTCCCTATCGGTCCTATTGGACTCCTATTGGGTCCTAGTTGACTCGTATCGTGACCTAGTGGACTCCTTCTGGGTCCTAATGGACTCCTAATGAGTCCTAGTGGACTGCTTATAGGTACTACTGGACTCCGTCTGGGTCCTAGAGGACTCCTTATTGGTGCTATTCGACTCCTATTTGGCCCTGCTGGACTGCTATTGGGTCCTATTGGACTCAAAATGGGTCCTATTGGACACATAGTGGGTCCTATTGGACTCCGTTTGGGTCCTAGTGGACAACTTATTGGGTCCTAGTGGACTTATAATGGGTCCCAGTGGACTGCTAATGGTTCCTAGTGGACACCTATTGGGTCCTATTGGACTTCTAATTGGTTCCAGTAGACTCCTAATGGGTTTTAGTGGAGTACTGTTTGGTCCTATTGGACTCTTCATGGGTTGTAGAGGACTCATTATGGGTCATAATGGACACCTATTGCATCCTAGTGGACACCTTATGGGTCCTAATGTATTCCTAATGGGTACTAGTGGATTCCTAATGGGTCGTAGTGGAGTACTATTGGATCCTAGTTGACTCCAATTGAGTCCTAGGGGACCCCTTATTTGTCCTAATGGACTCAACATGGGTCCTGGTGGACTCCTAATTGGTCCTGTGCACTCATTATTGGTCCTAGTGTACTCCTATTGGGTCCTAATGCACTCATATTGTGTCCTAGTGGACTCCTTCTAGGTCCTAATGAACTCCTATTTGATCATAGTGGACTCATAATGGGTCCTAATGGACTCCTATTGTGACCTAGTGGACTCCTTATGGGTCCTAGAGGACTCCTAATGTGTCCTAGTGGACTCCTTATCGGTCTTAATGGACTCCTTATGGGTCCTAATGGACACCAATTGCGTCCTTGTGGACATCTTATTGTTCCTAATGTATTCCTAATGGGTACTAGTGGATTCCTAATTGGTCCTAGTGGAGTACTATTGGGTCCTATTTGACACAAATTGGGTCCTAGTGGACTCCTTGTTGGTCCTAATGGACTCCTTATGGGTCCTTGTGGACTCTTAATTGGTCATAGTGGACTCAATATTGGTCCTAGTGGACACCAATTTGGTACTAGTGGAGTACTATTGGGTCCTAGTGGAAACCTATTGGGTCATACTGGACTCCTATTGTTTCCTAGTGGACTTTTTCTGGGTCCTAACGGATTCCTAATGGGTCCTATTGCACTAGTTATAGGTCCTAGTGGAATCCTATTGGGTCCTAGTGGACTACTTGTTGCTCCTAGTGGACTCAAGATGAGTCCTAGTGGACTCAAGATGAGTCCTAGTGGACTCCTAATTGGTCCTAGTGGAGTCCTATTGGGTCCTAGTGGACACCCATTGTGTCCTAGTGGACTCCTTCTGGGTCCTAGTGGACTCCTATTGGGTCCTAGTGGACATCTAATGGGTCCTCGTGCAGTCCTACTGAGTCCTACTGGATTCCTTTTGGGTCCTATTGGAACCCGTTTGGGTCCAAGTTCACTCCTAATTGGTCCGACAGGACACATAATGGGTCTTATTGGACTCCTATTGGGTTCTAGTGAACTCCTATTTGGTCATAGTGAATCATATTTGGTCCTAGTGGACACGTACTAGGTCCTAGTGGACTCCTAATGGGCCTTAGTGGAGTCCTATTGTGTCCTATTGGACTCCGCACGGGTCCTAGTGGACTCCTAATGTGTGCTAGTGGACTCCTAAAGGGTCCTATTGGATACTTATTGGGTCCTAGTGGACTGCTTATTGGTCCTAATGTATTCCTAATTGGTCCTAGTGGACTTCTAATGGGTCCTTGTGGAGTACTATTGGGTCCTATTTGACTCCTTGTGGACTCCTTGTTGTTCCTTATAGACTCCTTATGGGTCCTTGTGGACACCTACTTGGTCCTAGTGGACTCATAATGGGTCTTAGTCGACTCCTATTGGGTCCTACTTGACTCCTTTTGGGATCTAGTGGATTCATTGTGGGTCATATCAGACTCCTATAGGGTCCTAGTGGAGTCCTATTGGGTCCTATTGGAGTTCTGTTGGGTACTAGTGGACTCCTATAGGGTCCTATTGGACTCTTATCGGGTCCTAGTGGACTCCTAATTGGTCCTTTTGGACTCATAATAGGTTTTAGTGGACTCACATTGTGTCCTAATGGACTCATTTGTGAACTAGAGGAAACATTAAGGGTCCTAGTGGACTCCGAAAGGGTCCTAATGGACTCCTGTTGGGTCCTAGTGTATTCCTGTTGGGTCCTAGTGGACTCCTTATGGGTCCTAGTGGACTCCTTATGGGTCCTAGCATACACCTAAAGAGTCCTAACGGACTCATATTGCGTCTTATTGGACTCCTATTGGGTACTATGGGACACCTTATGCGTCCTATTTGACTCGTAGAGTGTCCTACTGGACTCCTAATGGTCCTAGTCGATTCCTATTGGGTCTTACTTGACTCGTTTTGGGATCTAGTGGATTCATTGTGGGTCATATCAGACTCCTATAGGGTCCTAGTGGAGTCCTATTGGGTCCTATTGGAGTTCTGTTGGGTACTAGTGGACTCCTATAGGGTCCTATTGGACTCTTATCGGGTCCTAGTGGACTCCTAATTGGTCCTTTTGGACTCATAATAGGTTTTAGTGGACTCACATTGTGTCCTAATGAACTCATTTGTGAACTAGAGGAAACATTAAGGGTCCTAGTGGACTCCGAAAGGGTCCTAATGGACTCCTGTTGGGTCCTAGTGTATTCCTGTTGGGTCCTAGTGGACTCCTTATGGGTCCTAGTGGACTCCTTATGGGTCCTAGCATACACCTAAAGAGTCCTAACGGACTCATATTGCGTCTTATTGGACTCCTATTGGGTACTATGGGACACCTTATGCGTCCTATTTGACTCGTAGAGTGTCCTACTGGACTCCTAATGGTCCTAGTCGATTCCTATTGGGTCCTAGTGGACTCCTTATGGGTCCTAGTGGACTCCTATTGGTCTTAGTGGACTCCTATTTGGTCCTAGTTGACACCTTATGGGTACTAGTGGACTCGTAATCGGTCCTATTGGACTCCTAGTGGGTCCTAATGGAGTCCTGTTGGGTCCTAGTGGACCCCTTATGGGTACTAGTGGACTCATAATGGGTCTTAGTGGACTTCTAACGGGCCCTAGTAGACAACTTTAGTGTCCAAGTGGACTCCTGTTAGGTTCTAGTGGACTCCTTATGGGTCCTTTTGGACACCTAATGGATCCTAGTGGACTCCTAATGGGTGATAGTGGAATCCTAATAGGTTCTAGTGGAGTCCTATTGGGTCATAATGGACTCCTCTTGGTCCAAGTGGACTCACATATATTCCTAGTGGACTAGTTATGGGTCCTAGAGGACTCCTAATGGGTCCTAGTGGAGTCCTATTAAGTGCTATTTGAGTCCTATTGTGTCATAGTGGACTCCTTATGTGTTCTAATGGAGTTTTATTGGGTCCTAGTGGACTCCTAATTGCTCATTGTGGACTTCTAATGGGTACTAGTAGACACCTTTAGGGTCCTAGTGGACTCCTAATGTGTCGTAGTCGACATCTTATTGTTCCTGGTGGACTCCTTATGGGTCATAGTGGACTCTTAATTGGTCCTAGTGGACTCCTTATTGGTCCTAGTGGACTCCTAATGGGTCCTAGCGGACAACTAATGGGTCCTACTGGACTCCAATTGGGTCCTAGTGGACTCATATTGGGTCCTAGTGGACTACTAATTTGTCCTCGTGGACTCCATATTGGTCCTAATAGACTAATAGTGGGTGTTAGTGGACTAGTATTGCGTCCAATTGGACTCCTTATGGGTCCTATTGTGCTCCTAATGGGTCCTAGTGGACGCCTATTGTGACCTAGGGGAGACTATTGGGTCCTAGAGGACTCATATTGGGTCCTAGTGGACTCTTTATGCCTCCCAGTGGCCTCCTAATGGGTCCTAGTGGAGTCCTAGTGGACTCCCGTTAGGTCCCAATGGACTCCTAATGGGTCCTAGTGGATTACTAATGGGTACTAGTGGAGTCCTATTGGTCCTAGTTCTCTCCTTATTGGTCGTAATGGACTCCTATTGTGTCCTAGTAGACTCCTTATGGGGCCTAGTGGACTCCTAATGTGTCCTAGTGGACTCCAAATGCATCCTATTTGAATCCTTTTGCTTCAAAGAGGACTTCTTATGGGTCCTAATGGAGTCTTATTTGGTCCTAGTGGACTCCTAATTGCTCCTAATGGACTCCTTATGGGTCCTAGAGGACTCCTAATGGGTCCTATTGGACTCCCACTTATACCTAGCGGACTCATATTGGGTCCTAATGGACTACTATTTTGTCCTAGTGGACTCCATATTGGTCCTAATGGACACCTATTGGGTAGTAGTGGACTCCTATTGGGTCTTAGTGGACTCGTTATTGGTCATAATGGACTCAACATGTGTCTTAGTGGACTCCTAATTGGTCCTATTAGACTCATCATTGGTCCTAGTGGACTCCTATTGGGTCCTAGTGGACTCCTATTGTGTCCTAGGGGAGTCCTTCTGGATCCTAATGGACACCTAATTGGTCCTAGTGGACACCTTATTGATCTTAGTGGACTCCTATTGGGTCCTAAAGGACTCCTTTTGGGTCGTATTGGACACCTAAAGGGTCCTATCGGACTGAAATTGGGTCCCAGTGGACCCTAAACACTAAACCCTAAACCCTAAACCCTAATGGGTCCTGTTGGACTCCTAATGGGTCCTAATGGACTCCTAATGGGTCCTAGTGGTCTCCTTATCGGTCCTAGTGGACTCCTAATTCGTCCTAGTGGACTCCTTATTGGTCCTAGTTGAATCCTATTGGGTCCTAATGGACTCCTATTGGGTCCTAGTGGACTCCTATTGTGTCCTAAGGGACTCCTTGTAGATCCTAATGGACTCCTAATTGGTCCTAGTGGACTCTTAATGGGTCCTATTGGACACTTATTGGGTCCTAGTGGACGTCCTAGTGGAGTCCTATTGGGTCCTAGTGGACTCCTTACGCGTTGTAGTAGACACCTACTTGGTCCTAGTGGACTCATAATGGGTCTTAGTCGACTCCTATTGGGTCCTACTTGACTCGTTTTGGGATCTAGTGGATTCATTGTGGGTCATATCAGACTCCTACAGGGTCCTAGTGGAGTCCTATTGGAGTCCTGTTGGGTACTAGTGGACTCCTATAGGGTCCTATTGGACTCTTATCGGGTCCTAGTGGACTCTTAATTGGTCCTGTTGGACTCATAATAGGTTTTAGTGGACTCACATTGTGTCCTAATGGACTCATTTGTGAACTAGAGGAAATATTAAGGGTCCTAGTGGACTCCGAATGGGTCGTAATGGACTCCTGTTGGGTCCTAGTGTATTCCTGTTGGGTCCTAGTGGACTCCTTATGGGTGCTAGTGGACTCATTATGGGTCCTAGCGTACATCTAAAGAGTCCTAACAGACTTATTGGACTCCTATTGGGTACTATGGGACACCTTATGCGTCCTAGTTGACTCGTAGAGTGTCCTACTGGACTCCTATTGGTCCTAGTCGATTCCTATTTGGTCCTAGTGGACTCCTTATGGGTACTAGTGGACTCGTAATCGGTCCTATTGGACTCCTAGTGGGTCCTAATGGAGTCCTGTTGGGTCCTAGTGGACCCCATATGGGTACTAGTGGACTCATAATGGGTCTTAGTGGACTTCTAACGGGTCCTATTGGATTCCTAATGGGTCCTATTGGATTTCTAATGGGTCCTATTGGACACCTTATTGGTCCTAGTGGAATCGTATTGGGTCCTATTGGACTCCTAATGTGTCATAGTGGACTCCTTATTGGTCCTAGTAGACTCCTATTAGGTCCTAGTGGAATCATATTGGGTCCTAGTGGACTACTAATTGGTCCTAGTGGACACATACTGGGTCTTAATCGACTCATATTGGGTCTGGTGGAGTCCTAAATAGTCCTAGTGGACTCATATGGGTCCTTTTGGAGTCCTAAGTAGTGCTAGTTGACTCCTTATGGCTCCTAGTGGACTGCTATGGGGTCCTAAGGGACTCCGTATTGGTCCTTTTGCACAATATTGGGTCCTAGAGAACACCTATTGGGTCCTAGTGGACTGCTTTTGTGTCCTGGCGGACTCCTAATGTGTCCTAGTGGACTCCTTATTGGTTCTAGTGGACTACTTTTGGGTACTAGTGGACTCCTATTGAGTCCTATTAAACCTTACAGGTCATAGTAGACTCCTACTGGGTCGAAGTGGACACCTAATTGGTCCTAGTCGACTCCTATTGAGTCCTATTGGACTCCTAATTGGTCCTAGTGGACTCCTAATTGGTCCTAGTGGACTCATACTTGGTGTTAGTCGACACCTATAGGGTCCTAATTGACTCATTTTGGGATCTATTTGAATCATAGTGGGTCCTAGCGGACACCTAATGGCTGCAATTGGAGTCCTATTGGGTCCTAGAGGACTACTGATGGGTCCTAGTGGAGTCCTATTGGGTCCTAGTGGACCCCTAATTGGTCATAATGGACTCATAATGGGTATTAGTGGACTCCAATTGGGTCCTCGTGGACACTTTATGGGACCTAGTGGACTCCTATTGGGTACTAGTGGAATTTTTAATTGTCCTATTGGACTCCTAATTGGATCCTAGTGGACTCCTAATGGGTCCTAGAGGACTCCTTATGGATCCAAGTGGACTCCTAATGGGTCCTAGTGGACTCCTTATGGATCCTAGTGGATTCCTAATGGGTCCTAGTGGACTCCTTATTTGTCCTAGTGGACTCCCATTAGGTCCTAGTGGACTACTAATGGGTCCTAGTGGAGTACTATTGGGTTCTAGTGGACACATTGTGGGTCCTAGTGGACTCCTATTGGGTACTAGCGCAATTTTTATGGGTCCTAGTGGACTCCTAAGGTGTCCTAGTGGAGTCCTAATGTGTCCTAATGGACTCCTTACTGGTACTCGTGGAGACCCATGAGGTTGCAGTGGACTCATATTGAGTCCTAATGGACTCCTTGTGGGTCCTAGTGGACTCCTTATGGGTCCTAGTGGAATCCCATTAGGTTGTAGTGGACTCCTATTGGGTCCTAATGAACACCTTATTGGTCCTAGTGGACTCCTATTGGGGCCTAGTGGACTTCTAATGGGTCCTAATGGAGTCCTATTGGGTCCTAGTTCACACCTTATGAGTCCTAGTAGACTCATAGAGGGTCCTAATGGACTTGTAATTGGTCCTATTGGAGTCCTATTAGGTCCTAGTTCACTCCTTATGGATCGTAGTCGACACCTAGTGGGTCCTAGTGGACTGCAAATAGGACCTATTGGACACCTAGTGCGTCCTAATGGACGCCTAAAGCATCCTTGTGGCTTCCTTTTTGGTCCTGGTGGAATCCTATTGGTTCCTAGTGGACTCCTAATGTGTCCTATTGGACTCTTTATTGGTCCTAGTGGACTCCTATTAGGTCCTAGTGGACTCATATTTGGTTCTAGTGGAGTCTTCTTGGGTCCTAATGGACTCCTTATTGGTCCAAGTGGAAACAGTTTGGTTCCTATTGGACTCTTATTCGGTCCTAATGGATTCTTTTCGGGATCTAGTGGAATCATAATGGGTCCTAGTGGACTCCTAATGGTTCCTAGTGGAGTCGTATTGGGTGTTAATGAACTCCTTATGGGTCCTAGTGGAGTCATTTTGGGTCCTAGTGGACGCCTAATTGGTCCTAGTGGACATATGAAGGTACTTACTGGACTCCTATAAGGTCCTGGTGGACTACCTACGGGTCCTAGCGGACTGCAAAAGGGACCTATTGGACATCTAATTGGTACCGATGGAGTCCCATTGCGTCCTAGTTCACTACTTATGGGTGCTAGCGGACTCCTAATGGGTCCTAGTGGACTCCTAATCGGTCATAGTGGAGTCGTATTGGGTCATAGAGGACTCCTCTGGTGTCCTAGTGGACTCCTATTGTGTCCTAGTGGACTCCTTTTGGGTCCTAATGGACTCCTAATGAGTCCTATTGGACTCCTAATGGATCCTAATGGACTCCTATTGGGTCCTAGTGGACTCCTTATGGGTCCAAGAGGAATCCTAATGGGTCCTAGTGGACTCCTAATGGGTCCTAATGGACTCCTATTGTGACGTAGTGGACTCCTATTGTGACCTAGTGGACTCTTTAAGGGTCCTATAGGACTCGAAATGGGTCCTAGTGAACTCTTAATGGGTCCTAGTGGACTCCTATTGAGTCCTACTGGACCCCTTATGGGTCCTACTTTAATCCGTTTGGGTCATAGTTCATGCCTAATTGGTCCTAATGGACACATAATGGGTCTTATTGGACTCCTATTGGGTATACTATAGGACACTTTATGGGTCCTAGTGGACACTTAATGGGTCCTTGTGGACTCCTTACTGGTCCGAGTGGAATCCTTATTGGTCCTAATGGACTCCTTATGGGTCCTTGTGGACTACTAATTGGTCCTAGTGGACACATTATTGGTCCTAGTGGGCTCCTATTGGGTCCTAGTTGACTCCTATTGGGTCCTAGTGAACTTCTAATGGGTCCCAGTAGACTCCTAATGGGTCCTAATGGAGTACTATTCGGTCCTATTGGACTCTAAAAGGGTCCAAGAGGACTCATTATGGGTCCTAAAGGAGTCCTATTACGTCCTAGTGGATTCATTATGGGTCCTAATGTATTCCTAATGTGTCCTATTGGACTCCAAATGTGTCCTAGTGTAGTAATATTGGGTCCTAGTGGACTCCTATTGGGTCCTATTGGACTCCTTATTGGTCCTAGTAACTCCTACTGGGTCCTAGTGCACTCCTATTGTGTCCTAGTGGACTCCTTCTGGGTCCTAATGGACTGCTAATGGGTCCTAGAAGACTCCTAATGGGTCCTAATGGACTCCTATTGGAAACTAGTGGACTCCTCATGGGTCCTAGAGAACACATAATGGGTCCTAGTGGACTCCTTATCGGTCCTAATGAACTCCTAATGGGTCCTTGTTAACTCCTAATTGGTCCTAGTGACTCCTACTGGATCCTAGTGGACTCCTTATTTGTCCTAATGGACTCAAGATGAGTCCTAGTGGACTCCTAATTGGTACGCCTATTGGGTCTTAGTGGACTCCTATTGTGTCCTAGTGGACTCCTTCTGGGTCCAAGTGGACTCCTATTGGGTCCTAGTGGACTCCTTGTTGGTCCTAGTGGAATCAAGATGAGTCCTACTGGACTCCTAGTTTGTCCTAGTGGACTCCTTTTGGGTCCTAGTGGACTCCCATTGTATACTAGTGGACTCCATCTGGGTCCTAATGGATTCCTAATGGGTCCTATTGGACTAGTTATAGGTCCAAGTGGACTCCTATTGGGTCCTATTGGACACCTTGTTGGTCCTAGTGGACTCCTATTGTGTCAAAGTGGACTCCTTCTGGGTACTCCTATTGTGTCCTAGTGGACACCTAATGGGTTCTTGTGGAGTCCTATTGAGTCCTACTGGACTCCTTATGGGTCCTAGTGGAACCCGTTTGTGTTCTATTGGACTCCTCATGGGTCTAGTGGACTCCTTATTGGTCCTAGTGGACTCCTAATGGGTGCTAGTTGACTCCTAATGGGTCCAAGTGGACTCCTATTGGGTCGTAGTGGACACCTTATTGGTCCTAGTGGACTCCTAATTTGTCATAATGGAGTCATATTGGATACAATTGGACGCTTCATGGGTCCAAGAGGACCCATTATGGGTGCTAGTGGACAAATAGTGGGTCCCAGTGGACTCCTAATGGTTCCTATTGGACTCCTATAGCAGTCCTAGTGGACTGCTATTGGGTCCTAGTGGACACCTATTGGGTCCTATTGGACTTCTAATGGGTTCCAGTAGACTCCTAATGGGACTTAGTGGAGTACTATTGGGTCCTATTGGACTCTTCATGGGTCCTAGAGGACTCATTATGGGTCCTAATGGACTCCTATTGCATCCTAGTGGACACATTATGGGTCCTAATGTATTCCTAATGGGTACTAGTGGATTCCTAATGGGTCGTAGTGGAGTACTGTTGGATCCTAGTAGACTCCAATTGAGTCCTAGGGGACTCCTTATTGGTCCTGGTGGACTCCTAATTGGTCCTAGTGGACTCAATATTGGTCCTAGTGGACACCACTTTGGTCCTTGTGGAGTAGTATTGGGTCCTAGTGGAATCCTAATAGGTCCTACTGGACTCCTATTGTGTCCTAGTGGACCCTTTCTGGGTCCAAATAAATTCCTAATGGGTGCTATTGGACTAGTTATAGGTCCTAGTGGACTCCTATTGGGTTGTAGTGGACTCCCATTGTGACCTAGTGGACTCCTATTGGGTCTTAGTGGACTCGTTATTGGTCCTAGTGGAATCGTAATGGGTCGTAGTGGACTCCAAATGGGTCCTAGTGGAGTCCTATTATGTCCTATTGGACTCCTCATGGGTCGTAGTGGACTCCTAATGGGTTTTAGTGGACTCCTGTAAGGTCCTAATGGACTCCTTTTGGCATATAGTGGAATCATAATGAGTCCTGTTGGACTCGTAATGGGTCCTCCTGGAGTTCTATTGAGTCCTACTGGACTCCTTATGGGTCCTAGTGGAATCCGTTTGATTACTAGTTAACGCCTAATTGGTACTAGTGGACACATAATGGGTCTTATTGGACTTCTATTGGGTCCTAGTGAACTCCTAGTGGGTCGTAGTCGAATCCTATTTGGTCCTAGTGGACTCCTATTGGGTCCTAGTGGACTACTTATTGGTCCTAGAGAACTACTATTGGGTCCTAGAGGACTCTTATTGGGTCCTATTAGACTCCTAATGGGTCCTATTGTACTACTAATGGGTCTTAGTGGACTCCAGTTCGGTCCTGATGGACTCCTTTTGGCATATAGTGGAATCATAATGAGTCCTGGTGGACTCCTAATGGGTCCACGTGGAGTCCTATTGAGTCGTAGTTGACTCCTTACGGGTCCTAGTGGAATCCGTTTGGGTCTTAGTGGATTCGTAATGTGTCCTAGAAGACTCCTAATGGTTCCTAGTGGAGTCCTATTGTGTCTTATTGGCCTCCTCGTGGGTATTAGTGGACTCCTAATGGGGGCTAGTGGACTCCTTATTGGTCCTAATGGAATCCTATTGGGTCACAATGGACCCCTATTGGGTCCTAGTGGACTCTTTATGGGTCCTAATGTATTCCTAATGGATCCTAGTGGACTCCTATTGAGTCCTAGTGGACTCCTTCTGGGTCCGAATGGACTCCTAATGGGTCCTAGTGGACTCTTATTAGGTCCTAATAAACTTCTGTTCGGTCCAAGTGGACTCCTTATGGGTCCTAGAGGACTCCTAATGGGTGCTAGTGGACTCCTTAATGGTCCTAATGGACTCCTTATGGGTCTTTGTTGACTACTAATTGATCCTAGCGGACTCATTATTGGTCCTACTGGACTCCTATTCGGTCCTAGTGGACTCCTATTGTGTCCTAGTGGACTCCATCTGGGTCGTAATGGACTACTAATGAGTCCTAGTGGACTCCTAATGGGTCCTATTGTACTCCAATTGGGTACTTGTGGACTCCAGTTTGGTCCTATTGGACTCCTAATGGGTCCTAGTGGAATCCTATTGAGTCCTACTGGACCCCTTATCGGTCCTACTGGAATCCGTTTGGGTCACAGTTCACGTGTACTTGGTCCTAATGGACACATAATGGGTCTTATTGGAATCCTATTGGGTCCTATTGAAATCCTATTGGGTCATAGTGGAATCCTATTTGGTCCTAGAGGACTCTTATTGGGTCCTATTGGACTCCTAATGTGTCCTATTTGACTCCTATTGGGTCCAAGTGGACTCCTATTGGGTCCTAGTGGACTCCTTTTGGGTCATAGTGGACTTCCAATGGGTCCCAGTGGACTTCTAATTGGTCCTAATTGAGTCCTATTGGGTACTATTGGACACTTTATGGGTCCTAGAGGACTCATTATGGGTCCTAGTGGACACTTAATGGGTCCTTGTGGAATCCTTACTGGTCCGAGTGGAATCCTTATTGGTCCTAATGGACTCAAGATGAGTACTATTGGACTCCTAATTGGTCCTAGTGGACTCCTATTGGGTCCTAGTGGACTCCCATTGTCTCCTAGTGGACTCTTTCTGGGTCCTAATGGATTCCTAATGGGTCCTATTGGACTAGTTATAGGTCCTAGTGGACTCCTTTCGGGTTTTAGTGGACTCCTTGTTTGTCCTAGTGGACTCCTACTGGGTTCTATTGGACACCTTATTGGTCCTAATGGACTCAAGATGAGTCCTATTGGACTCCTAATTGGTCCTAGTGGACTCCTATTGGGTCCTAGTGAACTCCTATTGTGACCTAGTGGACTCCTTATGGGTCCTAGAGGACTCCTAATGGGTCCTAGTGGACTCCTTATCGGTCTTATTGGACTACTTATGGGTCCTAATGGACACCTATTGAGTCCTTGTGGACAACTTATGGGTCCTAATGTATTCTTAATGGGTCCAAGTGGACTCCTAATGGGTCCTAGTGGAAAACTATTGGGTCCTATTTGACACCAATTGGGTCATATTGGACTCCTTGTTGGTCCTAATGAACTACTTCTGGGTCCTTTTGGACTCCTAATTGGTCCTAGTGGACTCAATATTGGTCCTAGTGGACACCACTTTGGTTCTAATGGAGTACTATTGGGTCCTAGTGGAATCCTATTGGGTGCTACTGGACTCCTATTTTGTCCTAGTGGACTCTTTCTGGGTCCTAATGGATTCCTTATGGGTCCTATTAGACTAGTTATAGTTCCTAGTGCACTCCTATTGGGTCCTAGTGGACTCCTTGTTGGTCCTAGTGGTCTCAAGATGAGTCTTAGTGGACATCTTATTGGTCCTAGTGGACTCCTATTGTGTCCCAGTGGACTCCCATTGTGTCCTAGTGGACTCCTTCTGGGTCCTAGTGGACTCCTATTGGGTCCTAGTGGACACCTAATGAGTCCTTGTGGAGTCCTATGGAGTCCTACTGGACTACTTATGGGTCCTATTGGAACCCGTTTGGGTCCTAGTTCACTCCTAATTGTCCTAATTGACACATAATGGGTCTTATTGGACTCCTATTGGGTCCTAGTGAACACCTATTTGGTCATAGTGGAATCATATTTGGTCCTAGTGGACAAGTAATAGGTCCTAGTGGACTCCTAATGGGTCTTAGTGGAGTCCTATTGTGTCCTATTGTACTACTCATGGGTCCTAGTGCACTCCTAATGAGTGCTAGTGGACTCATAATGGGTCAAAATGGACTCCTTATAGGTCCTAGTGAACTCCTATTTGGTCGCAGTGGACTCCTTATTGGTCCTACTGGACTACCATAGGGTCCTAGAGGACTCCTTTTGGAACCTAGTGGACTCTTAATCGGTCCTAATGGAGTCCTATTGAGTCCTATTGGACACCAAATGGGTCCTATTGGACACTTAATGGGTCCTTGTGGAATCCTTACTGGTCCGAGTGGAAACCTTATTGGTCCTAATGGACTCAAGATTAGTACTAGTGGACACCTTATGGGTCCTAATGTATTCCTAATGGGTCCTAGTGGATTCCTAATGGGTCGTAGTGGAGTACTATTGGGTCCTATTTGACTCCAATTGAGTC
Source organism: Petrosia ficiformis (assembly GCA_947044365.1). NCBI lineage: Eukaryota > Metazoa > Porifera > Demospongiae > Haplosclerida > Petrosiidae > Petrosia > Petrosia ficiformis. The sequence goes on along the minus strand of OX345641.1, from coordinate 5,245,883 downwards.
CAAGGGGACTCCTTATTGGTCCTAATGGACTCAACATGGGTCCTGGTGGGTTCCTAATTGGTCTAGTGGACTCATTATTGGTCCTAGTGTACTCCTATTGGGTCCTAGTGGACTCTTAATGGGTCATACTGGACTCCTATTGTGACCTAGTGGACTCCGTATGGGTCCTAGAGGACTCCTAATGGGTCATAGTGGACTCCTTATCGGTCTTAATGGACTCCTTATGGGTCCTAATGGACACCAATTGCGTCCTTGTGGACACCTTATGGGTCCTAATGTATTCCTAATTGGTCCTATTGGACTCATTATTGGTCCTAGTGGACACCACTTTGTTCCTAGTGGAGTACTATTGGGTCCTAGTGGAATCCTATTGGGTCCTAGTGGACTCCTTATTGGTCCTAATGGACTCACGATGGGTCCTAGTGGACTCCTAATGGGTCCTAGGGGAAACTTATTGGGTCCTAGTGGACTTCCAATGGTCCCAGTATACTCCTAATGGGTCCTAATGGAGTACTATAGTGTCCTATTGGACTCTTCGTGGGTCCTAGATGACTCATTATGGGTCCTAATGGACACCTATTGCGTCCTTTTGGACACCTTATGGGTCCTAATGTATTCCTAATGGGTCCTAGTGGACTTCTAATGGGTCCTAGTAGAGTACTATTGGGTCCTAGTTGACTCCAATGGGTCCTAGTTGACGGTCCTAATCGACTCCTTATGGGTCATTGTGGACTCCTAATTGGTCCTAGTGGACTCATTATTGGTCCTAGTGGACTCCTATTGGGTCCTAATGAACTCCTATTGTGTGCTAGTAAACTCTATCTGTGTCCTATTGGATTCCTAATGGGTCCTATTGGACTCCTTATATGTCCTAGTGGACTCCGATTGGGTCCTAGTGTACTCCTTATTGATCCTAGTGGACTCCTTTTGGGATCTAGAGGACTCCTGTTTGGTCATATTGGACTCCTAAAGGGTCCTATCGGACTGAAATTGGGTCCCAGTGGATCCTAAACCCTAAACCCTAAACCCTAAACCCTAATGGGTCCTAGTGGACTCCTAATGGGTCCTAATGGACTCCTATTGGGACCTAGTGACTACTTATGGGTCCTAGAGGACTCCTAATGGGTCCTAGTGGACTCCTTATCGGTCCTAATGGACTCCTTATTTGTCCTAGTTGAATACTATTGGGTCCTAATTGACTCCTATTGGGTCCCTGTGGAGTCCTTATGGGTCCTAATGTAGTCCTTATGGGTCCTAGTGGACACCTAATGGTCCTATTGGAGTACTATTGGGTCCTAGGGACTCCTATGGGGTCTTAGTGGACTCGTTATTGGTCATAATGGACTCAACATGGGTCTTAGTGGACTCCTAATTGGTCAGAGTAGACGCATCGTTGGTCCTAGTGGACTCCTATTGGGTCCTAGTTGACTCCTATTGTATCCTAGGGGACTCTTTCTGGATCCTAATGGACTCCAACTGGTACTAGTGGAGTCCTAATGGGTCCTATTGGACACTTATTGAGTCGTAGTGGACTGCTTATTGGTCCTAGTGAAGTACTATTGGGTCCTAATGGACACCTATTGGGTCCTAATGGACTCCTTCTGGGTCCTATAGTACTCCTAATGGGTTTTAGTGGACTCCTGTTCGGTCCTAATGGACTCCTTTTGGCATATAGTGGAATCATAATGAGTCCTTGTGGACTCGTAATGGGTCATACTGGAGTCCTATTGAGTCCTACTGGACTCCTTATGGGTCCTAATGGAATCCGTTTGGGTACCTGTTAACACCTAATTGGTCCTAATGGACACATAATGGGTCTTATTGGACTCCTATTGGGTCCTAGTGAACTCCTAGTGGGTCATAGTCGAATCCTATTTGGTCCTAGTGGACTCGTAATGGGTCGTAATGGACTCCAAATGGGTCCTAGTGGAGTCCTATTATGTCCTATTGGACTCCTCATGGGTCTCCTAATGGATGCTAATGGACTCCTAATGGGTTCAAGTGGACTCCTTATTGGTCCTAGGGAACTCCTATTGGGTCCTAGTGGACTACTTATAGGTCCTAGAGGACTACTATTGGGTCCTGGAGGACTGTTATTGGGTCCTATTGGAATCCTAATGGGTCTTATTGGACTCCTATTAGGTCCCAGTGGACTCCTATTGCGTCCTAGTGGACTCCTATTGTGTCACAGTGGACTTCCAATGGGTCCCAGTGGACTCCTATTGATCGTAATCGAGTCCTATTGGGTACTATTGGACATTTCATGGGTCCTAGAGGACTCATTATGGGTCCAAGTGGACTCTTAATGGGTCCTTGTGGACTCCTTATTGGTCCTGGTGGATTCCTATTGGGTCCTAGTGGACTCCTATTGTGTCCTAGTGGACTCCGTCTGGGTCATAATGGACTCCTAATGAGTCATAGTGGACTCCTTATAGGTCCTAGAGGACTTATAATGAGTCACATTGGACTCCTTGTTTGTCCTAGTTGAATCCTATTGAGTCCTAGTGGAGTCCTTATGGGTCCTAATGTATTCCTAATGGGTCCTAGTGGAGTCCTAATGGGTCCTATTGGAGTACTTTTGGGTCCTAGTGGACTCCTTATTGGTCCAAGTTGAATCCTATTGGGTCCAATTGGTGTCCTTATGGGTACTATTGTATTCCTAATGGGTCCTAGTAGACTCCTAATTGGTCATAGTAGACTCATATTGGTCCTAGTGGACTCCTATTGGTTCCTAGTGGACTACTTCTTGGTCCTAATGGACTCCTAATGGGTCCTAGTAGACTCCTAATGGGTCATAGTGGACACTCATTTGGTCCTAGAGGACTGCCTATTTTTCCTAGTTGAGTACTTTTGGGTCCTAATGGACTCCTTCTGGGTCCTATTTTCTTCCTAATGGGACTTAGTGGACTCCTGTTCAGTCCTAATGGACTCCTTTTGGCATATAGTGGATTCCTGGTGGACTTCTAATTTGTCCTATTGGAGTCTTATTGAGTCCTACTGGACTCCTTATGTGTCCTAGTGGAAACCGTTTGGGTCCTAGTTAACTCCTAATTGGTTCTAATGGACACATAATGGGTCTTATTGGAATCCTATTTGGTCCTAGTGAACTCTTATTGGTTCCTATTGGACTTCTATTGGGTCCTAGTAGACTCCTTATGGGTCCTAATGTATTTTTAATGGGTCCTAGTGGACTCCTAATGGGTCCTAATGGAATCCTATATGTTCCCATTGGACACTTCATGGGTCCTAGAGGACTCATTATGGGAGCTAGTGGACTCCTAATGGGTCCTAGTGGACTCCTTATTTGTCCTCTATTGGGTCCTAGTGGACTCCTATTGTGTCCTAGTGGACTCCTTCTGGGTCCTAATGGACTCCTAATTGGTCCTAGTGGACTCCCCTAATGGGTCCTAGTGAACATTTATTGGGTCCTAGAGGACTGCTTATTGGTAATAGTGGAGTACTATTGGGTCCCAGTGGACTCCTATTGGGTCCTAGTGGACTGCTATTGTGTCCTAGTGGACTCCTTCTGGATCCTAATGGACTCCTTATTGCTCCTAGTGGACTACTCTTGGGTCCTAGGTGACACTTATTGGTTCCTATGGAACTTCCAACTGGTCCTATCGGAGTCTGTAGTGTCCCACTGGACTCCTATTCGGTCCTATGGACTCCTTATGTGTCCTAATTTATTCCGAATGGGTCCTAGTGGGCTCATAATGGGTTCTATTTGACTCTTCATGGGTCCTATAAGACTCATTATGGGTCCTAGTGGACTCCTAATGGGTCCTTGTGGACTCCTTCTTGGTCCTAGTGAAATCCTATTGGGTCACAAAGGACCCCTATTGGGTCCTAGTGGACTCTTTATTGGTCCTAATGTATTCCTAATGGATCCTAGTGGACTCCTATTGAGTCCTTGTGGACTCCTTCTGGGTCCTAATGGACTCCTATTGGGTCCTAGTGAACTCTTAATAGGTCCCGTTCGGTCCAATTGGACTCCTTATGGGTCCTAGAGGACTCCTAATGGGTGCTAGTGGACTCCTTATTGGTCCTAATGGACTCCTTATGGGTCCTTGTTGACTACTAATTGATCCTAGCGGACTCATTATTGGTCCTACTGGACTCCTATTCGTTCCTAGTGGACTCCTATTGGATTCCATCTGGGTCGTAATGGACTACTAATGAGTCCTAGTGGACTCCTAATGGGTCCTATTGGACTCCAATTGGGTTCTTGTGGACTCCTATTTGGTCATATTGGACTCCTATTGGGTCCTAGTGGACTCCTTATTCGTCCTAATGGACAAATGATGGGTGTTTGAGGACTCCTAATTGGTCCTAGTAGACTCATTATTGGTCCTAGTGGACTATATTGGGTCCTAGTGGACTCCTATTGTGTTCTAGAAGACTGCTTATTGGTCCTAGTGGAGTACTATTGGGTCCTAATGGACTCCTATTGGGTCCAATTGGACTCCTTCTGGATCCAATTGTATTCCCAATATTGTCTTAGTTGACACCTGCTTGGTAAAAATGGACTCCATTTGTCATATAGTGGAATCATAGTGAGTCCTGGTGGACTCCTATTGAGTCCTAGTGGACTCCTTACCGGTTCTATTGGAATCCGTTTGGGTCAAAGTGGACTCCTAATGGGTCCTAGTGGAGTCCTACTGTGTCCTATTGGACTCCTCATGAGTGCTAGTGGATTCCTAATGGGTGCTAGTGGACTCCTTATTGGTCCTAGTGGACTCCTATTGGGCACTAGTGGACACCTATTGGCTATATATCTATCAATATCCCTATCTATCTATCTATATGAGTCATATTGGGTCCTAGTGGAGTCATATTGGGTCCTAGAGGACTCCTTATGGGTCCTAGTATACTCCTAATGGGTCCTTGTGGACTCAGTATTGGTCCTAGTGGACTCCTATTGTGTCCTAGTGGACACCTGTTGGGTCCTACTGGACTCCTTATTGGTACTAGGGGACTTCTAATGGGTCCAGGTGGACTCCTATTGGGTACTAAATGAAACCTATTGGGGCCTAATGGACTCCTTATAGGTCCTAGTGGAATCCGAATGGGTCCTAGTGGATGCCTTATTGGTCCTAGTGGACTCCTATTGGGTCCTAATGGATTCCAATTGTGTCCTAGTTCACAGTTTATGGGTCCTAGTGGAGTCCTATTGGGTGCTAGTGGACACCTTATGTGTCCTACTGGACTCCCAATGAGTCATAATGGACTCCTTATTGGTCCTGGTGGACTCCTAATGGGTCCTAGTGGAATCCTAATGGGACCTAGTGGACTCCTAATGAGTCCTAGTGGAGTCATATTGGGTCCTAGTAGAGTCATATTTGGTCCTAGTAGACCCATTATGGGTCCTGGTTTACTCCTAATGGGTCTTTCTGGCTCCTTATTGGTCCTAGAGAACATCTATTGGGTACTAGAGCACACCTTTTGGGTCGTAGTGGACTCCTTAATGGTCGTAGTGGACTCCTAATGGGTTCTAATGGACTCCAGTTGGGTCCTAGTGGAGTACTATTGGGACCTAGTGGACTCATAATAGCTCCCATTTGGTCTTAGTGGACTCCAATTGAGTCATATGGGACTCCTTATGGGTCCTAGTGGACTCCTAGAGTGTCCTAGTGGACAATGTTATATTCCTAGTGGACTCATATTGGGTCCTATTGGACACCTTACCGGTACTAGTTGACTCCTAGTGGTTCCAAGAGGACTCCTAATGAGTCCTAATGGACTCCTTTTGGGATCTAGTGGAATCATAATGGGTCCTAGTGGACTTATTATTGGTCCTAGTGGACTCATAATAGGTCTTAGTGGACTCACATTGGGTCCTAGTGGACTCCTGTTGGGTCCTACTGGAATCCTTATGGGTCCTAGTGGTCTTGTAATGGGTCCTACTGGTTTCGCAATGAGTCCTAAATGAGCCCTATTGGGTCCTAGTTGACTCCTATTGAGTCCTATTGGACTCCTACTTGGTCCTCTTGGACTCATAATAAGTCTTAGTGGACTCTCATTGGGACCTAATGGACTCATTTAGGATTTAGTGGAATCATAATGGGTCCTAGTGGACTTCTTATGGGACCAAGTTTACTCCTAATGGGTCCTTGTGGACACCTTATTGGTCCTGGTGGACTCCTGTTGGGTCCTACTGGATTCCTTATGGGTCCTAGGGCACTTCTAATGGGTCCTAGTGGACTCCTAAATGGTCCTCATTGAGTCTTATTGGATCCTATTGGACTCCTAATGGGTCCTAATGGAGTCCTATTGGTCCAAGTGGACTTACATTGGGTCCTAGTGGACTACTTATGGGTCCTAGAAGACTCGTTTTGGGTCCTATTGGACTCCTAATGGGTCCTAGTGGAGTCCTATTGGGTCCTAGTGGACAACGTATTGGTCCTAGTGCGCTCCTAATGGGTCCAAGTTAGTCCTATTGGTCCTAATGGACTCTTATTGGTCCAAGTGGACTCACATTGGGTACTAGTGGACTACTTATGGGTCCTAGAGGAATCGTAATCGGTCCTATTGGACTCCTAATGGGTCCTAGTGGACTCCTAATGGTTCCTAGTGGACTCCAACAGGGACCTAGTGGACTCCTTTTAGTTCCTAGTGAACTCCTAGTGGGTCCTAATGCACTCCTAATGGGTCCAAGTGAGTCCTATTTGTCCTAATGGACTCCTATCGGTCCAAGTGGACTCACATTGGGTAATAGTGGACTACTTATGGGTCCTAGAGAAATCGTAATCGGTCCTATTGGACTCCTAATGGGTCCTAGTGGAGTAATACGGGGACCTAGTGGACTCTTTATGGGTCCTAGTGGACTCCTAATGGGTCATATTGGACTACTTATGGGTCCTATTGGACTCCTATTGGGTCCTAGTGGGCTCCTGTTGGGTCCCACTGGACTCCTAATGGGTCCTAGTGGGTCCTAGTGGACTCCTTAGTGGTCCTATCGGACTCCTACTGGTCCTAGTGGATTCCTATTGGGTCCTAGTGGACTCCTATTTGGTCCTGGTGGACGCCTACTGGTCCTAGTGGACTCCTATTGGGTCCTGGTGGACTCCTATTTGGTCCTGGTAGACGCCTTAACGGTCCTAGTGGACTCCTATTGGGTCCTAATGGATTTCAATTGTGTCCTAGTTCACAGTTTATGGGTCCTAGTTGAATCCTATTGGGTGGTAGTGGACACCTTATGTGTCCTACTGGTCTCCCAATGAGTCAAAATGGACTCCTTATTGGTCCTAGTGGACACCTAATGGGTCCTAGTGGACTCCTAATGAGACCTAGTGGACTCCTAATGGATCCTAGTGGAGTCATATAGGGTCCTAGTGGACTCCTAATGAGTCTTTTTGGAGTACTATTGGGTCCGATTGGACTCCTAATGGGTATCCTAATGAGTCCTAGTGGAGTCCTAGTGGAGTCCTACAGGGTCCTAGTGGAGTAATATTGGGTCTTAGAGGACCCCTTATGGGTCCTAGTTTACTCCTAATGGGTCCTAGTGGAATCCTAATGGGACCTAGTGGAATCCCATTGGGTGCTAGTGGACACCTTATGTGTCCTAGTGGACTCCTAATGGTTCCTAGTGGACTCCTAATGGGACCTAGTGGACTCCTTTTAGTTCCTAGTGAACTCATAGTGGGTCCTAGTGCACTCCTAATTGGTCCTAGTGGAGTCCTATCGGGTCCTATTGCAGTTTTTTGGGTCCTATCGGACTCCTTATTGGTCCTAGTTGACACCTATTTTGTCATAGTGGACTCCCATTGGGTCCTAGTTCACACTTTATGTGTCCTAGTGGAGTCCTATTGTGGGCTGGTGGACACCTTATGTGTCCTAGTCGACTCCTAATTAGTCCTAGTGGACTCCTTACTGTTCCTAGTCGACGCCTCATGGGTCCTTGTGGACTCCTAATGGGAGCTAGTGGACTCCTTATGGGTCCTACTGGACACCAACTGAGTCCTAGTGGACTCCTGTTGGGTACTATTGTACGCCTTATGGGACCTAGTGGACCCCGAAAGGGTACTAATGGACTCCTATTTGGTCTTAGTGGACTGCCATTGGGTCATATGGGAATCCTAATGGGTCTTAATGCACTCCTAATTGGTCCTAGTAGACTCTTATTGGGTCCTAGTGGAGTCATATTTGGTCCTAGTGGACTTCTTACGGGACCTAGTTTACTCCTAATGGGTCATTGTGGACTTTTTATTGGTCCGAGTAGACTCCTTATTGGTCCTAGTAGACGCCTGATGGGTTTTAGTGTACTCCTGTTGGGTCCTAGTGGACTCTTTATATGTCCTAGTGGACTCCTTTTGGGTCCCAGTGGACTCCTAATTATTGGTCCTAGTGGATTCCTTAGGGGTCCTAGTGGACTCTTTATTGGTACTAGTGGAATCCTATTAGGTCCTAGTGGACTCATATTGGGTCCTAGTGGACTACTAATGGGTCCTAGTGGACTCCTATTGGGTCCTAGTGGACTCATAATGGGTCCTGGTGGAGTCCAAACTAGTCCTAGTTGACTCCTTTAGGGTCCTAGAAGACACCTAAAGGGTCCTAGTGGACAACTTAATAGTTGTCTTGCACTCCTTTTGGGCACTAGTGGACTCCTTTTGGGTCCTAGTAGACTCCTGATTGGTCCTTTTGGACTACTATTGGGTCCTAGAGGACACCTTTTGAGTCCTAGTATCTGCTTATGTGTACTAGTGGACTCCTAAAGGGTCCTAATGGACTCCCATTTGGTCTTAGAAGACGCCTCATGGGTCCTTTTGTACTCCTAATGAAAGCTAGTGGACACCTTATGGGTCCTACTGGACACCTATTGAGTCCTAGTGGACACCCATTGGGTCCAATTGTACTTCTTATGGGTCCTAGTGGACCATTAAAAGGTCCTAATGGACTCCCATTTGGTCTTAGTGGACTCCTATTGGGTCCTATGGGACTCTTTATGGGTCCTAGTGGACTCCTAGAATGTCCTAGTGGACAATTTTATAGTCCTAGTGGACTCTTATTGGGTCCTAGTGGACTCATATTGGGTCCTATTGGATTCCTTACCGGTACTAGTTGACTCCTAGTGGGTCCAAGAGGACTCCTAATGAGTCCTAATGGACTCCTTTTGGAATATAGTGGAATCATAATTTGTCCTAGTGGACTCATTATTGGTCCTAGTGGACACATAATAGGTCTTAGTGGACTCACATTGGGTCCTAGTGGACTCCTGTTGGGTCCTACTGGACTCCTTATGGGTCCTAGGGGTCTTGTAATGGGTCCTAGTGGTTTCCTAATGGGTCCTAAAGGAGCCCTATTGGGTCCTAGTGGACTCCTTATGTGTCCTAGTGGACCCCCAATGGGCCCTAATGGACGCCTTATTGGTCCTAGTGGACTCCTATTGGACACCTTATTGGGCCTAGTGGACTCCTAATTTGTCCTAGAGGACTCCTAATGGGTACTAGTGGACTCCTAATGGGTCCTAGTGGACTCCTAATGAGTCCTATTGGAATCCTACTTGGTCCTCTTGGACTCATAATAGGTCTTATTGGACTCACATTGGGACCTGATGGACTCATTTGGGATCCAGTGGAATCATAATGGGTCCTAGTGGACTCCTTATGGGACCTGGTTTACTCCTAGTGGGTCCTTGTGGACTCCTTATTGGTCGTATTGGACTCCTATTGGGTCCCATTGGAGTCCTATTGGCACCTGATGGACTCCTATTGCATCCTTGTGGACTCCTTATGGGTCCTAATGTATTTCTAATTGGTCCTATTGGAGTACTATTGGGTCCTAGTGGACTCCTATTCGGTCCTAGTGGACTCCTTATTGGTCATAATGGACTCAAGATGTGTCCTGTTGGACACCTAATTCTTCCTAGTGTACTCATATTCAGTCCGAGTGGACACATATTGGGTCCTAGTGGACTCGTATTGGGTCCTAATGGAGTCCTTATGGGTTCTAATGTATTCCTTATGGGTCCTAGTGGACACTTAATGGACACCTAATGGGTCCTAGTGGAGTATTATTGGGGCCTATTAGACTCCTATTGGGTCATCGTGGACTCCTTATTGGTCCTAATGGACTCAAAAATTGACTTAGTGGACTCCTAATTGGTCCTAGAAGATTCATCATTGGTCCTAGTGGCTCCTATTGGGTCCTAGTGGACACATATTTGGTCCTGGAGGACTGCTGATTGGACGTACTATTTGGTCCTAATGGACCCATATTGGGTCCTAATGGCTCCGTCTGGGTCCTATTGTACTCCTAATGGGTCTTTGTGGACTCCTGTTCGGTCCTCATGGACTCTTTTTGGCATATAGTGGAATCATATTGAGTCCTGGTGGACTCCTAATGGGTCCTAGTGGAGTCCTATTGAGTCCTACTGGACTCCTTATGGGTCCTAGTGGAATCCGTTTGTGTCCTAGTTAACGCCTAATTGGTCCTAATGGTCACTTAACGGGTCTTATTGGACTCCTATTGGTTCCTAGTGAACTCCTATTGGGTCATGGTGGAATCCTATTTGGTCCTACGGGACTCATAATGGATCCTAGTGGACTCCTAATGGGTCCTAGTGGAATCCTAATGGGTGCTATTGGACTCCTAATGGGTGCAAGTGGACTCCTTATAGGTCCTAGTGAACTCCTATTGGGTCCTAATGGACTCCTTATTGGTCCTGTAGGACTAGAATTTGGTCCAGAGGACTCTTATTGGGTCCTATTGCATACCTAATGGTTCTAATTGCACTCCTATTGAGACCCAGTGGACTCCTTTTGGGTATTAGTTTACTCCTATTGTGTTATAGCGGACTTCCAATGGGTCCCAGTGGAATCCTAATTGGTCCTAACGGAGTCCTATTGTGTACTATTGGACACTTCATGGGTCCTAGAGGACTCATTATGGGTCCTAGTGGACTCTTAATGGGTCCTTGTGGACTCCTTATTGGTCCTTGTGGAATCCTTATAGGTCCTAATGGACTCCTTATGGGTCCTTGTGAACTACTAATTGGTCCTAGTGGACCCACCATTGGTCCTGGTGGACTCCTATTGTGTCCTAGTGGACTCCTATTGTGTCCTAGTGGACTCCGTCTGAGTCCTAATGGACTCCTAATGAATCCTAGTGGACTGCTAATAGGTCCTAGTGGACTCCTATTTGGTTCTAGTGGAGTCCTTATTGGTGCTAGTGGACTCCTATTGAGTCCTAGAGGATTCCTATTGGGTCCTGTTGGACTTATTATGGGTCCCAGTGGATTCCTAATGGGTGCTAATGGAGTACTTTTGGTTCCAATTGGGCACTTCATAGGTACTGGAGGACTCATCATGGGTCCTATTGGATTCCTAATGGCTCCTAGTGGACTCCTTATTGTTCCTGGTGGAATCCTATGGGGTCCTAATGGACTCCCATTACGTCTTAGTGGACTCCTTATGGGTCCTAATGTATTCCTAATTGGTCCTAATGGACTCCTAAAGGGTCCTAGTGGAGTACTATTGGGTCCTAGTGAACTCCTTATTGGTCCTAATGGACTCAGGATGAGTCATAGTGGACTCCTAATGTGTCCTAGTGGAGTCCTATTGTGTCCTATTGGACTCCTCATGGGTCCTAGTGGACTCTTAATGGGTGCTAGTGGACTCCTAACGGGTACAATTGGACTCCTTATAGCTCCTAGTGAACTCCTATTGGGTCCTAGTGGACTCCTTATTGGTGCTACAGGACTACTATTGCGTCCTAGAGGACTCTTATTGAGTCCTATTGGACTCCTAATGGGTTCTATTAGACTCCTATTCGGTCCCAGGGGACACCTATTGGGTCATAGTGGACTTCCAATGGGTCCAAATGGACTCTTAATTGGTCCTAATGGAGTCCTAATGGGTACTATTGGACTCTTCATTGGTCCTAGCTGACTCATTATGGGTCCTAGTGGACTCTTAGTGGGTCCTTGTGGACTCCTTACTGGTCCTAGTGGAATACTTATTGGTCATAATGGACTCCTTATAGGTCCTTGTGGACTACTAATTGGTCCTATTGGACTCCTCATGGGTCCTAGTGGACTCTTAGTGGGTCCTTGTGGACTCCTTACTGGTCCTAGTGGAATCCTTATTGGTCCTAATGGACTCCTTATGGGTCCTTGTCAACTACTAATTGGTCCTTGTGGACTCATTATTGGTCCTATTGGACTCCTATTGGGTCCTAGTTGACTCCTGTCGTGACATAGTGGACTCCGTGTGGGTCCTAATGGACTCCTAATGAGTCCCAGTGGACTGCTTATAGGTCCTAGTGGACTCCTTTTGGGTCCTAGTGGACTTCTTATTGGTGCTAATGGACTCCTATTGGGTCCTACTGGACTCCTATTGGGTCCTATTGGATTCAAAATGGGTCGTATTGGACACATAGTGGGTCCTATTGGACACTGGTTGGGTCCTAGTGGACTTATAATGGGTCCCAGTGGACACCTAATGGTTCCTACTGGACTCCTATTGGGTCCTAGTGGACACCTTATGGGTCCTAATGTATTCCTAATGTGTCCTAGAGGATTCCTAATGGGTCGTAGTGGAGTACTATTCGGTCCTATTTGACTCCAATTTAGTCATTGGGGACTCCTTATTGGTCCTAATGGACTCAACATGGGTCCTGGTGGATTCCTAATTCGTCTAGTGGACTCATTATTGGTCCTAGTGTACTCGTATTGGGTCCTAGTGCACTCATATTGTGTCCTAGTGGACTCCTTCTGGGTCCTAATGGACTCCTAATGGATCCTAGTGGACTCTTAATGGGTCCTATTGGACTCCTATTGTGACCTAGTGGACTCCTTATGGGTCCTAATGTATTCCTAATTGGTCGTAGTGGACTCAATATTGGTCCTAGTGGACACCACTTTGGTTCTAGTGGAGTACTATTGGGTCCTAGTGGAATCCTATTGGGTCCTAGTGGACTCCTTATTGGTCCTAATGGACACACGAAGGGTCATAGTGGACTGCTACCGGGTCCTAGGGGAAACTTATTGGGTCCTAGTGGACTTCTAATGTGTCCCAGTAGACTCCTAATGGGTCCTAATGGAGTACTATTGGGTCCTATTGGACTCTTCATGGGTCCTAGATGACACATTATGGGTCCTAATGGACACCTATTGCGTCCTTTTGAACACCTTATGGGTCCTAATGTATTCCTAATGAGTCATAGTGGACACCTAATGGGTCCTAGTGGAGTACTATTGGGTCCTAATGGACTCCTATTGGGTCCTACTGGACTCCTTCTGGGTCCTATTGTACTCCTAATGGGTTTTAGTGGACTCCTGTTCGGTCCTAATGGACTCCTATTGCCTATAGTGGAATCATATTGAGTCCTGGTGGACTCGTAATGGGTCCTACTGGAGTCCTATTGAGTCCTACTGGACTCCTTATGGGTCTTAGTGGAATCCGTTTGGGTACTAGTTAACACCTAATTGGTCCTAATGGACACATAATGGGTCTTATTGGACTCCTATTGGGTCCTAGTGAACTCCTAGTGGGTCATAGTCGAATCCTATTGGGTCCTACTGGACTACTTATTTCTCCTCTAGTGGGTCCTAGTGGACTCCTATTGTGTCCTAGTGGACTCCTTCTGGGTCCTAATGGACTCCTAATTGGTCCTAGAGAACTCCCTTGATGGGTCCTAGTGGACACTATTGGGTCTTAGAGGACTGCTTATTGATATTAATGGTGTCCTATTGGGTCCTAGTGGACTGCTATTGTGTCCTAGTGGAATCCTTCTGGATCCTAATGGACTCCTTATTGCTCCTAGTTGATTAATCTTGGGTCTTAGATGACACATATTGGGTCCTATGGAACTCCCAATTGGTCCTATTGGACTCCTGTAGGGTCCCACTGGTCTCCTATTCGGTCCTAGTGGACTCCTTATGTGTCCTAATTTATTCCTAATGGGTCCTAGTGGGCTCATAATGGGTCCTATTGGACTCTTCATGGGTCCTATAGGACTCATTATTGGTCCTAGTGGACTCCTAATGGGTCCTAGTGGACTCCTTATTTGTCCTAGAGGACTCTTACTGGGTCCTAGTGGACTCCTATTGTGTCCTAGTGAACTCCTTCTGGGTCCTAATGGACTCCTAATTGGTCCTATTGGACTCCCCTAATGGGTCGTAGTGGACACTTATTGGGTCCTAGAGGACTGCTTATTGGTACTAGTGGAGTACTATTGGGTCCTAATGGACTCCTATTGGGTCCTAACGGACTCCTTCTAGGTCCTATTGTACTACTAAAGGGTCTTAGTGGACTCCTGTTCGGTCCTGATGGGCATATAGTGGAATCATAATGAGTCCTGGCGGACTCCTAATGGGTTCAATTGGAGTCCTATTGAGTCGTAGTGGACTCCTTATGGGTCCTAGTGGAATCCGTTTGGGTCTTAGTGGACTCGTAATGTGTCCTATTGGAGTCCTTATTGGTCCTAGTGGAATCCTATTGGGTCACAATGGACTCCTATTGGGTACTAGTGGACACTTTATGGGTCCTAATGTATTCCTAATGGATCCTAGTGGACTCCTATTGAGTCCTAGTGGACTCCTTCTGGGTCCTAATGGACTCCTAATGGGTCCTAGTGGACTCTTAATAGGTCCTAATGGACTCCTGTTCGGTCCAATTGGACTCCTTATGGGTACTAGAGGACTCCTAATGGGTGCTAGTGGACTCCTTATTGGTCCTAATGGACTCCTTATGGGTCCTTGTGGACTACAAATTGATCCTAGCGGACTCATTATTTGTTCTACTGGACTCCTATTCGGTCCTAGTGGACTCCTATCGGGTCCTAGTGGACTCCTATTTGGTCCTATTGGAATCCTAATGGGTCCTATTGGAGTCCTATTGAGTCCTACTGGACCCCTTATGGGTCCTACTAGAATCCGTTTGGGTCATAGTTCACGCCTAATTGGTCCTAATGGACACATAATGGGTCTTATTGGACTCCTAAGGTGTCCTATTCTACTCCTATTGGGTCCAAGTGAACACCTATTGAGTCCAAGTGGACTCCTATTGGGTCATGGTGGACTTCTAATGGGTCCCAGTGGACTCCTAATTCGTCCTAATTGAGTCCAATTGGGTACTATTTGACACTTTATGTGTCCTAGAGGACTCATTATGGGTCCTAGTGGACACTTAATGGGTCCTTGTGGACTCCTTACTGGTCCGAGTGGAATCCTTATTGGTCCTAATGGACTCCTGATGGGTCCTTGTGGACTACTAATTTGTCCTAGTGGACTCATTACTTTTCCTAGTGGACTCCTATTGGGTGCTAGTTGACTCCTATTGGGTCCTAGTGGACTTCTAATGGGTCCCAGAAGACTCCTTATTGGTCCAAATGGAGTACTATTCGGTCCTATTTGACTCTTCATGGGTCCTAGAAGACTCATTATGGGTCCTAATGGAGTCCTATTATGTCTCATTATGGGTCCTAATGTATTCCTAATGTGTTCTAGTGGACTCCAAATGGCTCCTAGTGGAGTACTATTGGGTCCTAGTGGACTCCTATTGGGTCCTAGTGAACTCCTTAATGGACCTAGTAACTCATACTTGGTCCTAGTGCACTCCTATTGTGTCCTAGTGGACTCCTTCTGGATCCTAATGGATTCCTAATGGGTCCTTGAAGACTCCTAATGTGTCCTAATCGACTCCTATTGGGACCTACTTGACTCCTTATGGGTCCTAGAGAACTCCTGATGGGTTCTAGTGGACTCCTTATCGGTCCTAATGGACTCCTTATGGGTCCTTGTGGACTACAAATTGATCCTAGCGGACTCATTATTTGTACTACTGGACTCCTATTCGGTCCTAGTGGACTCCTATTGCGTCCTAGTGGACTCCATCTGGGTCGTAATGGACTACTAAAGAGTCCTAGTTGACTCCTAATGGGTCCTATTGGACTCCAATTGGGTCCCAGTGGACTCCTATTTGGTCCTATTGGAATCCTAATGGGTCCTATTGGAGTCCTATTGAGTCCTACTGGACCCCTTATGGGTCCTACTAGAATCCGTTTGGGTCATAGTTCACGCCTAATTGGTCCTAATGGACACATAATGGGTCTTATTGGACTCCTAAGGTGTCCTATTCTACTCCTATTGGGTCCAAGTGGACACCTATTGGGTCCAAGTGGACTCCTATGGGGTCATGGTGGACTTCTAATGGGTCCCAGTGGACTCCTAATTCGTCCTAATTGAGTCCAATTGGGTACTATTTGACACTTTATGTGTCCTAGAGGACTCATTATGGGTCCTAGTGGACACTTAATGGGTCCTTGTGGACTCCTTACTGGTCCGAGTGGAATCCTTATTGGTCCTAATGAACTCCTGATGGGTCCTTGTGGACTACTAATTTGTCCTAGTGGACTCATTACTTGTCCTAGTGGACTCCTATTGGGTGCTAGTTGACTCCTATTGGGTCCTAGTGGATTTCTAATGGGTCCCAGAAGACTCCTAATTGGTCCTAATGGAGTACTATTCGGTCCTATTTGACTCTTCATGGGTCCTAGAAGACTCATTATGGGTCCTAACGGAGTCCTATTATGTCTCATTATGGGTCCTAATGTATTCCTAATGTGTTGTAGTGGACTCCAAATGGCTCCTAGTGGAGTACTATTGGGTCCTAGTGGACTCCTATTGGGTCCTAGTGGACTCCTTAATGGACCTAGTAACTCATACTTGGTCCTAGTGCACTCCTATTGTGTCCTAGTGGACTCCTTCTGGATCCTAATGGATTCCTAATGGGTCCTTGAAGACTCCTAATGTGTCCTAATCGACTCCTATTGGGACCTACTTGACTCCTTATGGGTCCTATAGAACTCCTGATGGGTCCTAGTGGACTCCTTATCGGTCCTAATGGAATCCTAATGGGTCCTTGTTAACTCCTAATCGGTCCTATTGGACTCCTACTGGGTCCTAGTGGACTCCTTGTTGGTCGTAATGGACACAAGATGAGTCCTAGTGGACTCCAAATTGGTCCTAGTGGACTCCTATTGGGTCCTGGTGGACTATTATTGTGTCCTTGTGGACTCCTTACTGGTCCTAGTGGAATCCTTATTGGTCCTAATGGACTCCTTATAGGTCCTTGTGAACCACTAATTGGTCCTAGTTGACTCATTATTTTCCCTATTGGACTCCTAGTGGGTCCTAGTTGACTCCTATCGTGACCTAGTGGACTCCGTCTGGGTCCTAATGGACTCCTAAAGAGTCCTAGTGGACTGCTTATAGGTACTAGTGGACTCCGTCTGGCTCCTAGAGGACTCCTTATTGGTGCTATTGGACTCCTTTTTGGCCCTGCTGGACTGCTATTGGGTCCTATTGGACTCCGTTTGGGTCCTAGTGGACACCTTATTGGGTCCTAGTGGACTTATAATGGGTCCCAGTGGACTCCTAATGGGTCCTAGTGGACTCCTAATCGATCCTCGTAGAGTCCTATTGGGTCCTACAGTACTCCTTATGGGTCCTACTGACCTCCTAATGGGTCCTAGTGGATTCCTTGTTTGATCTAGTGGACTCCTATTAGGTCCCAGTTGACTCATATTGCATCATAGTGGACTCCATATGGTTCCTACTGGACTCCTTATTGGTCCTAGTGTACTCCTATTTGTACCTACTGGACACCTATTTGGTCTCCTATTGGGGCCTAGTGGACTACTAATGGGTCCTAATGGAGTCCTATTGCATCCTAGTTCACTACTTATGGGCGCTAGTGCACTCCTAATGGGTCCTAGTAGACTCCTAATCAGTCCTAGTGGAGTCGTATTGGGTCCTAGTGGACTCCTAATGGACTCCTTACTGGTACTCGTGGACACCCATGAGGTTGCAGTGGACTCATATTGAGTCCTAATGGACTCCTTATGGGTCCTAGTGGACTCCTATGGGTCCTAGTCAAATCCCATTAGGTTGTAGTGGACTCCTATTGGGTCCTAATGGACACCTTATTGGTCCTAGTGGACTCCTATTGGGGCCTAGTGGACTTCTAATGGGTCCTAATGGAGTCCTAGTTCACACCTTATGAGTCCTAGTGGACTCATAGAGGGTCCTAGTGGACATGTAATTGGTCCTATTGGAGTCCTATTGGGTCCTAGTTCACTCCTTATGGATCGTAGTCGACACCTAGTGGGTCCTAGTGGACTCCAAATAGGTCCTATTGGACACGTAGTGCGTCCTAATGGACGCCTAAAGCATCCTTGTGGCTTCCTTTTTGGTCCTGGTGGAATCCTATTGGTTCCTAGTGGACTCCTAATGTGTCCTATTGGACTCTTTATTGGTCCTAGTGGACTCCTATTAGGTCCTAGTGGACTCATATTGGGTTCTAGTCTTCTTGGGTCCTAATGGACTCCTTATTGGTCCAAGTGGAATCATTTTGGTTCCTATTGGACTCCTATTCGGTCCTAATGGATTCCTTTTGGGATCTAGTGGAATCATAATGGGTCCTAGTGGACTCCTAATGGGTCCTAGTGGAGTCTTATTGGGTCTTAAAGAACTCCTTATGGGTCCTAATGGAGTCCTATTGGGTCCTAGTGGACGCCTAATTGGTCCTAGTGGACATATGGCGGGACTTACTGGACTCCTATAAGGTCCTAGTGGACTCCCTACGGGTTCTAGCGGACTGCAAAAGGGACCTATTGGACATCTAATCGGTCCTGATGGAGTCCCATTGCGTCCTAGTTCACTACTTATGGGTCCTAGTGGACTCCTAATCGGTCATAATGGAGTCGTATTGGGTCCTAGAGGACTCCTATTGTGTCCTAGTGGACTCCTATTGTGTCCTAGTGGACTCCTTTTGGGTCCTAATGGACTCCTAATGAGTCCTATTGGACTCCTAATGGGTCCTAATGGACTCCTATTGGGTCCTAGTGGACTCCTTATGGGTCCAAGAGGAATCATAATGGGTCCTAGTGGACTCCTTATTGGTCCCAATGGACACATTATGGGTTCTTGAGGAGTCCTATTGGGTCCTGTTGGACTCCTCATAGGTCCTAATGGACCCCTAATGGGTCCTAATGGACTCCTAATGGGTCCTAGTGTACTCCTTATGGGTCCTAGTGTACTCCTAATGGTTTCTAGTGGACACTTATTGGGTCCTACAGTACTAATTAAGGGTCCTAGTGGACTCCTAAAGGGACCTTTTGGATTCGTTATAGGTCCTAGTGGAATCTTAATGGCTCCTATTGGACTCTTTATTGGTCGTATTGGACTCCTATTGAGTCCCATTGGAGTCCAAATGGGACCTGACGGACTCCTATTGCATCCTTGGACTCCTTAATGGTCCTAATGTATTTCTAATGGGTCGTACTATTGGGTCCTAGTGGACTCCTATTGGGTCCTAGTGGACTCCTTATTGGTCATAATGGACTCAAGATGCGTCCTGTTGGACACCTAATTGTTCCTAGTGGACTCATATTCGGTCCTAGTGGACACCTATTGGGTCCTAGTGGACTCCTTATGTGTCCTAATGTATTCCTAATGGGTCCTAGTGGAGTACTATGGGGTCCTAGTACACTCCTATTGGGTCCTATTGGATTTTTTCTGGGTCATATTGTACACCTAATGGGTGTTAGTGGACTCCTGTTCGGTACTAATGGACTCCTTTTGGGATATAGTGGAATCATAAGTCCTGGTGGACTCATAATGCTTCCTAGTGGACTCCTAATGTGTCCTAGTGGAGTCCTATTTGGGTCTTAATGGACTCCTATTGGGTCCTAGTGGACTCCTATTGGGTGTTATTTTACTCCGGTTGTGTTATAGCAGACTTCCAATGGGTCCCAATGGACTCTAATTAGTCCTAACAAAGCCCTATTGTGTACTATTGGAAACTTCATGGGTCCTAGAGGACTCATTATGGGTCCTAGTGGACTCTTAACGGGTCCTTGTGGACTCCTTATTGGTCCTAGGGGAATCCTTATAGGTCCTAATGGACTCCTTATGAGTCCTTGTGAACTACTAATTGGTCCTAGAGGACCCACTATTTGTCCTAGTGGAGTCTTTATTGGTGCTAGTGGACTCCTATTGAGTCCTGGAGGACTCCTATTCGGTCCTATTGGACTTATAATGGGTCCCAGTGGACTCCTAATGGGTCCTAATGGAGTACTTTTGATCCCTATTGGGCTCTTCAAGGGTCCTGGAGGACTCATTATGGGTCCTAGTGGATTCCTAATGGATCCTAGTGGACTCCTTATTGTTCCTGGTGGAATCCTATGGGGTCCTAATCGACTCCCATTGCGTCTTAGTGGACTCCTTAGGGGTCCTATTGTATTCCTAATGGGTCCTAATGGACTCCAAATGGGTCCTAGTGGAGTACTATTGGGTTCTAGTGGACTCCTTATTGGTCCTAATGGACTCAAGATGAGTCCTAGTGGACTCCTAATGGGTCCTAGTGGAGTCCTATTGTGTCCTATTGGACTCCTCATGGGTCCTAGTGGACTCCTAATGTGTCCTAGTGGAGTAGTATTGGGTCCTAGTGGACTCCTTATTGGTCCTAATGGACTCAAGATGAGTCCTAGTGGACTCCTCATGGGTCCTAGAGAACACCTAATGGGTCCTAGTGGACTCCTTATCGGTCCTAATGGACACCTAATGGGTCCTTGATAACTCCTAATTGGTCCTAATGACTCCTACTGGATCCTAGTGGACTCTTTATTGGTCCTATTGGACTCAAGATGAGTCCTAGTGGACTCCTAATTGGTCCTATTGGACTCCTATTGGGTCTTATTGGACTCCTATTGTGTCCTAGTGGACTCCTTCTGGGTCCAAGTGGACTCCTATTGGGTCCTAGTGGACTCCTTGTTGGTCCTAGTGGAATCAAAATGAGTCCTACGGGACTCCTAGTTGGTCCTAGTGGACTCCTATTGGGTCCTAGTGGACTCCCATTGTCTACTAGTGGACTCCATCTGGGTCCTAATGGATTCCTAATGGGTCCTATTGGACTAGTTATAGGTCCAAGTGGACTCCTATTGGGTCCTATTGGACACCTTGTTGGTCCTAGTGGACTCCTATTGTGTCCAAGTATACTCCTTCTGTGTCCTAGTGGACTCCTATTGGGTCCTAGTGGACACCTAATGGGTTCTTGTGGAGTCCTATTGAGTCCTACTGGACTCCTTATGGGTCCTAGTGGAACCCGTTTGTGACCTATTGCACGTCTATTTGGTCCTAGTGGACACGTGATAGGTCCTATTGGACTCCTAATGGGTCCTATTGGAGTCCTATTGTGTCCTATTGGCCTCCTCATGGGTCCTAGTGGACTCCTTATTGGTCCTAGTGGACTCCTAATGGGTGCTAGTGGACTCCTATTGGGTCGTAGTGGACACCTTATTGGTCCTAGTGGACTCCTAATTGGTCATAATGTAGTCATATTGGGTACTATTGGACGCTTTATGGGTCATAGAGGACCCACTTTGGGTGCTAGTGGACTCTTAGTGGGTCCTTGTGGACTCCTTACTGGTCCTAGTGGACTCCTTATTGGTCCTAGTGGACTCCTATTGGGTCCTAGTTGATTCCTATTGGGTCCTAGTGGACTTCTAATGTATCCCAGTAGACTCCTAATGGGTCCTAATGGAGTACTATTCGGTCCTATTGGACTCTTCATGGGTCCTAGAGGACTCATTATGGGTCCTAATGGAGTCCTTTTACGTCCTAGTGGACTCATTATGGGTCCTAATGCATTCTTAATGTATCCTAGTGGACTCCAAATGGGTCCTAGTGGACTCCAAATGGGTCCTAGTGGACTCCAAATGGGTCCTAGTGGACTCCTATTGGGTCCTATTTGATTCCTATTGGGTCCTAGTGGACTTCTAATGGGTCCCAGTAGACTCCTAATGGGTCCTAATGGAGTACTATTCGGTCCTATTGGACTCTTCATGGGTACTAGAGGACTCATTATGTGTCCTAATGGAGTCCTTTTACGTCCTAGTGGACTCATTATGGGTCCTAATGTATTCCTAATGTATCCTAGTGGACTCCTTATGTGTCCTAGAGAACTCCTAATGGGACCTAGTGGACTCCTTATCGGTCCTAATGGACTCAAGATGAGTCCTAGTGGACTCCTAATTTGTCCTAGTGGACTCCTATTTGGTCTTAGTGGACTCCTATTGTGTCCTAGTGGACTCCTTCTGGGTCCTAGTGGACTCCTATTGGGTCGTACTGGACTCCTTGTTGGTCCTAGTGGACACAAGATGAGTCCTACTGGACTCCTAATTGGTCCTAGTGGACTCCTATTGGGTCCTAGTGGACTCCCATTGTCTACTAGTGGACTCTATCTGGGTCCTAATGGATTCCATTGGGTCCTAGTGGACAGCTAATGGGTCCTTGTGAGTCCTATTGAGTCCTACTGGACTCCTTATGGGTCCTAGAGGAACCCGTTTGAGTCCTATTGCACGCCTATTTGGTACTAGTGTACACGTAATAGGTCCTAGTGGACACCTAACGGGTCCTAGTGGAGTCCTATTGTGTCCTATTGGACTCCTCATGGGTCCTAGTGGACTCCTAATAGGTTATAGTGGACTTCTAATGGGTCCAAGTGGACTCCTTAAAGGTCCTATTGAACTCCTATTGGGTCGTAGTGGACTCCTTATGGGTCCTAGTGGACTCCTAATTGGTCCTACTGGAGTCATTTTGGGTACTATTGGACACTTCATGGGTCCTAGAGGACACATTATGGTTCGTAGTGGACTCTTAGTGGGTCCTTGTGGAGTCCTTACTGGTCATGGTGGAATCCTTATTGGTCCTAATGGACTCCTTATGGGTCCTTGTGAACTACTAATTGGTCCTAGTGGACTCATTATTGGTCCTATTGCACTCCTTTTGGGTCCTAGTTGTCTCCTATTGAGACCTAGTGTACTCCGTCTGGGTCCTAATGGACTCCTGTTGGGTCCTAGTGGACTCCTTATTTGTGCTACTGGACTCCTATTGGGTCCTACTGGATCTCTACTGAGTCCTTTTGGACTCAAAATGGGTCCTATTGGACAAATAGTGGGTCCCAGTGGACTCCTAATGGTTCCTATTGGACTCCTATAGCAGTCCTAGTGGACTGCTATTGGGTCCTAGTGGACACCTATTGGGTCCTATTGGACTTCTAATGGGTTCCAGTAGACTCCTAATGGGACTTAGTGGAGTACTATTGGGTCCTATTGGACTCTTCATGGGTCCTAGAGGACTCATTATGGGTCCTAATGGACTCCTATTGCATCCTAGTGGACACATTATGGGTCCTAATGTATTCCTAATGGGTCCTAGTGGATTCCTTATGGGTCGTAGTGGAGTACTATTGGATCCTATTTGACTCCAATTGAGTCCTAGGGGACTCCTTATTGGTCCTAATGGACTCAACATGGGTCCTGGTGGACTCCTAATTGGTCCTGTGGACTCATTATTGGTCCTAGTGTACTCCTATTGGGTCCTAGTGCACTCATGTTGTGTCCTAGTGGACTCCTTCTGGGTCCTAGTGGACTCCTATTGGGTCCTAGTTGACACCTAATGAGTCCTTGTGGAGTCCTATAGAGTCCTACTGGACTGCTTATGAGTCCTATTAGAACCCGTTTGGGTCCTAGTTCACTCCTAATTGGTCCTAATGGACACATAATGGGTCTTATTGGACTCCTATTGGGTCCTAGTGAACTCCTATTTGGTCATAGTGGAATCCTATTTGGTCCTAGTGGACACGTAATAGGTCCTAGTGGAATCCTATTTGGTCCTAGTGGACTCATTATTGGTCCTAGTGTACTACTATTGAGTCCTAGTGCACTCATATTGTGTCCTAGTGGATTCCTTCTGGGTCCTAATGGACTCCTAATGGATCCTAGTGGACTCTTAATGGGTCCTAGTGGACTCCTATTGTGGCCTAGTGGACTCCCAATGGGTCCTAGAGGACTCCTAATTGGTCATAGTGGATTCCTTATCAGTCTTAATGGACTCCTTATGGGTCCTAATGGACACCTATTGCATCCTTGTGGACAACTTATGGGTCCTAATGTATTCCTAATGGGTCCTAGTGGACTCCTAACGGCTCCTAGTGGAATACTATTGGGTCCTAGTTTACACCAAGTGGGTCCTAGTGGACTCATTGTTGGTCCTGATGGACTCCTTATGGGTCCTTGTGAACTCCTAATTGGTCCTAGTGAACTCAATATTGGTCCTAGTGGACACCACTTTGGTCCTAGTGGAGTAGTATTGGGTCCTAGTAGACTCCCATTGTGTCCTATTGGACTCCTTCTGGGTCCTAGTGGACTCCTATTGGGTCCTAGTTGACTCCTAATGGGTCCTTATGGAATCCTGTAGAGTCCCGCTGGACTCCTTATGGGTCCTATTAGAACCCGTTTGGGTCCTAGTTCACTCCTAATTGGTCCTAATGGACACATAATGGGTCTTATTGGACTCCTATTGGGTCCTAGTGAACTCCTATTTGGTCATAGTGGAATCCTATTAGGTCCTAGTGGACATGTAATAGGTCCTAGTGGAATCCTATTTGGTCCTAGTGTACTACTATTGAGTCCTAGTGCACTCATATTGTGTCCTAATGGACACCTATTGCGTCCTTTAGGACACCTTATGGGTCCTATTGTATTCCTAATTGGTCCTAGAGGACTCATTATTGGTCCTAGTGGACACAAATTTGGTCCTAGTGGAGTACTATTGGGTCCTAGTTGACTCCAATGGGTCCTAGTTGACGGTCCTAATCGACTCCTTATGGGTCATTGTGGACTCCTAATTGGTCCTAGAGGACTCATTATTGGTCCTAGTGGACACAAATTTGGTCCTAGTGGAGTACTATTGGGTCCTAGTGGAATCCTATTGGGTCCTAGTGGACACGTAAGAGGTCCTAGAGGAATCCTATTTGGTCCTAGTGGACTCATTATTGGTCCTAGTGTACTACTATTGGGTCCTAGTGGACTCCTATTGAGTCCACTGGACACCTATTGGGTCCTATTGGACTTCTAATGGGTTCCAGTAGACTCCTAGTGGGTCCTAGTGGAGTACTATTGGGTCCTATTGGACACTTCATGGGTCCTAGAGTACTCATTATGGGTCATAGTGGACTCCTTATCGGCTTTAATGGACACCTAATGGGTCCTAATGAACACCTATTGCGTCTTTTTGGACACCTTATGGGTCCTATTGTATTCCTAATTGGTCCTAGTGGACTCATTATTGGTCCTAGTGGAGTACTATTGGGTCCTAGTGGAATCCTATTTGGTCCTATGGGAAACTTAATGGGTCCTATTTGACTTCTAATGGGTCCCAGTAGACTCCTAGTGGGTCCTAATGGAGTACTATTTGGTCCTATTGGACTCTTCATGGGTCCTAGATGACTCTTTATGGGTCCTAATGGACACCTATTGCGTCTTTTTGGACACCTTATGGGTCCTAATGTATTCCTAATGGGTCCAAGTGGACTTTTAATGGGTCCTAGTGGAGTACTATTGGGTCCTAGTTGACTCCATTGGGTCCTATTGGAGTCCTATTGGGTCCTAATGGACTGTGCTAGTAAACTCTATCTGTGTCCTAATGGATTCCTAATGGGTCCTAGTGGACTCCTTATTGTGTCCTAGTGGACTCCTTATTGATCCTAGTGGAGTTCTATTGGGTCCTAGAGGACTCCTGTTGGGTCATATTGGACTCCTAAAGGCTCCTATTGTACTGAAATTGGGTCCCAGTGGACCCTAAACCATAAACCCTAAACCCTAATAGGTCCTAGAGTACTCCTAATGGGTCCTAGTGGACAACTTATCGGTCCTAATAGACCCCTTATGGGTCCTTGTGGAATCCTAATTGGTCCCAATGGACTCCTTATTGGTCCTAGTTGAATCCTATTAGGTCCTAATGGACTCCTATTGGGTCCCTGTGGAGTCCTTATTTGTCCAAATGTAGTCCTTCTCGGTCCTAGTGGACACCTAATGGGTCCTAGTGGAGTACTATTGGGTCCTAGGGACTCCTATTGGGTCTTAGTGGACTCGTTATTGGTCATAATGGACTCAACATGGGTCTAAGTGGACTCCTAATTGGTCCTAGTAGACTCATCATTGGTCCTAGTGGACTCCTATTGGGTCCTAGTGGACTCCTATTGTGTCCTAGGTGACTCCTTCTGGATCCTAATGGACTCCTAATTGCTCCTAGTGGACTCCTAATGGGTGCTATTGGACACTTATTGGGTCCTAGTGGACTCCTTGTTTGTCCTAGTGGACTCCTACTTGGTTCTAGTGGACACCTTATTGGTCCTAATGGACTCAAGATGAGTCCTATTGGACTCCTAATTGGTCCTAGTGGACTCCAATTGGGTCCTAGTGAACTACTATTGTGACCTAGTGGACTCCTTATGGGTCCTAGAGGACTCCTTATCGGTCTTATTGGACAACTTATGGGTCCTAATGGACACCTATTGAGTCCTTGTGGACAACTTATGGGTCCTAATGGACTCCTAATGGGTCCTAGTGAACTCTTATTAGGTCCTAATGGACTCCTGTTCGGTCCTATTGGACTCCTTATGGGTCCTAGAGGACTCCTAATGGCTGCTAGTGGACTCCTTATTGGTCCTAATGGACTCCTTATGGGTCCTTGTTGACTACTAATTGATCCTAGCGGACTCATTATTGGTCCTACTGGACACCTATTCGGTCCTAGTGGACTCCTATTGGACTCCATCTGGGTCGTAATGGACTACTAATGAGTCCTAGTGGACTCCTAATGGGTCCTATTGGACTCCAATTGGGTCCTTGTGGACTCCTATTTGGTCGTATTGGACTCCAATTGGGTCCTAGTGGACTCCTTATTCGTCCTAATGGATGAATGATGGGTGTTTGTGGACTCCTAATTGGTCCTAGTAGACTCATTATTGGTCCTAGTGGACTATATTATGTCCTAGTGGACTCCTATTGTGTTCTAGAAGACTGCTTATTGGTCCTAGTGGAGTACTATTGGGTCCTAATGGACTCCTGTTGGGTCCAATTGGACTCCTTCTGGGTCCAATTGTATTCCCAATATTGTCTTAGTGGACACCTGTTTGGTCCTAATGGACTCCATTTGCCATATAGTGGAATCATAGTGAGTCCTGGTGGACTCCTATTGAGTCCTAGTGGACTCCTTATCGGTTTTATTGGAATCCGTTTGGGTGTTAGTGGACTCCTAATGGGTCCTAGTGGAGTCCTACTGTGTCCTATTGGACTCCTCATGAGTGCTAGTGGACTCCTAGTGGGTTATAGTGGACTCCTTATTGGTCATAGTGGACTCCTATTGGGCACTAGTGGACTCCTATTGGGTCCTATTGGACGCCATATGGGTCGTAGTGGACTCCTAATGGTTCTAAAAGGACTCCTAATTGGTCCTATTGGACACCTATTTGGTACTAGTGGACTCCTTATGGATCCTAATGTACTCCTAATTAGACCTATATGACTCCTTTTGGGTCGTAGTGAACTCCTATTGGGTCTTAAAGGACATCTTATTTGTCCTAGTGGACTCCTATTGGGTCCTGATGAACTCCTTTTGGGATCTAGTGGAATCATGATGGGTACTAGTGGACAAGGACTCCACTAGGACCAACAAGGAGTCCGCTAGGAACCAATAGGACTCCACTAAGACCCATTAGGAGTCCACTATGACCCATTATGATTCTACTGGATCCCAAATGGAATCAACTAGGACCCATTATGTGTCAACTAGGACAAAATAGGAGTCCACTAGGACCCAATAGGAGTCCACTACGACCCATTACAAGTCCACCAGGACCCACTAGGTGTCCACTAGGACCCATAAAGAGTCCACTAGGACCAAATAGGAGTCGACTAGGACAAATTAGGAGTCCACTGGGTCCAATTAGGAGTCCAATGGGACCCATAAGGAGTCCAATAGGACCCAATAGGACTCCAATAGGACCCATTAGGAGTCATCTAGGACACTTTAGGAGTCCACTAGTACCCATAAGGAGTCCACTAGGACCCCATAGGAGTCCACTGGGACGCAATAGGAGTCCACTAGGACAAATAAGGAGTCCTCTAGGACCCATTAGGAGTCCAATAGGACCCATAAGGAGTCCAATAGGACCAATTAGTACTCCACTAGGACCCATTAGGAGCTCATTAGCATTAATTAGGAATCAACTATATCCCATAAGGAGTCCACTAGGACTCAATTGGAGTCCACGAGGACTCCAATAAGAGTCCACAAGGACCAATAAGTAGTCCTTTAGGATTAATTAGGATTCCACTAGGACCCATAAGGAGTCCACTGAATTACATAAGGAGTCCATCCATCCATACATCGGTTAGTCTATCTCTCTATATATGTAAGTTCTCTCCATCTTTCTATTGTGGTATCTATCTATTTATCTCTGTGTTTAATTGTTACCTATTTTTTCTCTATATCTCTGCCTGTCTGATTGTTTGTCTGTCGTTCTCTTTGTTTGTCTGTCTTTCTGTTTGTCTTATCTATTTATGAATTTCATTACGTATCTATTTATCTGTATATGTATATATTTATCATAGCATTATATATCTATCTATTTATTCATTTAATTACCTATCTATTGCTTTATTTGTCTACTACGAATATATTTCTTTATCTCTCAACTTGTCTCTCTTTCTGTGTAGTTATATATATATATATATATATATATATATATATATATATATATATATATATATACTTATTTATCTATGTATGTATTTATGTATGTATTTTTGTGTGTGTTTCTGATACATTCATCCCCAAATCCTGCACACTATTCCTTAAAACGTACACCCTAAATAGAAAACAGTAAAACATAAGCACTAAACACTAAGCCCAAAAGCAAAAACCCTAAACGCTAAATCCCAAATTTGAAGCTTTACCTAACTGCCATCCTACATACCTACCTACTTACCCGTCTTTCAACATACCACTTTCTGGTTAATAACATAATATTTCCTTGTTAATTGTTCTTAGGTGCTCACTAGTTATAAATATATTCTTGTCTTGTGAGATAGAATGAATGCATTGCACACTGATTTGAGACTGTTATTTTATTATTTGAGTTGCTTCTTATTTCTGGTACGTTACATTTAGCAGATGAACTTCAGCAAATTTTATTTGTTGTTAATATTCTCTTTACGTGATTTTATTCCCCTCGATCATAGATTAATTCATTATAATAATAAATGCACTCGTTAACATGTTTAGTATTCCTTAAACTTCAGTTATTTAATTATTGTCCCTTTTCTACAAAAGGATTTATTGTTCCTCCGGCTGGTCTAAATCTCTCAAAAATTGGTGATTTAAAGACAAATACTCAGTAAGTTAGGAAATTAAAATTCCTCACTCAGTAGTACTAAGTTTCATATATGTAGTCACTATCGTAAAGTCACTGTCAAACAGGATTAGTTTTCCACTAACTTACATTTTATTATGTCTCTCTCCCCAAGTTAGTTCCAAGTAAAATTTTAATTGAGGAATTCACGAGTTTAGTATAGCTAATCATGTATTGTACACATTTCATATAATCACTATACTTATAAATGAGTAGATTTCAGAGAGCTATGAATTGTTTTGCAAATTAGCTGTAGATCATCATAGGAATTCTAAATTGCAAATTCCAAAATCTCATTCCTCCCCACATTCATATGTATATTCAATTAATATAAACTCTATCTACAACATGTTTAGTTCTTTCCCATGTTAGGTGAATGATGTACTCCCATTCACTCCTCCAAATTCCTCCACACATTAGCTTAATCCAACAGATGACTCCGCATGAAGACTCCTGTCGATGACTCCTCCCCCTGACTCCTATATTGTAGTGATTACTCCTCTTGACAAATCATTGTGAGTATTCATGGATCTTTATGAATTCTTGTGACTGTTGATGATTACTCCAATCTCCTTTTTTCTACAGCTAAAATTTTAATTATATCATCGAATTCTCATCCCTCTTCATGATGTACTCCGGACTAATCATTTAGGCGACTCATAATGAAGTCCCTTCATGAGTACTTGCAACCCATTTCTAGTCACATTAATTTTTTGTCTGATTTGAAGTGTATGCGTATAAATTTATGTATGATAATTGCTTGGTACTCCAACGCTCGTTTAATCATTCAATGATTACAATTATAAACGCACATTTCATTTGGTTTGTTCCTTTTCACCAGGTTACTTGTGTAGGTTTCATCATTCCAATCGACACAAAATGGAGTGATGTTGTAATACGTGAGTTATTCCACCTTTCACATATAATTCATTCTTTATTCAAATTATATCATCAATATGTGTATTTCATTCATCAATTGAGACTTAAAGGAGATTTAGTACAGTGATCTTGTAATATATCAACGTCTTCTTTCTTGATTGTAGTGAAACTACTTGATAGACTTGTAGTATACCAACGTCTTCTTTCTCGGTTATAGTATTAGTTCCTCATAGTTCTTGTTCTTGCTAGATAGGAAAATATTCTTGTCTTGTAGAATTACACCATAAGATAATTTGTAAGACCGTTAGATTGCAATTTTAATTATTTCTTACATCTCATAGGCACTACTATTGTGAAGAAGAAGTTAAGACATACTGATATTCATTAATAAGAATTCCGCTGAAGAATGCTCGTAATGACTCCAACTACAAGTCTGATAAATATTCAGAATTATTCTCACCCATTCATTTCAAGTGTCAAGTGTCATCAATTATGTCTAACTAATTCGGTTGTCTACATTCACGGGAAGAGTGCTGGTTCCATGCTCCATTATTGTCAAATCTGGAGGTTTCTATTTGAATTATCACTCTCATTGTTTGTGAAATCTCCATTGCCTAAACATGTGAAATCACTAGTCGTCTGTCTTGTCTTATCTCCAGTCTCCAGTCAACCTTGTCAATTTTCCAACCTACAGACATTTAAGTTCTGTACATTACAGTTGCGAGTCTCCCAAACAATCTATCCTGCATTCTTTACGTCACTTATGCAGACTCCAGTATTCAGTTTCTAAGTTAATTTACCTGTTCTCATCAAGAACCTTACTTGGTAAGCGTATGAGATTAACTAGATTATGTAATCCTTTCCTTCATTCATGTACTGATTACAATTGTAAATGCAGTATTTAATGTTTACTATATCCGCAAGTTCGGTTTCATAGGAGGAGTCCATTTGTTCGATGAGGACTGATTTCATTGTGCACACAGTTTGAGGTATTTCTCATTTTCGTTCCATGTAATTTTACTCTGCAATAGAGTTATTTGTTTGGTGCCGTAATTTACGTGTATATACCAATCCAAATCACTTCCATCATTGGCATATTCATTCATTCATTATAACACAAGTGCACTACTTCATCTTTTTAATTTGTTTCCAAAGTTAGGTTCTTAGGTCGATGCAAGTTGTAGTGGTGCGATGGTTCTTTGTTCTTTCAGTTTGATGTCACTCCAGTTTAGTTGATTTATACGTTGTTATCATTAGTTTTACTCAGTAGTCGTATAATTTTCAGTAGCCCATTCCACCATTCATATAGCCAATATAAATCTATTTCCTCAAGAAACAGTGATCAGTTTGTGTTCACAAACTGAGTTTAGCAATGATTTTTTTTCAAATCACAAGTTCAGGATCTCTCTTAAGACATTTGTTATAAATACAAGGTAGTTTTTTGGGTTAATGTGGTAAGTTTTGTATACCATCAAGCACTCTTCCATCATTTGTATATTCGTTCAATAATTATAAATAAAATTGCACTAGTTAATATGTTGAGTTTGCTTCCCAAGTTAGGTTTTAGGTCGATGCCAGGTGTAGTGGACCGATTTTTATGCTTCGACTTCATTCAAGTTAAGTTTATTTATATAATTATATTTATTTTACTAAGTAGTTGTATAAGTTAATGTAGCCCGTTCCACCATTCATGTACTCATTATATCTGGAGATGTAGCATTATATATGTTTACTTTTACACAAGTTACCTTTCATAGGTGCGGTCCATTTACTCAAACATGAGTGATCGCTTTTTGTTCAAAATTTGATAACATCGTTTCTTGTAAATACATAATGGTTTGTGTCGTAAGTTTTGTATTCTGTCAAACACTCTTCCATTGTTTGTATATTCCTTCATTCATCACAATTATAAATCCCATATATAATGTATTTTGTTACTCCCAAGTATAGTATCTTAGGCGCAGTGAGTTACCTCGTGCGTGCACAGTTTCAGAGAGGAATCTTTATTGGTAAGTGAATCATTTTATGTTTTTCAAACACATTTAATATGTATTTGTAGTTCTTCTAATGTGATATGTAATTCTTAGTTCTTGGTAGTTCTTGTAGTTGTTGGTATTTCTTGAAGGTTTTTGGTAGTTCTTGGTAGTTCTTGTAGTTCTTCGTAGTTTAGTTGACAATATTATTTATGTCGTAGTAGTTCTCGTGATCTTGTAGTTCTTTTATTTCTTGTAGTTCTTGGTAGTTCTTGGTACTTCTTCGCAGTTCTTGGTAGTTCTTCCTGTTCTCGCACAGTTTATATTTACAAGAGGTTGCTATATTCTAGCTGTGGAACGACGCTGCAGAGTAGTTCTCATTCTCGACATACTTTTAATAATGCGTGATACTCTATGTGTTCATAATATGAAATCTTTTAATTTTATCAACAGTAATTATCTATAGTTAATAAGTAATTAAATACTAATTTATTGATAGTTTAATTATTTATATCATTACTTAAACTGTTAATTAAACAGTGAAGTAATAAAATTAATTAGTTTATTACTGTTACTAGTTAATTAATTTTACCAATAACTATTATTAATTAACTGAAAATGGTGGGTGTGTTCATTGTTCAGATGGACTTTTTAAAATGAGAGAGATATATTTGATAGTGATTGCTGATTGAGAATTAAACCTGTGAGTTTTCATTAAAATGTAACTCCATTTTCTCTTACTAGAATGTACTGGCTGTGTTGAAAATGAAATCCTTTCTACAATGTTTCTGAGGACTTTCAACTGATACTAGTAATTTTACAATGAATTGTCCAACATTCTATTCCCATTCTGTAGATAGCTACTAAGGGTGACATTACACATTCAGAGTGGAAATTGTATTTTATAGAGTGAGCTGTTGAATGTCATGTTAGTTAATATTTGTTCCACACTCCAGGTCCTCCGTAGAGGTCAGGTTAATTCTGATTACTGTCACTTCCAAGACATTCCTTCGTATGCTTTCTAATATTGTTTAAAATATGAGTACAAGGAAGGGATTTGATAGAACATTATTTAGTACTCAAATATAGCACCTCAAGTATAGTGTTTTCATAACAATTTCTCAGTAAGTTTCAAAACCTATGAATTTCCATCCCCCGCTCTTCAGTCGTTCATCTATTATTATCACAAATCACTATTCACATGTTTAGATTTGAACTAACATACGTATTTTAGCCTTCCCCCCCTTTCTTCTAAAGATTAACATCAAACATTTGCTCAGTTAGTATTGGGAATTATGTAATGCAGGTTTCACCTAAGCACATATGAACTGTATAACATGTTTAGTTCATTACCAAAGTTAAATTTCTCAGTCATGTGAATGTTTCCACAAGTTAACTGTAGCTAATATTACGAGTTCTATTCAGTAAGTGAATAATATTATGTATTCTATTTGATTGCTCCTCCCTCATTCGTACGCATATTCATTCAATATTAATGTAAATCCCTCTAGAGTATGTTTAGTTATTCCCAAAGTTAGGTTAATTGTTAATTATGTACTCCTATTGACCACTCCAGAATCCTCCAGACACAAGTGGAATCCGCCAGACGACTCGACATTGATTTGATGTAAAGCTGTTCAAATTGGTGAGGGCATACTGTATATATCTATCTTTCCTTATAAACCTGTATTTATTTATATCCCTTTACATAAGCATGTATTTATCTATGGATCTAATTCTTATGTACACAATTATCTACACAATTATTCTTCATATATATCTATCTATCGATTTATATAGTGTGCTATCTATTTTTCCATCTAATTCTCTAACTATCATTCTATCTATCTACCTATTTACGTATCTAAACATTTATTGTCTATGTATCTATCGATCTATCCATCCATCCATCTCTCCATTCTTCCATCCATTCATTCAAACTTTCATCCATTCATTAAATGAAATGCCCATTCATCCATCCATCCATCCTTCCAATAGTATATCTATTTATATTAATCAGGTTCTATCAATTATTGTATTTTTGTATCTATCTATATATCTATCTGTCGAATTTCTAACTCTATTTTTCTCTATATATCAGTCTGTCTGACTGTTTGCCTGTCAGTCAGAGTGTTTCTCTGTCTGTTCGTTTGTCTGTTTCTACATATGTACTTATGAATCTCTTGACGTATCCATTTATCTGTATATGTATATATGTTCTCTCTATCCTGTCTATCCTCTCAATCTTGTCTATCCTTTCATTCCTGTCTATCTTGTCTATCCTGTCTATCTTGTCTATCCTGTCAAGGTATTCATCTATCTCTCTATCTCTATATCTCTCTATCTACCCATCTAGCTATCTACATATTTATTTATCTATCTATTTATCTAATCTATATATTTTTGTAACGAAGTATGTATCTGTCTGTCTATATAGCTATATATGTATGTATCTAAATTTATTGATATCTTACGTATGTATCAACCTAAATTTGTAGCTATATAACTATCAATATCCCTATCTATCTATCTATCTATCTATCTATCTATCTATCTATCTATCTATCTATCTTTCTTTCTATCTCTCCACTCACCAACACATCCGTGCATAGATCCATGATGCCATCCATACATCCCTCCATCTATCCATCCATCCGTCCGTCCATTCATCCATTCATCCATCTATTCATCTACCCACGTACCCATCTACCCGTTAACCCCTCTACCTATATACATGTCTACATATCTACTTATCTAACTATCAACTGCTCTAGCTATCTAGCTATCTACCTATCTACCTATCTACATATCTACCTACCTAACTATCTATCTATTTACGTATATACCTACCTTTCATATGTATCAATCTAAA
Organism: Petrosia ficiformis; assembly: GCA_947044365.1. Taxonomy (NCBI): domain Eukaryota; kingdom Metazoa; phylum Porifera; class Demospongiae; order Haplosclerida; family Petrosiidae; genus Petrosia; species Petrosia ficiformis. The sequence continues at coordinate 5,210,901 of OX345641.1, read as the reverse complement.
ATGGGGGGTATGTATCTATCTTTAACTCTATCTATTTATCTATTTTTCTATATATCTATCTATCTGTCTCACTTCTACCTGTCTAACGGTTTACCTGTCTACCTGTCTATATATCTACCTGTCTACCTCTCTACCTGACTACCTGTCTACCTGTCTACATATTTATCTATCAAACTAACTGCCTATCTGCCAATCTGCCTATCTGCCTATTTTCGTATCTACCTATCTACCAATCTACCTATCTACCTATCTACCTATCTACCTGTCTACCTGTCTACCTGTCTCTCTCTTTATCTGGTTATCTGTCTACATGTCTACCTGTCTAAATGTTTACATGTCTACGTGTATACGTGTCTACCAGTCTACATGTCTGCATATCTACCTATCTAACTATATGCCTATCTGCGTATCTACCTATCTACCTATCTATCTATTTACCTATCTACCTATCTACATACCTACATATATACCGATATACCTATATACCAGTCTGCCTATCTACCTATCTGCCTATCTACCTATCTGCCTATATAGATATCTACCTATCTAACTATCTACCTATCTACCTATCTAACTATCTACCTATTTACCTATCAACCTATCTACATATCTACCTATCTACGTATCTACCTATCAATCTATCTACCTATCTAACTATGTCTACCTGTCTACTTATCTACCTATCTACCTCTCTACCTACTTGTCTACATGTCTACCTGTCTGCCTGTCTGCCGGTCTAACTCTCTACATGTCTAACTGTGTATCTATCAACCTATTTACCTCTTTACCTATCAACATATTTATCTATCTACCTATGAACATATCTACCTATCTACCTATCTACATATATATCCATCCATCCATCCGTCCATCTATTCATCGATCGATTCAACAATTCGTACCCACATACACAGGAACCCCTCTACCTATCTAAATATCTACATACGTACATATTTACCTATCTACCTATCAACCTCTCTACCTATCTACCTATCTACCTATCTACATATCGAACTATCTATCTCTCTACCACTCTACATATCTACCTAGCTACCTAGCTACATATCTAATTATCTGCCTATATATCTATCTACGTATCTACCTATCTTAAATATATATCAATCTAAAATTGTAGGTATGTATCTATCATTATTTGTATCTATCTATATATCTTTCTATCTATATATCCATCTATCCATCTATATATCTATCTATCTATCTTATATATCTATCTATTTATCTATCTATATATCTATCCATCTATCGATCTATCGATCTATATATTTATCTATCTATCTATCTATCTATCTATCCGTCCCTCCTTCCATTCCTCTGTCCTTCCATCCTTCCGTCCTTGCTTCTGTCCGTCTGTCCTTCCATCCGTCCATCTGACCACCCAAGCGCACAATCGCCCCTCCTTCCGTTTGTCCTTCCTTCCGTCCTTCCGTCCGACCCTCCGTCCTTCTGTATGTCTCTCTGTCTGTCTATATATCTATCTGACTACTTACCTACATATCTAACTACCTTCCCATCTACCTATATACCTATCAACCTATCTACATACGTACGTATCTACCTCTATAGCTATCTACACATCTACATATCTAACTATCAACCTATCTAGTTATTTACCTACCTACCTATCTACCTATCTGCCTATCTACCTATCTACCTATCTAACTGTCTACATGTCTACCTGTCTACCTCTCTACCTGTCTACTTGTCTACCTGTCTAACTGTCTATCTGTCTACTTGTCTACCTGTCTAACTGTCTACATATATACCTATCTACCTATCAACATTTCTATATATCTAAGTATCTACCTATCTAACAATCTACCAATATAACAATCTACCTATCTATCTATCTGCCTATCTACCTCTCTACTTCTCTACCACTTTAACTCGCTAACTCTCTAACTCTCCACCTCTCTAAATCTCTACCTCTCTATCTCTCTACAACGCTACCTCTCTACTTATCTACCTTTTTACCTAACAACCTATCTACCTATCTACCAATCTACATACCTATCTATCTATCTAATCTATCTATTTATCTAACGACACATGTATCTGTCTGTGTGTGTAAATACTAAGCTATATACGTATGTAACTATATGTATTGATCTGTTACATATGTATCAAAATAAATTTGTAGGTAAGTCACTATCAATAATACTATCTACCTATCTATATATCTATCTATCTATCTATCTATCTATCTATTTACCTTTTTGTATATCTCTCTATCTATCTATCTATTTATTTATCTATCTATCTGTCTACCTTTCTACATATCTAAATGTTTACCTGTCTATCTGTCTATCTGTCTACCTGTCTACCTGTCTACATATCTACGTATCAAACTATCGGCCTATCTGCCTATCTGCGTATCTACTTATCTACCTATCTACCTATCTACATATCTACTTATCTACATATCTACCGATCTACTTATCTACATATCTACCGATCTACCTGTCTACCTGTTTACATGTCTACCTGTCTACATGTCTACATATCTACCTATCTAACAATCTGCCTACCTACCTATCAACATATTTGTAAACCTATCTACATATCTATCTATCTTTCTATACATTAAATCTATGTATTTATCTGACGAAGTATGTATCTCTCTGTCTATCTAACTACTAAGCTATACACGTATATATTGATATCATATATATGGATCAATCTAAATTTGTAGGTTTGTATCTACCATTATCTCTATCTCTCTATCTATCTTTATATCGAACTATCTATTTATCTATCTATCTATCCATATATCTAACTATCTATCTATCTATCTATCCATCCATCCATCCATCCATCCATCCATCCATCCATCCATCCTTCTATCCATCCATCAATCCATCCATCTATTCATCCATCCATCCATCAATCCATCCATCCATCCATCCATCCATCCATCCATCCATCCATCCATTCATCCACGCATCAATCCATCCATCCATCCATCCATCCATCTATCTACCTATCTATCTATCTATCCATATGTCTTTCTATCTATCTATCTACATATCTACCTATGTAACTATTTATCTTTCTACATATCTACCTCTCTACCTATCTACTTAGCTACCTATCTCCTTATCGACAGATATATCTAACTACTTATCTAACTATCTACATGTCTACCTATCTACCTATCTACCTATCTACCTATCCACCTATCTACCTATCTACCTATATACATATCTACATATTTACCAATCTACCTGTCTACCTGTGTACATGTCTACCTGTCTACCTGTCAACATATCTGCCTATCTCACTATATGCCTATCTACATATCAACCTTTTTAACTATCTACCTATCTAACTATATACATTTCTATCCATGCATCCATCCTTCCCTCCATCCAACTATCCATCCAACCATCCATCCATCAATTCATATACCCACGTAACAATCTACCCAAAAACCCCTCTACCTATCTACCTATCTCCATATCTACATATTTACCTATCTACCTATCAAGCTCTCTACCTATCCACCTATCTACCTATCTACGAATCTAATTATCTAACTCTCTACCTCTCTACCTATCTACCTAGCTACCTATTTACTTATCTACCTATCTATCTATCTACGTATCTAACTATCTTACATATATATCAATCTAAAATTGTAGGTATGTATCTATCATTATATCCATCTATCTATATATCTTTCTATCTATCTATCTATCTATACATCTATCTATCTTTCTATTTATCTATCTAACTATCTATCTATCTATCTATCCATCTATCGATCTATCGATCTGTATATTTATCTATCTATCTATCTATCTATCTATCCTTCCCTCTGTCTGTCCCTCGGTCCTTCTGTCCTTCCTTCCGTCCGTCCGTCCGTCTGTCCATCCATCCGTCTCTCCATTCGTCTGTCCGTTAGTCTGTTTGTCCCTCCGTCCTTCTCTCAGTCTCACCGCCCAACCACCCAATCGCCCTTCCGTCCATTCGTCCGTCCGTCCGTCCTTCCGTCCGACCCTCCCTCCGTGTGACTTACGGTCTATCTGTCTATCTATCTATCTGACAAATTACCTACATATCTAACTAACTACCTATCTACCTATCTACCTATCTACCATTAGGAGTCCACTAGGACTCATCTTGAGTCCATTAGGACCAATAAGGAGTCCACTAGGGCCCAATAGTACTCCACTAGAACCCATTTGGAGTCCATTAGGACCAATTAGGAATACATTAGGACCCATAAGGTGTCCACAAGGTCACAATAGGAGACATTAGGACCCATTAGGAGTCCCCTAGGACCCATTAGAAGTCCATTAGGACCCATTAGGAATACATTAGGACCCATAAGGAGTCCACTAAGACGCAATGGGACTCCATTAGGACCCCATAGGAACAATAAAGAGTTATCTAGGATCCATTAGGAATCCATTAGGACCCATAATTAGTCCTCCAGGACCCATGAAGAGCCCAATAGGAACCAAAAGTACTCCATTAGGACCCATTAGGAGTCCACTGGGACCAATTATAAGTCCAATAGCACCCAATAGGTGTCCTCCAGGACTCAATAGGAGTCCACTAGCACCAATAAGGACTCCACTAGGACCAATAGTGGGTCCACTAGGACCAATTAGTAGTTCACAAGGACCCATAAGGAGTCCATTAGGACTCCACTAGGACCAATAATGAGTCCACAAGGACCCATTAAGAGTCCACTAGGACCCATAATGTGTCCTCTAGGACCCATGAAGTGTCCAATAGTACACAATACGACTCCGTTAGGACCCATTAGGAGTCCACTAGGACCCATTAGAAGTCCATTAGGACCCATTAGGAATACATTAGGACCCATAAGGAGTCCACTAAGACGCAATGGGACTCCATTAGGACCCCATAGGAACAATAAAGACTTATCTAGGATCCATTAGGAATCCATTAGGACCCATAATTAGTCCTCCAGGACCCATGAAGAGCCCAATAGGAACCAAAAGTACTCCATTAGGACCCATTAGGAGTCCACTGGGACCAATTATAAGTCCAATAGCACCCAATAGGTGTCCTCCAGGACTCAATAGGAGTCCACTAGCACCAATAAGGACTCCACTAGGACCAATAGTGGGTCCACTAGAACCAATTAGTAGTTCACAAGGACCCATAAGGAGTCCATTAGGACTCCACTAGGACCAATAATGAGTCCACAAGGACCCATTAAGAGTCCACTAGGACCCATAATGTGTCCTCTAGGACCCATGAAGTGTCCAATAGTACACAATACGACTCCGTTAGGACCAATTAGGAGTCCACTGGGACCCATATGAAGTCCGCTATAACACAATAGGAGTAAACTAAGACCCAATAGGAGTCCACTGGGACCCAATAGGAGTCCAATAGGAACCATTAGGTATGTAATAGGACCCAATAAGTGTCCTCTGGACCCAATTCTAGTCCTGTAGGACCAATAAGGAGTCCATTAGGACCCAATAGGTGCTCACTAGGACCTATAAGGAGTCCACTTGCACCCATTATGAGTCCAATAGCTCCCATTAGGATTCCACAAGGACCCATGAGGAGTCCAATAGGACACTATAGGACTCCACTAGGACCCATTAGGAGTCCATTATGACCCATTACGAGTCACCTAGGACCAAATAGGATTCCACCATGACCCAATAGGAGTTCACTAGGAACCAATAGGAGTCCAATAAGACCCGTTATGTGACCATTAGGACCAATTAGGCGTTAACTAGGACACAAACGGATTCCTCTAGGACCCATAAGGAGTCCAGTAGGACTCAATAGGACTCCACAATCACACATTAGGAGTCCACCAGGACTCATTATGATTCCACTATATGCCAAAAGGAGTCCATGAGGACCAAACAGGAGTCCACTAAGACCCATTAGAAATACAATAGGACCCAGAAAGAGTCCTTTAGGACCCAATAGGAGTCAATAAGGACCCAATAGTACTCCACTAGGTCCAATAAGCAGTCCTCCAGGACTAAATAAGTGTCCACTAGGACCCAATAGGAGTCCAATAGGACCAATGATGAATCTTCTAGGACCAATTAGGAGTCCACTAAGACAGTTCTTGCGTCCATTGGGACCAATAAGGAGTCCACTATGACCCAATAGGAGTCCACTAGGCCCCATTAGTACTCCACTAGGACCCATTAGGTGTCCACTAGGACCCATAAGGAATACATTAGGACCCATAAGGACTCCACTAGGACCCAATAGGAGTCCATTACGACCCAATAGAATTCAACTAGGACCAATAAGAAGTCCAAGAGGACCCATTAGGAGTCCACTAGTGTGCCGTGCCAGTTAGTGATCGTGCTGGTTAGTGGATAAAAAACTTTGACACGCCTCTTTTGATAAATCTAATGTCACGCCCTTATTAATTATTCAAGCTAGCTAGAGCGCTCGACTCGGCTCGACCTGAACTGATGCAGATAAAAGGATAGCTAACAAGAACAAGTATAGCCTTGTTAGCATTTTAAGTCTGGATTTGGCAACATGTTAGTAATTTAGTTTACAGATTTCAAATAAAACAGCCATGCCAGTTAGTGACATTCAATTTCTCACTAACCAGAACACTTGAACATGTAACAATAGCCATGCCAGTTAGTGTGATTTAGTTTACTTGGCTACAGATTTCAAATAAAACAGCCATGCCAGTTAGTGATATTCAATTTCTCACTAACCAGAACACTTGAACATGTAACAATAGCCATGCCAGTTAGTGTGATTTAGTTTACTTGGCTACAGATTTCAAATAAAACAGCCATGCCAGTTAGTGATATTCAATTTCTCACTAACCAGAACACTTGAACATGTAACAATAGCCATGCCAGTTAGTGATATTCAGTTTTTCACTTACCAGAACACTTGAACATGTAATAATAGCCATGCCAGTTAGTGATATTGAGTTTCTCACTAACCAGAACACTTGAACATGTAATAATAGCCATGCCAGTTAGTTAATGGCCATGCTAGTTAGTGATATTGAGTTTCTCACTAACCAGAACACTTGAACATGTAATAATAGCCATGCCAGTTAGTGATATTGAGTTTCTCACTAACCAGAACACTTGAACATGTAATAATAGCCATGCCAGTTAGTTAATGGCCATGCTAGTTAGTGATATTGAGTTTCTCACTAACCAGAACACTTGAACATGTAATAATAGCCATGCCAGTTAGTGATATTGAGTTTCTCACTAACCAGAACACTTGAACATGTAATAATAGCCATGCCAGTTAGTTAATGGCCATGCTAGTTAGTGATATTGAGTTTCTCACTAACCAGAACACTTGAACATGTAATAATAGCCATGCCAGTTAGTGTGATTTAGTTTACTTGGCTACAGATTTCAAATAAAACAGCCATGCCAGTTAGTGATATTCAATTTCTCACTAACCAGAACACTTGAACATGTAATAATAGCCATGCCAGTTAGTGATATTCAGTTTCTCACTAACCAGACAACTTGAACATGTAATAATAGCCATGCCAGTTAGTGATATTCAGTTTCTCACTAACCAGAACACTTGAACATGTGATAATAGCCATACCAGTTAGTGATATTGAGTTTCTCACTAACCAGAACAATTGAACATGTAATAATAGCCATGCCAGGTAGTGATATTCAGTTTCGCACTAACCAAAACACTTGAACATGTAATAATAGCCATGCCAGTTAGTGATATTCAGTTTCTCCCTAACCAGACAACTTGAACATGTAATAATAGCCATGCCAGTTAGTGATATTCAGTTCCATTAGATATTCTTTGATTGTTGGTGCTTTAAATGAGTTAAAGTTCTCGCATTATTTATCTGGAACAGATATGGGAAGAATCACGGATTCAAAACACCCAAATCTTCTCATTCTCTATCCACAGGAAAGAATTGCCGTCTTTTTTAATTGTATCACATTCATGTGTACATTGCATTCAACTCCTGAAACCTTGCCAACATATATGCTGCAAGGAGTGGTATGAAAGAGCTGGAAAATCCTGTGGATTCTTCATTGCAACAAAAGGTGATAATCCTCCAAATACCGAAGTTATGGGGAGTGAAATATTTAATGAAAATACAAGCAAGAGACAGAAGGAAGATGAAGAATGTAGTTTTGAACCTCCAGTAAAGAGATCAAAGCATAGTTCTATGTTATCTATGAAGTTACCCGGCAAACAATCATCACATAGGTCATTGGGAGCAAAAGGAAAAAAAATTGAAAGCATAAAAGTTCAATAATGTTGAGAGCTACTACAACTTTTCCTGAGCAATTATTCTTTATGTCCCCTACTTCAAACCTTGCTGTTTTGTCCACACAGCGTCTTGCCTCACTTGTATGTGGTCTAACGCAGCAAAACATTCCAGAACAAATAGTTACATGTGCAAGGGAAAGCCTTCAACTTTGGTCACAATTAAGTTCCTCCGAGAAAACCAATCTTTCAACCAATATCCGCTATGCTGCATGTGTCATAGGTCATCAAGTACCGAAAAATGTTCAGAATCATGTCCACATATTAAATTCACCAATATGGATGCAATCTCAAGGTCAGTCAAATCTATGTGGTTTGTGTGCTTTGAATAATTTATATGGTAAAACTGTTTCTTGTACTTATCAACTGGATGGATGACATTGCTGATGAGATGTGGTTAAGGCAGTTTTCTGACATTGGCTTAAAAATAACAGACAGGGTGCAACCGCCGCGTTCAACAGTTGGAGATTACGCTTTTCATGTCTTAGATAAGGTGGTAGAGATTAATGGAGATTCATTAGTGTGCCTCACCCCTAAGATTAGATCACTGCTTGATGGTAGACACTCTACAAGTTCAACAGATCAACTACTAGATATTCTCAATTGAGAACAACAATTTCGTAATAGCTTTCTTGTAGTAGAGAAGCATTATCACTACATATGCATTCACATCGAAAGTCAGCCACACACTATAGGGCTGGTGGATTCCAAACAGAATAAGGCAAAGGTGATATCTGTACATCAGTTATCCCAATATCTCAAATGACAATTTGGCGATTCCAGTGAATTTTCAGATCTACAGCAACATAACAGTAATCACATAGCCAGCCGCTGAATCTTCTGTGGTACCACCAGACATAAACAGTACTAAAACAAGTGAAGGATCATCAGGTATATAATAGACTAGTATTATTACTTATTCACTTTATGATTTTTAAAGCTAAACAGTTAACATGTGCAGCAGAAGTTTCCACAGAAAGGAAAGTGCAAGAGTCAAAATCTTTATCTTCACCTAGTAAGCAGTAAATAATTCATTGGGTGCAGATTCATGAAAGTTTAATTGAATTTAGGAGTCCACGATGATGAAATTATATTGGTACTAAAGACTGAAAGAAATATAGAGGTGAAACTTACTGCCTATGATCTAAGACTTGTTTTTTCGTGTGAAGAATGGTTGAATGACAAGGTAATATATAGGTGCATTACATGTGCAATTGTGCATCCATGCTTACATTGCTTGAATCTCTTACCACAGAATGATGTTTCATTATTTTCAGTGCTTCTATAATAATTATAATTATAGTCTGTTATACTACCATGCACAGATTATCAATTATATGATGAAGTTGTTAAATGTAGAGCAAAGTCACTCAGTACTTGTGAGTTACACTTAAAGCTCTAAGTTATATATTATCTTCTTTTTTTTGTCAAATATGATCAGTCTGGAAGAAGTAAAACATTACGTTTGATATCATTCTTTTATCCATCACTTCTTCAGTCCAGTGGAGGTAATACATCTTGGGAGATAACTGCAAGTCATAATGATGTAATTCTGTTTAAAATGTGACTTGAGTATATATAAATATTACACCACAAATGTTTTACATCTAGGAGGAGCTTAGTCAATTAAGAAGACTGCTGATTCCTATTAATACTGCAAAACATTGGATACTTGTGGTATGCATTGAGCTTTATATAGTATATATTAATAATTTATAATGCTAATATTTGTTATTATAGGAAATAGATTTGTGTAAAAGAATTATATGGTACTATATATGATCCTTTAAATGTACCAATCAAATTTAACTTGAAGTCAATGATTTATCCTATCAGGTACTTGATTCTCTCGTACTAAATAAATATTGCAATTGAAATCCTATGAATAATTTGTAGATAATTCTTCTCTATACTCTAATAATTTAGCAAACTTCTTGAGAAAGTGTATTGGAGAAATGGAAAGAAGAGAGATATTCATAAATGGTCCATTGAAAAGATAATGGTACATTAATTGTAAATAGTTACCTGTTAATTCAGGAAAAATCACACCAAACAAATGGAAATGATTGTGGGGTCTTTGTGTGCAAGGTATAATTGATATTTTGGAAATTTGTTTAGTATAATCATTTATTATTATTAAAATTTCAGTATGCAGCTGTGATGATTACAAAGGCTTACAATTTGAGGTGAATCCGCTAATATTAAAATATATACATATACTTAAAACTAATTCCAAAAAAAAAAGAACAAACTAAGATTTTTTGACCCCGCCCATGCGCTCTGGTGGGTCCCTGAGGCATTTTCCTTGCTGTGAAATTGCCTATTTTACATTTATAACATATTCAGTCAGAATTGGCTAATCTTAGGAAGTGGCTGACAAGGGAAATAATGTCAAGGTGAAATCTATAACTTGTATGTGTGGCAACATTCCATAATAAATACACTATAACAGCTTCACATCAATTTATGTTGATACTCCATCAATTAATAATTGGACCTCACTTTCTGTCGAATGCACTAAAGCTGATGTTGATGTAAGTGAGTGTATGAATTGTATACTGTTGATTATAATTATATATGCCATCATTTAAGTTTTTGCATTGGGAAGAAAGAAAAGGATCGACTATAGAATATGATGATGGTGAGAGCTGTACCCTTATACCTGTTGTGATATGTAAACATGCTTTAACATAGATGACAGCTGTACCAGCCCTGATACTATCACAGAGTTCACAAGTGCTGGTAAAGGTGAACATGGAAAATTATTAAACGTCAGTAATGCTGATATCAATCCATCATGTCCAACAGAATCCAACATAGATGATATTCCAATACTGATGCCAGATATGACTGAATAAAACACCCCAGAAGAATCATCGGAAGTATTGTTTTTCAGTACTGCAAAAGATCATGTGAGATCATTTGCCAAATCCAGTGTACTCCAAAGTAGACCACCAGAAAGGTGAATGTAAATACATAATTATTATAAGTAACTTTTATTTATGAAACTAAAACATATTAGGGATGGACACATTGTGAGAGTTAAGATGATTAATATTTTAAAAAAGAATGAGGTACAACAATCATTGCAGTTAGAATTATAATAATTATAATTCTGAACATTTTAAAGATTGAACTACAGAAAATTGCTGCATCACCTCAAAGAAGTGTTTTCTTTGAGGTTCTTCGGACAAAGAGAGTTCGTGATAATGATACACTGCCAGCAATAACATGGCCATTGTCTCATCCAGTAGTGGTAACTCAGCTTTTCACACACCATGTATATAGGTGAATGAAGTATTCTATTACTTGGAGATGTTGGCTACATCAACAAAACACAAACACAAACACATTCCTCCAAAAGTGCTAGTCAAATCGATTTTATGGCCAGAGGTATTATGTAATTTTCATATTATATGCTATTGTTATCACTCCTGATATTTTTACTATAGGCAATGATAAAAATACTTCAAGAAACCTTTTCAATTTCAACAGTTCAATCACTGCAGTGTTATCTTGAACATTCCCTATCTCCAATTGGTTTCAAAGATATTTAAGTTTACTTCATAATTCATAATGCATTTATTTCATAATTCTTTTGGATAGTGTGAAGATTGTAGTGGCAAAATAATGTTTATTGTTATCCTATATTATATAATATATATAGACCTGGTACAATATAACAGAAGAGTTCATATTCATGTAGCCAACTCAGGTTTTTACTATATCAGGTAGGGGATAGGATAGAAAAGATCATACCTCAATATCTTTTTCTGTTACAACTTACAAGAGTTCGTCACCACAGTACTATCTTCGCGGGAAGTCGCCATTTTACAGCATGGGTATTTAATAATAGACTAATAATTATTGTGGGCAGGGGCACAACGTTTTTTTAGCATACGCCCTCCACTAACCAGCACGATCACTAACTGGCACGGCACACACTAGCACCCATAATGAGTCCTCTAGGACCCATGAAGTGTCCAATAGGAACCAATAGGTCTCCATTAGGACCCATTAGGACTCCACTAGGAGCCATTAGGAATACATTAGGACCCAAAGCAGTCCACTAGGACCCAATAGGAGTCCATTAGGACCCAAATAGGACTCCACTAGGACGCGTTAGGAGTCCACCAGTACGCATTATGAGTCCACCAGGACTCATGATTCCACTATATCCCAGAATTAGTCCATTAGTACCGAACAGGAGTCCACATTAGGAGTACTATAAGACCCAGAAGGACTCCATTAGGACCCAATAGGAGTCCACTAGGACCCAATAGGTGTCCACTAGGACCGAATATGAGTCCACTAGGAACAATTAGGTGTCCAACAGGATGCATCTTGAGTCCATTATGACCAATAAGGAGTCCACTAGGACCCATAGGAGTCCACTAGGACCCAATAGTACTCCACTAGGACCCATTAGGAATACATTAGGACCCATAAGGAGTCCACAAGGATGCAATAGGAGTCCATCAGGTCCCATTAGGACTCCAATGGGACCCAATAGGAGTCCAATACGACCAATAAGGCGTCCAATAGGAGCCATTAGGATTCCACTAGGACCTATAACGAGTCCACTAGGTCCCTTTAGGCGTCCACCAAGACCCTTCAGGAGCACTCTAGTACCCAATAAGTGTCCACTAGAAACCATTAGGAGTACACTAGGACCCATAAGGAGTACACTAGGACGCATTAGAGGTGCATTAGGACCCATTAGGTGTCCATTAGGACCTATTAGGAGTCCAACGGGACCCAATAGGACTCCTCAAAGACCCATAATGTGTCCATTGGGACCAATAAGGAGTCCACTAGGACCCATTAGGATTCCTCTAGGACCCCTAAGGAGTCCACTAGGACCAAATAGGAGTCCATTAGGACCCATTAGGAGTCCAATTGGACTCAATAGGAGTCCACTAGGACCAAAATGGAGTCCACTAGGACCCAATAGGAGTCCAATGGGACCCAATCGTACTCCACTAGGACCCATTAGGAGTCCACTAGGACTCCATAGTATTCCATCAGGACAAATAAGGAGTCCACTAGGACCCATTAGGAGTCCAGTAGGACCAATAATATGTCCTCTAGCACCCATGAAGAGTCCAATAGGAACCAATAGGACTCTATTAGGACCCATTAGGAGTCACATAGGACGCACTAGGACTCCACTATGACTCATTAGGATTACTAGAACGCATAAGGAGTCGATTAAGACCCATTAGGACTCCATTAGGACCCAGAAGGATGCCACTAGGACAAAATAGGAGTCCTCTAGGACCAATAATTAGTCCACTAGGACCTATTAGAAGTCCACTAGGATCCATCTTGAGTCCATTAGGACCAATTAGGTGTCCTCAAGGACCCATAATGATTCTATTCAGACCAATAAGGAACGCATTAGCAGTCCTCTATGACCCATAAGGAGGCCACCAGGACCAAATAGGAGTCCATTTGGACCCAATAGGATTCCGCTAGGACCTATAAGGAGTCCACTAGGACCATTAAGGAGTCCACTAGGACAAATTAGGAGTCCAGTAGGACCCAAAAGAATTCCACAAGGACCAATAAGATGTCCACTAGTACTCAATAGGAGTCCAATAGGACCCAATAGTTGTCCACTAGGACATATAAGGAGTCCACTTACGAGTCCTCTAGGACCCAATAGGAGTCCAGTAGTACCCAAAATTACTCCACTAGGACCCATTAGGAGTCGACTCGGACCCATTAGGAATACTTTAGGATCAATAAGGTGTCCCCAAGAACCCATTAGGAGTCCACTAGGACCCAATAGGTGTCCACTAGGACCCGTAGTACTCCAAAAGGACACTTTAGGAGTCCAATAGGATCCGATAGTAGTCCACTATGACCCATAAGGAGTCCACTAGGACCATTAAGGAGTCCACTAGGACACATTAGGAGTCCAGTAGGACCCAATGGAATTCCACAAGGACCAATAAGGTGTCCACTAGTACCCAGTAGGTGTCCACTAGGACCCATTAGGATTCCAATGGGAGCCATAAGGGATGAACTAGGACCCAATAGGTCTCCAATTGGACCCATTAGTAGTCCACTAGGACCCATTAGTAGTTCACTAGAACCCTTAAGGTGTCCACTGGGACCCCATAGGAGTCCAATAAGACCCATTATGTGTCCACCATTACAAATTAGGCGTGCTCTAGTACTCAAAAGGACTCCACTAGTACCCATAAGGAGTCCACTAGGACCCATTATGATTCCACTAGATCCCAATTACGATCGAATAGGAGTCCACTAGGAACCAATAGGAGTGCACTAGGACCAATAAGTTTTCCATTAGGACCCAATATGAGTCCAATACAACCTAATGGGATTCCACTAGGACCCATTAGGAGTCCACTAGGACCCATAAGGAGTCCATTAGGACCCAATATGAGTCCACTACAACCTCATGGGAGTCCACGAGTACCAGCAAGGAGTCCATAGGACACATTAGGAGTCCACTAGGACCCAACACGACTCCACTATGACACATTAGGAGTCCACTGGGACCCAATACGACTCCACTATGACCCATTAGGAGTCCACTGGGACCCAATATTACTCCACTAGGACACATTAGGAGTCCTCTAGGACACAATTGTACTCCACTAGGACCCATTAGGTATACATTAGGACCCATAAAGAGTCCATTAACAGCCAATAGGTGTCTACTAGGACATAATATGGACCAATAAGGAGTCCACTAGGACCAATAATTAGTCCACTAGTACCCATTAGGAGTCGTCTAGGACCCATTAGGAGTCCGCTAAGACCCCTTATGATTCCTCTTGATCCCAAAAGGAGTAAATGTGGACCAAGTAGGAGTCGACTGAGACCCAATATCAGTCCACTAGGACCCAATAGGAGTCCAGTAGGACCCACAAGGTTTCCCCTAGGACCCAATAGGATTCCACTAGGACCGATTAGGAGTCCACTAGAACCCATTAGGAGTCCACTAGGACCCATTAGGAGTCCACTAGCACCCATAAGTAGTGAACTAGGACGCAATGGGACTCCATCAGGACCAATTAGATGTCCAATAGGTCCCTTTTGCAGTCCGCTAGGACCCGTAGGGAGTCCACCAGGACCTTATAGTAGTCCAGTAAGACACGTTATATGTCCACTAGGACAATTAGGCGTCAACTAGGACCCAAAAGGACTCCACTAGGACCCATAACGAGTTCATTAGGAACCAATAGGAGACCCATTAGGAGTCCAATAGGACCCGTTATGATTCCACTAGATCCCAAAAGGAATGCATTAGGACCAAATAGGAGTCCAATAGGAACCAAAATGATTCCACTTCGAGTCCATTAGGACCCAAGAGGACTCCACTAGAACCCAATATGAGTCCACTAGAACCTAATAGGAGTCCACTAGGACCAATAAAGAGTCCAATAGGACACATTAGGAGTCCACTAGGAACCAATAGGATTCCACCAGGACCAAAACGGAAGCCACAGTGACCCTTTAGGCGTCCATTAGGACGCATTAGGTGTCCTCTAGGACCTATTTGGAGTCCACTAGGACCCACTAGGTGTCCACTACAATCCGTAAGGAGTGAACTAGGACCCAATAGGACTCCAATAGGACCCATTACAAGTCCACTAGGACCCTCTATGAGTCCACTAGGACTCATAAGGTGTGAACTAGGACCCAAAAGGACTCCATTAGGACCCATTAGAAGTCCACTAGGCCCCAATAGGAGTCCACTAGGACCAATAAGGTGTCCAATAGGACCCAATATGAGTCCACTACAACCTAATGGGATTCCACTAGGACCCATTAGGAGTCCACTAGGACTCATAAGGAGTCCATTAGGACCCAATATGAGTCCACTGCAACCTCATGGGTGTCCACGAGTACCAGT
This sequence comes from Petrosia ficiformis, assembly GCA_947044365.1. Taxonomy (NCBI): domain Eukaryota; kingdom Metazoa; phylum Porifera; class Demospongiae; order Haplosclerida; family Petrosiidae; genus Petrosia; species Petrosia ficiformis. The sequence continues at coordinate 5,194,739 of OX345641.1, read as the reverse complement.
AAGGAGTCCATTAGGACCCATTATGATTCCACTTGATCCCAAAAGGAGTAAATTTGGACACAGTAGGAGTCGACTAAGACCCAATATCAGTCCACTAGGACCCAATAGGAGTCCAATAGGACTGATTAGGAGTCTACTAGGACCCATTAGGAGTCCACTAGCTACCATTAGTAGTGAACTAGGATGCAATAGGACTCCATTAGGACCCATTAGAAGTCCACTGGCCCCAATAGGAGTGCACTCGGACCGAATAGGAGTCCAGTAGGAACAAATAGGAGTCCACTAGGACCAATAATTAATCCAGTAGGAAACATAAGGAGTCCATTAGGATGCAATATGAGTCAACTGGGACCTAATAGGAGTCCTCTAGGTACATTAAGGAGTCCACTACGACCCATTAGGAGGTCAGTAGGACCCATAAGGAGTCCTGTAGGACCCAATAGGACTCTACCAGGACCGATTAGGAGTCCACTAGGACCTATTAGGAGTCCACTAGGACCCATAAGAAGTAAACTAGGACCCAAAAGGAGTCCAATAGGTCCCAATAGTACTCTCGTAGGACACATTAGGAGTGCACTAGGACCCATTATAAGTACATTAGGACCCATAGGGAGTCCACTAGGACCCAATAGGAGCCCACAATGACCCAATAGTACTCCACTATGACTCATTAGGAGTCCAGTAGGACCCAAAAGGTGTACATTAGGACCCATTATCAGTCCACTAGGACCCATTCGGAGTACACCGGGACCCATAAGTTGTCTTCTAGGACCCATTAGGAGTCCACTAGGACACCTTAGGAGTCCACTAGGACCCATAAAATTTGCGCAAGTACCCAATAGGAGTCCACTAGGACCCACAAGTTGTCCACTAGAACCCAATAGTACTCCACTAGCACCCATAAGTAGTCCAATAGGACCCAAATGTTCTCTAATATGAGCCATTAGGAGTCCGCTAGGACCCTCTATGATTCCACTAGATCCCAAAAAAAGTCAATTAGGACCCAATAGGAATCGACTAAGACCCATTACGAGTCCTCTAGGACCAAGTGGGAGTCCACTTGGACCCATTAGGAGTCCTCTAGGATCCGTAAGGTGTACATTAGGAGCAATTAGGAGTCCACTAGGACCCAAAAAGACTCCATTAAGACCCATAAGAAGTCCACTATGAAGCAATAGGATTCAACAAGGACCCAATAGGACTCCAATAGTACCCATTAGTAGTCCACTACGACCCATTAGGAGTCCATTGGGACCTAATGGGAGTCCACTAGGACCCATAAGGAGTCCTCTAGGACCCATTAAGAGTCCACTAGGATCCAAATAGGAGTCCAATAGGACCCATAAAAATTCCACTAGTACCCAATAGGAGTGCACTAGGACCCATAAAGTGTCCACGAGGACCCAATTTTTGACCACTAATACCATTATGAGTCCATTATGAAAAATTAGGGGTCCACTAGGACCCAATAGGACTCCACCAGGATCCATAAGTAGTCCTCTAGGACCCAATAGGACTCCAATAGGAGCCATTAGGTGTCCGCTAGGACCCACTATGATTCCACTAGATCCCGTAATGAGTCAATTAGGACCCTATAGGTGTCGACTAACACCCAGTATAAGTCCACTAGTACCAATTAGGAGTCCACTAGGTCCAATTAGGAGTCCAAAAGGACTCAATAGGAGTCCACTAGTACCCAAAAGTAGTCCACTAGAACCAATAAGGAGTCCACTAGGACACATTAGGAGTCCGCCAGGACACAAAAGCAGTCCACTAGGACCCAATATTGTGCAAAAGGACCAATAAGGATTCCTTTAGGACCCCATAGCAGTCCACTAGGAGCCATAAGGGGTCAACTAGCACTACTTTGGACTCCAAAAGGACCCATATGAGTCAATTAGGAGTCCGCTAGAACCCATAATGTGTCCATTAGGACCCAATACTAGATCACTAACACCCACTATGAGTCCACTAGGAACCATAAAGGGTCCACTAGGACTAATTAGGACTCCACCAAAGCCAATATGAGTCGATTAAGACCCAGTATGTGTCCACTAGGACCAATTAGTAGTCCACCAGGACCCAATATGATTCCACTAGGACCTAATAGGAGTCCACTAGGACCAACAAGGAGTCCACTATGACACATTTGGAGTCCACTAGGACCCAATACGATTCCACTAGGACCAATAAGGTGTCCAATAGGACCCATTAGGAATCCAGTAGGACCCATTAGGAGTCCACTATGACCCAATAGGAGTCCACTAGTACCCAATAGGTGTCCATTAGGACCAATATGGAGTCCACTACGACCCATTAGTAGTCCACTAGGACCCAATATGAGTCCACTAGGACCAAGTGGGAGTCCAATAGGACCCATTAGGAGTCCTCTAGGACCCATAAGGAGTCCATTAGTAGCAATTAGGAATCCGCTAGGACCCAATAAGACTCCATTAGGACCCATAAGAAGTCCTCTTCGAAGCAATAGGATTCAAATGGGACGAATTTGGAGTCCACTAGGACACATTAGGAGTCGACTGGGCCCCATAAGGAGTCTACTAGGACACAATAGGAGTCCATTACGACCAATAAAGAGAGAACTAGGACCAATAGGACTCCACTAGTACCCATTAGTAATCCACTAGGACCCATTAGGAGTCCACTGGGACATAACGGGAGTCCACTAGGACCAATAAGGAGTCCACTAGGACCCATTAGGAGGCCACTAGGAGAAATAAGGGGTCCTCTAGGACCCAATAGTCTCCCCTATGACAGAATAGGTGTCCACTAGGACCCATTAGGAGTACATTAGGACCCATAAGGAGTCCAATAGGACACAATACTAGTCCACTAACACCCACTATGAGTCCAGTAGGACCCATAAGGAGTCCACTAGGACTAATTAGGACTCCACCAGGACCCAATATGAGTCCAATAGGACCTAATAGGAGTCCACTAGGACCAATAAGGAGTCCACTATGACACATTAGGAGTACCAATACTATTCCACTAAGACCAATAATGTGTCCAATAGGACACAGTAGGAGTCCAATATGACCCTATAGGAGTCCACTAGTACCCAATTGGAGTCCAGTAGGACCCATTAGTTGTCCACTAGGACCCATTAGGAGTCCACTAGGACCAATAAGGAGTCCACTAGGACCAATTAAGTGTCCACTGTGACCCATAAGGAGTCCACCAGGACCAATAAGGTGTCTACTACGACACATTAGGAGTCCACTAGGACCCTAAAGGTGTCTACTAGTACACATTAGAAGTCCACAATGACCCAATAAGACTCCATTAGAACACATAAGGAGTCCACTATGACACAATAGGACTCAAATAGCACCCAATAGGACTCCACTAGGACCCATTAGGATTCCTCTAGGACCCATAAGTAGTCCACTAGGACCCAATGTGAGTCCACTTGGACCAATAGGAGTCCATTAGGACCCAATAGGACTCCACTAGAACCTATTAGGAGTCCACTATCACCCATTAGGAGTCCACTAAGATACATTAGGTGTCCAAAAAGACCCATAAGGAGTCCACTAGAACCTAATAGGAGTCCACTTGGACACTAAAGCAGTCTACTAGGACCCATTAGAAGACCACTAGGACCCTTTATGAGTCCACTAATACCCATAAGTGGTCCACTAGGACCCAACAGGACTCCATTAGGACCCATAGGAGTCCAATAGGACACTCTACGAGTCAACTAGGATGCATAAGGAGTCCCATAGTACCCAATAGGAGTCCAATAAGACCCTATATGAGTCCGTTAGGACTCTTCAGGAGTACACTAGGACCCATAAGGAGTCCACTAGGACCCATAAGGAGTCCACTAGGACTCAACAGGAATACACTAGGACCCAACAGGAGTCCACTAGGACCAATAGAAGCGCAATAGGACCCATTAGGAGTCCACTAGGGCCCATTAGGAGTCCACTAGGACCCATTAGGAGTCCATTAGGACCTATTCGGAGTCCAATAAGACCCTTTATGTTTCCTCTAGATCACAAATGAGTCCATTAGGACACAAAGTGAGTCCACTAAAACCTATTATTAGTCCAACAGGATCAATTAGGAGTCCACTAGGACCCGTTAAGAGTCCAATAGGACCCTATAGGAGTCCAGTAGTACCCAATAGGACTCCAATAGGACTCATTAGGTATCCAATAGGACACATTAGTAGTCCACTAGGACCCAATAGGAGTCCACTAGGACCAATTAGAAGTCCATTAGGATCCAGAAGGAGTACCTTAGGACAAATTAGGAGTCCACTAGGACCAATGATGAGTCTACTAGGACCGATTAGGAGTCCACTAAGACCCATGTTGAGTCCATTATGACCAATAACGAGTCCACTAAAACCCCTAGGAGTCCCTATGACCCAATAGTACTCCACTAGGACCCATTAGGTCTCCACCGTGACCCATAAGGACTACATTAGGACCCATAAGGACTCCACAAGGACCCAATAGGAGTCCATTAGGACCAAATAGGAGTCCATTAGGACCGATAAGGAAACCACTAGGACCCATTAGGAGTCCTCTAGGACCCATAAGTAGTCCACCAGGTCCCAATAGGAGTCCATTAGGACCCATTAGGAGTACAGTAGGACCCTTTAGGGTTTAGGCTTTAGGCTTTAGGCTTTAGGGTCCACTGGGACCCAATTTCAGTCCGATAGGACCCTTTTGGTGTCCAATATGACCCAACAGGAGTCCTCTGGGACCCAATCGGAGTCCACTAGGACCTATAAGGAGTCCACTAGGACCCTTTAGAAATCCATTAGGACACAGATAGAGTTTACTAGCACACAATAGGAGTCCATTAGGACCAATTAGGAGTCCACTAGGACCCAAAAGGAGTCCACTGGGACACAATAGGAGTTCACTGGGACCCAGTAAGAGTCCTCTAAGACCGTATAGTAGTCCAGTAGGACCGATAAGGAGTCCACTACGACCCAATAGGAATTCACTGGGACCTATAAGGAGTCCATTTGGACCGATTAGGAGTTCACTAGCACACATTAGGAGTCCACTAGGACCCATGAGGAGTCCAATAGGACACAATAGGACTCCACTAAGGCCCATTAGGAGTCCACTAGGACCTATTACGTGTCCACTAGGACCCAACATGAGTCCACTAGGACCTATATATAAGCAGTCCATTAGGACTCATTAGGAGTCCATTAGGACCCAGACGGAGTCCACTAGGTCACGATAGGAACCCAATAGGAGTCCAATAGGACCAATAAAGAGTCCACTCGGACCAATTATTAGTTCACAAGGACCCATAAAAAGTCCAATTGGACCAATAAGGATTCCACTAGGACCAGTAAGGAGTCCAAAAGAACCCACTAAGAGTCCACTAAGACCCATAATGTGTCCTCTAGGACCCTTGAAGCCTGCAATAGTACCCAATATGACTCCATTTGGACCAATAAGGAGTCCACTAGGACCAATAAGGAGTCCACTACGACCCAATAGGAGTTCACTAGGACCTATAAGGAGTCCACTTGGACCCATTAGGAGTCCATTAGCACCCACTAGGAGTCCACTAGGACCCGTAAGGAGTCCGATAGGCCACAGTAGGACTCCACTAGGACCCGTTAGGAGTCCACTATGACCTATTACGTGTCCACTAGGACAAATAGGCGTGAAATAGGACTCAAAAGGGTCCCACTAGGACCCATAAGGAGTCCAGTAGGATTCAATACGACTTCACAAGGACCCAGTAGGAGTCCACTATTACCAACAAGTAGTCCACTAGAACCTATAACTAGTCCAATAGGACCCATTAGGAATCCATTAGGACCCCGATATAGTCCACTAGGAGACAATGGGAGTCCACTAGGACCCAATAGGAGTCCACTAGGACCAATTAGCAGTCCACTAGGACTCATCTAGAGTCCACTACGACGAACAAGGAGTCCACTAGGACCCTATAGGAATCCACTAGGACCCAGAAGGAGTCCAAAAGGACACAATAGGAGTCCACTAGGACCCAATAGGAGTCCACTAGGACCAATTTGGAGTCCACTAGTACTCATCTTGAGTCCATTAGGACCAATAAAAAGTCCACTAGGACCCAGTAGGAGTCCACTAGGACCAATCAGGAGTTAACAACGCCCCATTAGGATTCCATTAGGACCGATAAGAAGTCCACTGGGACCCAGTAAGAGTCCTATAGGTCCGTATAGTAGTCCCGTAGGACCAATAAGGAGTCCACTACGACCCAATAGGAGTTCACTAGGACCTATAAGGAGTCCATTTGGACCCATTAGGAGTCCACTAGCACACATTGGGAGTCCACTAGGACCCATGAAGAGTCCAATATGACCCAATAGTACTCCACTAAGAGTCTACTGGAACCAATTAGAAGTCCAATAGGACCCAATAGGTTTCCACTAGGACCCAATAGCAGTCCACTAGGACCCAATAATGAGTCCACTAAGACCAATTAGTAGTTCACAAGGACCCATAAGAAGTCCATTAGGACCAATAAGGATTCCACTAGGACCAGTAAGGAGTCCACAAGGACCCACTAAGGCTCCACTAGGACCCAATAGGAGTTCACTAGGATCTATAAGGAGTCCACTAGGAACCTTTAGGAGTCCACTGGGACCCATTATAAGTCCACTAGGACCCTAAAAGGTGTCTACTAGGACCCAAACGAAGTCCAATAGGACTCACTATGTGTCCAATATGACCCATTTTGAGTCCAATAGGACCCAATAGGAGTCCAGTAGGACCTATACGCAGTCCACTAGGACTCATTAGGAGTCCATTAGGACCCAGACGGAGTCCACTATGTCACGACAGGAGTCAACTAGGACCCAATAGGAGTCCAATAGGACCAATAATGAGTCCACTAAGACCAATTAGTAGTTCACAAGGACCCATAAGAAGTCCATTAGGACCAATAAGGATTCCACTAGGACCAGTAAGGAGTCCACAAGGACCCACTAAGGGTCCACTAGGACCCAATAGGAGTTCACTAGGATCTACAAGGAGTCCACTTGGACCCATTAGGAGTCCATTAGCACCCACTGGAGTCCACTAGGACCCATGAGGAGTCCAATAGGCCACAATCTCCACTAAGACCCATTAGGAGTCCACTAGGTCCTATTACGTGTCCACTAGGACAAATAAGGGTGAAATAGGACTCAAAAGAGTTACACTAAGACCCATAATCAGTCCAGTAGGACTCAATAGGACTTCACAAGGACCCAGTAAGAGTCCACTATTACCAACAAGTAGTCCACTAGGACCCAATAGGAGTCCACTAGAACCTATAACTAGTCCAATAGGACCCATTAGGAATCCATTAGGACCCGGATAGAGTCCACTAGGACCCAATAGGAGTCCACTAGGACCAATTAGGAGTCCACTAGGACTCATCTAGAGTCCACTAGGACCAACAAGGAGTCCACTAGGACCCAATAGGAGTCCACTAGGACCCAGAAGCAGTCCAATAGGACACAATGGGAGTCCACTAGGACCCACTAGGAGTCCAATAGGACCAATTTGGAGTCCACTGGTACTCATCTTGAGTCCATTAGGACCAATAGGGAGTCCACTAGGACCCAATAGGAGTCCACTAGGACCAATTAGGAGTCCACTAGGACTCATCTTGGGTCCATTAGGACCAATATGGAGTCCAATAGGACCCACTAGGAGTCCACTAGGACCAATTTGGAGTCCACTGGTACTCATCTTGAGTCCATTAGGACCAATAGGGAGTCCACTAGGACCCAATAGGAGTCCACTAGGACCAATTAGGAGTCCACTAGGACTCATCTTGGGTCCACTAGGACCAACAAGGTGTCCAATAGGACCCAATAGGAGTCCACTAGGACCTATAACTAGTCCAATAGGACCCATTAGGAATCCATTCGGACCCAGAAAGAGTCCACTAGGACACAATAGGAGTCCTGTAGCACCCAATAGGATTCCACTAGGACCCAAAAGTACTCCACTAGGACCAAAGTGGTGTCCACTAGGACCAATATTGAGTCCACTAGGAGCAATTAGGAGTCCACAAGCACCCATGAGGAGTCCATTAGGACCAACAAGGAGTCCATTGGGACCCAATTTGTATCAATTAGGATCAATAGTACTCCACTAGGACCCATTAGAAGTCTACTGGAACCCATTAGAAGTCCCATAGGACCCAATAGGTGTCCACTAGGACTCAATAGCAGTCCACCAGGACCCAATAGGAGTCCCCTAGGACCCATTAGGAGTCCACTGGGACCCATTATAAGTCCAGTAGGACCCAATAAGTTGCCACTAGGACACAAACGGAGTCCATTAGGACCCAATATGTGTCCAATAGGACCAACTTGGAGTCCAATAGGACTCAATAGGACTCCATTAGTACCAATTTGGAGTCCACTAGGACCCAGAAAGAGTTCACTAGGACACAACAAGAGTCCAGTAGCACCCAATATGATTCCACTAGGACCCAATAGTACTCCACTAGGACCAAAATGGTGTCCACTAGGACCAATATTGAGTCCACTAAGAGCAATTAGGAGTCCACAAGCACCCATAAGGAGTCCATTAGGACGAACAAGCAGTCCACTAAGACCCAATTGGTGTCAACTAGGACCCAATAGTACTCCACTAGGACCCATTAAGAGTCCTCTAGGACTCATTAGGAATACATTAGGACCCATATGGTGTCCACAAGTACGCAATAGGTGTCCATTAGGACCCATAAGGAGTCCACTAGCTAACAATAGGAGTCCATTAGGACCAATTAAGTGTCCACTAGGATCCATTAGGAGTCCATTAGGACCCAGAAGGAGTCCACTAGGACGCAATATGAGTGCAATAGGACCCAATAGGAGTACACTAGGACCAATAAGGAGTCCCCTAGGACTCAATTGGAGTCAACTAGGATCCAATAGTACTCCACTACGACCCATTAGGAATCCAGTTGTACCAATTAGGAATACATTAGGACCCATAAGGTGTCCACTAGGATGCAATAGGCGTGCATTAGGACCCATCATGAGTCTCCTAGGACCCATGAAGTGTCCAATAGGACCCTATAGTACTCCACAAAGTCCCAATAGGAGTCTACTGGAACCCATTATAAGTCAACTAGGACCCAAACGAAGTCCAATAGAACCGACTATGTGTCCAATAGGACCCAATTTGAGTCCAATAGGACCCAATAGGAGTCCAGTAGGACCCAATAGGAGTCCACTAGCACCAATAAGGAGTCCACTAGGACCCAACAGGAGTCCCCTAGGACCAATTAGTAGTTCACAAGGACCCATAAGGAGTCCATTAGGACCAATAAGGATTCCACTAGGACCAGTAAGGAGTCCACAAGGACCCACTAAGAGTCCACTAGGACCGATAATGGGTCCTCTAGGACTCATGAAGCCTCAAATAGTACCCAATATGACTCCATTAGGACAAATTAGTAGTCCACTAGGACCAATAAGGAGTCCACTGCGACCCAATAGGAGTTCACTAGGACCTATAAGGAGTCCACTTGGACTCATAAGGAGTCCATTATCACCCATTAGGAATCCACTAGGACCCATGAGGAGTCTAATAGGACACAATAGGACTCCACTATGACCCATTAGGAGTCCTCTAGGACCTAATACGTGTCCACTAGGACCAAATAGGCGTGAAATAGGACTCAAACTTGTTCCACTAGGACCCATATGGAGTCCAGTAGGACTCAATACGACTCCACAAGAACCCATTAAGTGTCCACTAGGACCCAGTAGGAGTCCACTAGGACCCAGAAGGAGTCCACTAGCACACAATAGGAGTTCACTAGGACCCAATAGGAGTCCACTAGGACCAATTAGGAGTCCACTTGGACTCTCATGAGTCCATTAGGACCAATAAGGAGTCCACTACGACCCAGTAGGAGTCAACTAGGACCCAATAGGAGTCCATTAGGACCGATAAGTAGTCCACTAGGACCCTTTAGGTGTTCTCTAGTACCCATACGGAGTCCACTAGGTCCCAATAGGTGTCCATTAGGACCCTTTAGGAGTCTTCTAGGACCCACTAGGTGTCATTAGGACCCAGAAGGAGTCCACTAGGACACAATAGTAGTTACTAGGACAAATAAGGAGTCCACTAGGACCCAATAGGAGTCAACTAGGACCCAATAGTACTCCACTAGTACCCATTTGGAGTCCACTAGGACACATTACGATTACAATACGACCCATAATGAGTCCTCTAGGACCCATGAAGTGTCCAATGGGACCGAATAGTACTCCAATAGGACCCTTTAGGAGTCTACTGGGACCCATTAGAAGTCCACTAGGAACCAATAGGAGTCAACTAGGACAAAATAGGAGTCCACTAGGACCAATAATGAGTCCTCTAGGACCAATTAGTAGTCCACAAGGACCCATAAGGAGTCCATTAGGACCAATAAGGATTCCACTCGGACCAGTAAGGAGTCCACAAGGACCCATTAAGTGTTCTCTAGGACCCATAATGTGTCCTCTAGGACCGATAACTGTCCAATAGTACCCTAGGACTCAATTAGGACCAATTAGGTGTCCATTGGGACCCATTGGAAGTCCCCTATGACCCCGTAGGAGTCCACTAGGACCCTATAGGAGTCCACTTGGACCCAATTGGAGTCGAATAGGACCCCTTAGGTGTCCAATAGGACCCAATAAGTTTCCTCTAGGACCAAATAGGATTCCACTATGACAAAATAGGAGTTCACTAGGACCCAGTAGGACTCCAATAAGACCCAGTATGTGTTCATTACGACCAATTAGGCGTGAACTATGACCCAAACGGATTCCAGTATGACCCATAAGGGGTCCAGTAGGACTCAATAGGACACCAGGAGGACCCATTTGGAGTCCACTAAGACCCATTTCGAGTTCTTTAGGACCCATAAGGAGTCCACTAGGTCACAATAGGAGTCCATTAGGACCCTTTGGGAGTCCAGTAGGACCCATTAGGAGTCCACTGGGACTCCACTAGGACCCAGTAGGTGTTCACTGGGACCGAATATCTGTCCAACAGGACACATTACGAGTCCAATAGGACCCAATAGGAGTCCACTAACACAAATAAGGAGTCCGATAGGACCCAACTGGAGTCCACTAGGACCTATAAGCAGTCCACTAGGAATCATTAAAAGTCCATCAGGACCCAGACGGAGTCCAATAGGACAAAATAGGAGTCCACTAGGACCCAATAGGAGTCCACTAGGACCAATTAGTAGTCCACAAGGACCCATAAGGAGTCCATTAGGACCAATAAGTATTCCACTAGGACCAGTAAGGAGTCCACAAGGACCCATTAAGAGTCCACTAGGACCCATATTGAGTCCTCTAGGACATATGAAGTGTCCAATAGTACCCATTAGGTCTCCATTAGGACCAATTAGGAGTCCATTGGGACCCATTGGAAGTCCACTATGACCCAATAGGAGTCCACTAGGACCCAATAGTAGTCCACTAGGACCAATAGTGGGTCCAGTAGGACCAATTAGTAGTTCGCAAGGACCCATAAGGAGTCCATTAGGACCTATAAGGATTCCACTAGGACCAATAATGAGTCCAAAAAGACCCATTAAGAGTCCACTAGGACCCATAATGAGTCCTCTAGGACCCAGGAAGTGTCCAATAGTACACAATTGGACTCCGTTAGGACCAATTAGGAGTCCACTGGGACCCATTGGAAGTCCACTATAACAGAATATGAGTAAACTGAGACCCAATAGGAGTCCAATGGGTCCCAATAGGAGTCCAATAGGAACCATTAGGTATGCAATTGGACCCAATAAGTGTCCTCTGGACCCTATAGTAGTCCTGTAGGACCAACAAGGAGTCCATTAGGATCCAATAGGAGTTCACTAGGACCTATAAGGAGTCCACTTGCACACACTAGGAGTCCAATAGCACCCATTAAGATTCCACTAGGACCCATGAGGAGTCCTATAGGACACAATAGGACTCCACTAGGACCCATTTGGAGTCCACTAAGACCCATTACGAGTCCCCTAGGACCAAATAGGATTCCACTATGACCCAATAGGAGTTCACTATGAACCAATAGGAGTCCAATAAGACCCGTTATGTGACCATTAGGACCAATTCGGCGTTAACTAGGACACCAACGGATTCCACTAGGACCCATAAGGAGTCCTGTAGGACTCAATAGGACTCCACTAGGACCCATTAGGAGTCCACCTGGACTCATTATGATTCCACTATATGCCAAAAGGAGTCCATGATGACCGAACAGGAGTCTAATAAGACCCATTAGGAGTACAATAAGACCCAGAAGGAGCCATTAGGACCCAATAGGAGTCCATTAGGACCCAATAGTACTCCATTAGGTCCAATAAGCAGTCCTCCAGGACCAAATAAGTGTCCACTCAGACCCAATAGGAGTCCACTAGGACCAATGATGAATCGCCTAGGACCAATTAGGAGTCCACTAAGTCAATTCTTGAGTCCATTAGGACCAATAAGGAGTCCACCATGACCCAATAGGAGTCCACTAGGCCCCAATAATACTCCAGTAGGACCCATTAGGTGTCCACTAGGACCCACAAGGAATACATTAGGACCCATAAGGACTCCACTAGGACCCAATAGGAGTCCATTAGGACCCAATAGAATTCAACTAGGACCAATAAGGAGTCAGCGAGGACCCATTAGGAGTCCACTAGGACCCATAATGAGTCCTCTAGGACCCATGAAGTGTCCAATAGGAACCAATAGGTCTCCATTAGGACCCAATAGGACTCCACTAGGAGCCATTAGGAATACATTAGGACCCATAAGCAGTCCACTAGGACCAAATAGGAGTCCATTAGGACCCCAACAGGACTCCACTAGAACGCATTAGGAGTCCACTAGGAAGCATTATGAGTCCACCAGGACTCATGATTCCACTGTATCCCAAATGGAGTACAAACAGGAATCCACTAAGTCCCTTTAGGAGTACAATAAGACCCAGAAGGACTCCATGAGGACCCAATAGGAGTCCACTAAGACCCAAAAGGTGTCCACTCGGACCGAATATGAGTCCACTAGGAACAATTAGGTGTCCAACAGGACGCATCTTGAGTCCATTATGACCAATAAGGAGTTCACTATGACCCAATAGGAGTCCACTAGGACCCAATAGCACTCCACTAGGACTAATTAGGAATACATTAGGACCCATAAGGAGTCCACAAGGATGCAATAGGAGTCCATCAGGTCCCATTAGGACTCCGATGGGACTCAATAGGAGTCTAATACGACCAATAAGGAGTCCAATAGGAGCCATTAGGATTCCACTAGGACCTATAACGAGTCCACTAGGTCCCTTTAGGAGTCCACTAGGACCCATAAGGAGTACTGTAGGACCCAATAAATGTCCACTAGAAACGATTAGGAGTACACTAGGACCCATAAGGAGTACAATAGAACCCGTTAGGAGTCCATTAGGACCAATAAGGAGTCCACCATGACCCAATAGGAGTCCACTAGGCCCCAATAATACTCCACTAGGACCCATTAGGTGTCCACTAGGACCCACAAGGAATACATTAGGACCCATAAGGACTCCACTAGGACCCAATAGGAGTCCATTAGGACCCAATAGAATTCAACTACGACCAATAAGGAGTCGGCGAGGACCCATTAGGAGTCCACTAGGACCCATAATGAGTCCTCTAGGACCCATGAAGTGTCCAATAGGAACCAATAGGTCTCCATTAGGACCCAATAGGAATCCACTAGGAGCCATTAGGAATACATTAGGACCCATAAGCAGTCCACTAGGACCAAATAGGAGTCCATTAGGACCCCAACAGGACTCCACTAGAACGCATTAGGAGTCCACTAGGAAGCATTATGAGTCCACCAGGACTCATGATTCCACTGTATCCCAAATGGAGTACGAACAGGAGATCACTAAGTCCCTTTAGGAGTACAATAAGACCCAGAAGGACTCCATGAGGACCCAATAGGAGTCCACTAGGACCCAATAGGTGTCCACTCGGACCGAATATGAGTCCACTAGGAACAATTAGGTGTCCAACAGGACGCATCTTGAGTCCATTATGACCAATAAGGAGTCCACTATGACCCAATAGGAGTCCACTAGGACCCAATAGCACTCCACTAGGACTAATTAGGAATACATTAGGACCCATAAGGAGTCCACAAGGATGCAATAGGAGTCCATCAGGTCCCATTAGGACTCCGATGGGACTCAATAGGAGTCTAATACGACCAATAAGGAGTCCAATAGGAGCCATTAGGATTCCACTAGGACCTATAACGAGTCCACTAGGTCCCTTTAGGAGTCCACTAGGACCCATAAGGAGTACTGTAGGACCCAATAAATGTCCATTAGAAACCATTAGGAGTACACTAGGACCCATAAGGAGTACAATAGAACCCATTAGGAGTCCATTAGGAACCTTGAGGAGTCCAACAGGACACAATAGGACTCCTCAAGTACAAATAATGTGTCCATTGGGACCAATAAGGAGTCTACTAGGACCCATTAGCAGTCCTCTATGACCCATAAGGAGTCCCGTAGGACACAATATTACTCCACTAGGACCCATTAGGAGTCGACTCAGACCCATTAGGAATACTTTAGGATCAATAAGTGGTCCACTAGAACCCATTAGGAGTCCACTAGGACCCAATAGGTGTCCACTAGGACCCATAGTACTCCAAGAGGACCCATTAGGAGTCCAATAGGATCCGATAGTAGTCGACTAGGACCCATAACGAGTCAAATAGGACCCTTAGGAGTCCACTAGGACACATTAGGAGTACCCAATAAAATTCCACAAGGACCAATAAGGTGTCCACTAGTACCCATTATGTGTCCACTAGGACCCATTAGTAGTCCACTACGTCCCTTAAGGAGTCCACTGGGAACCCATAGGAGTCCATTAAGACCCATTATGTGCTCACCATGCCAAATTAGGCGAGCTCTAGTACTCAAAAAGACTCCGCCATTACCCATAAGGAGTCCACTAGGACCCATTATGATTCCGCTAGAACCCAAAAGGAGTCCATTAGGACCGAATAGGAGTCCGATAGGAACAAATAGGAGTCCACTAGGACCAATAAGGAGTCCAGTAGGAACCATAAAATTTCCACTAGTACCAAATAGGAGTCCACTAGGACCCATAAAGTGTCCACGAGGACCCAATTGGAGTCCACTAATACCCATTATGAGTCCATTGTGACCAATTACGGGTCCACTAGGACCCAATAGGACTCCACTAGGACTCATAAGTAGTCCACTAGGACCCAATAGGACTCCAATAGGAGCCATTAGGTGTCCGCTAGAACCCACTATGATTCCACTAGATCCCAAAATGAGTCAATTAGGACCCTATAGGTGTCGACTAACACCCAGTATGAGTCCACTAGGACCAAATAGGAGTCCACTAGGACCAATAAGGAGTCCAATAGTACTCAATAGGAGTCCACTAGGACCAATTAGGTGTCCACTTCGACCCATTAGGAGTCTACTAGGACCCGTAAAAAGACTCAATAGGAGTCCACTAGTACCCAATAGTAGTCCACTGGAACCAATAAGGAGTCCACTAGGACATATTAGGAGTCCGCTAGGACAGAAAAGCAGTCCACCCGGACCCAATAGGTGTCCTCTAGGACCCAATATTGTGCAATAAGGAGTCCCTTAGGACCCCATAGCAGTCCACTAGGAGCCATAAGGAGTCAACTAACACTACTTAGGACTCCAAAAGGACCCATATGAGTCCACTAGAACCCATAATGTGTCCATTAGGACCCAATACTAGATCACTAACACCCACTATGAGTCCACTAGGACCCAATAGGAGTCCACTAGAACCCATAATGTGTCCATTAGGACCCAATACTAGATCACTAACACCCGCTATGAGTCCACTAGGACCCATAAGGGGTCCACTAGGACTAATTAGGACTCCACCAGACCCAATATGAGTGGATTAAGACCAAGTATGTGTCCACTAGGACCAATTAGTAGTCCACTAGGACCCAATATGATTCCACTAGGACCTAATAGGAGTCCACCAGGACCCATAAGGTGTCTACTACGACACATTAGGAGTCCACTAAGACCCTAAAGGTGTCTAATAGTACCCCTTAGAAGTCCACAATGAGCAATTAGGAATCCACTAGGACCCAATAGGACTCCATTAGAACACATAAGGAGTCCAATATGTCACAATAGGACTCAAATAGCACCCATTAGGAGTCCATTAGTACCCTTTAGGAATACATTAGGACCCATAAGGTGTCCACTAGGATGCAATAGGAGTCCAGTAGGACCCATAATGAGTCCTCTAGAACCCATGAAGAGTCCAATAGGATCCAATAGTACTCCACAAAGACCCATTAGGAGTCTACTGGAACCCATTAGAAGTCCAATAGGACCCAATAGGTGTCCACAAGGACCCAATAGCAGTCCACTAGGACCCAATAGGAGTCCAATAGGAACCATAAGGAGTCCACTGGGACCCATTATAAGTCCACTAGGACCCAAACGGAGTCCAATAGGACACACTATGTGTCCAATAGGACCCATTTTGAGTCCAATAGGACCCGATAGGAGTCCAGTAGGACCCAATAGGAGACCAATAAGGAGTCCACTAGGACCCAACAGGAGTCCACTAGGACCTATAAGCAGTCCACTATGACTCATTAGGAGTCCATTAGGACCAAGACGGAGTCCACTATGTCAAGATAGGAGTCAAATAGGACCCAATAGGAGTCCAATAGGACCAATAATGAGTCCACTAGGACCAATTAGTAGTTCAAAAGGACCCGTAAGGAGTCCGTTAGGACCAATAAGGATTCCACTGGGACCAGTAAGGAGTCCACATGGACCCACTAAGAGTCCACTAGGACCCATGAAGCCTCCAATAGTACACAATATGACTCCATTAGGACCAACAAGGAGTCCCCAAGGACCCAATAGGAGTCCACTAGGACCCATAAGGTGTCCACTAGGACACAATAGGAGTTCACTAGGACCCAATAGGATTCCACTAGGACCTATAACTAGTCCAATAGGACCCATTAGGAATCCA
This sequence comes from Petrosia ficiformis, assembly GCA_947044365.1. NCBI lineage: Eukaryota > Metazoa > Porifera > Demospongiae > Haplosclerida > Petrosiidae > Petrosia > Petrosia ficiformis. Next base: position 5,177,657 of record OX345641.1, on the reverse strand, counting down.
TTAGGACCCAGATAGAGTACACTAGGAGACAACGGGAGTCCACTAGGACCCAGTAGGAGTCCACTAGGACCAATTAGGAGTAAGAAGGACCCAATATGTGTCCATTAGGACCCAATAGGAGTCCATCAGGTACCATTAGGACTCCAATGGGACCATATAGGAGTCCAATACGACCAATAAGAAGTCCAATAAGAGCCATTAGGATTCCACTAGGACCTATAACGAGTCCACTAGGTCCCTTTAGGAGTCCACTAGGACCCATAAGGAGTATATACTGTAGGAACCAATAAGTGTCAACTAGAAACCATTAGGAGTACACTAGGACCCATAAAAAGTATACTAGGACCCATTAGGAGTCCATTAGGACCCATGAGGAGTCCAACAGGACGCAATAGTACTCCTCAAGTACCCACAATGTGTCCATTTGGACCAATAAAAAGTCCACTAGGACCCATTAGGAACCCATAAGGAGACCACTAGGACCCAATAGGAGTCCATTAGGACCCATTAGGAGTCCAATAGGACTCACTAGGAGTCCATTAGGACCAATAAGGAGTCCACTAGGACACATTAGCATTCCTCTATGACCCATAAGGAGTCCACCAGGACCAAATAGGAGTCCATTAGGATTCCGCTAGGACCTATAAGGAGTCCACTAGGACCCATTACGAGTCCACTAGGACCTAATAGGATTCCAGAAGGACCCAGTATTACTCCACTAGGACCCATTAGGAGTCGACTCGGATCCATTAGGAATACTTTAGGATCAATAAGGTGTCCACTAGAACCCATTAGGAGTCCACTAGGACCCAATAGTTGTCCACTAGGATCCATAGTACTCCAAGAGGACCCATTACGAGTCCAATAGGATCCGATAGTAGTCGACTAGGACCCATAAGGAGTCCACTAAGACCATTAAGGAGTCCACTAGGACACACTACGAGTACCCAATAGAATTCCGCAAGGACCACTAAGGTGTCCACTAGTACCCATTAGGTGTCCACTAGGACCCATTAAGAGTCCTCTAGGAGCCATAAGGTATTAACTAGTAGTCCATTAGTAGTCCACTAGGACCCATTAGTAGTCCACTAGGTCCCTTAAGGGGTTCACTGGGACCCCATAGGAGTCCACTAAGACCCATTATGTGTTCACCGTGACAATTTAGGCGAGCTCTAGTACTCAAAAAGACTCCACTAGTACCCATAAGGAGTCCCCTAGGACCCATTATGATTCCACTAGATCCCAAAATGAGTCCATTAGGACTGAATAGGAGTACAATAGGAACAAATAGGAGTCCACTAGGACCAATAAGGATTCCAGTAGGAACCATAAAAATTCCACTAGTACCCAATAGGAGTCCACTAGGACCCATAAAGTGTCCACGAGGACCCAATTGGAGTCCACTAATACCCATTATGAGTCCATTATGACCAATTAGGGGTCCACTAGGACCCAATAGGACTCCACTAGGACCCATAAGTAGTCCACTAGGACCCAATAGGACTCCAATAGGAGCCATTAGGTGTCCGCTAGGACCCACTATGATTCCACTAGATCCCAAAATGAGTCAATTAGGACCCTATAGATGTCGAATAATACCCAGTATGAGTCCACTAGGACCAAATAGGAGTCCAATAGGACTCAATAGGAGTCCACTAGGACCAATTAGGTGTCCAATTCGACCCATTAGGAGTCTACTAGGACCCGTAAGGAGACTCAATAGGAGTCCACTAGTACCCAATAGTAGTCCACTGGAACCAATAAGGAGTCCACTAAGACACATTAGGTGTCTGCTAGGACACAAAAGCAGTCCAGTAGGACCCAATAGGTGTCCTCTAGCACCCAATATTGTGCAAAAGGACCAATAAGGAGTCCCTTAGGACACCATAGCAGCCATAAGGAGTAAAATAGCACTACTTAGGACTCCAAAAGGACCCATATGAGTCCACTTTGACCCATCAGGAGTCCCCTAGAACCCATAATGTGTCCATTAGGACCCAATACTAGATCACTAACACCCACTATGAGTCCACTAGGACCCATAAGGGGTCCACTAGGACTAATTAAGACTCCACCAGACCCAATATGAGTGGATTAAGACCCAGTATCTGTCCACTAGGACCAATTAGTAGTTCACTAGGACCCAATATGATTCCACTAGGACCTAATAGGAGTCCACTAGGACCAATAAGGAGTCCACTATGACACATTAGGAGTCCACTAGGACCCAATACGATTCCACTAGGACCAATAAGGTGTCCAATAGGACCTATTAGGAATCCAATAAGACCCATTAGGTGTCCACTATGACCCAATAGGAGTCCACTAGTACCCAATAGGTGTCCATTAGGACCAATATGGAGTCCACTAGGACCCATTAGTAGTCCACTAGGACCCAATATGAGTCCCCTAGGACCTAATAGGAGTCCAACTGGACCAATAAGGGGTCCTCTATGACACATTAGGAGTCCAATATGACCCAATACGATTCCACTGGGACCAATAAGGAGTCCAGTAGGACCGATTAGTTGTCCACTAGCACCCATTAGGAATACAGTAGGACCAATAATCAGTCCAGTAGGACCCATAAGTTGTCCTCTAGGACCAGTTAGGAGTCCACTAGGACACCTTAGAAGTCCACAAGGACCGATAAAAATTCCGCTAGTACCCAATAGGAGACCACTAGGACCAATAAGGAGTCCACTAGAACACAATAGGACTCCACTAGGATCCATAAGTAGTCCACTAGGACCCAATAGTTCTCTAATAGGAGCCATTAGGAGTCCGCTAGGACCCACTATGATTCCAGTAGATCCCAAAAGGAGTCAATTAGGACCCAATTGGAGTCAACTAAGACCCATTATAAGTGCACTAGGACCAAGTGGGAGTCCACTAGGACCCATTAGGAGTCCTCTAGGACCCATAAGGATTCCATTAGGAGCAATTAGGAGTCCACTAGGACCCAATAAGACTCCATAGGACCCATAAGAAGTCCTCTATGAAGCAATAGGATTCAAATAGGACGCATTTGGAGTCCACTAGGACACATTAGGAGTCCACTAGGAGTTTATTAGGACAAATAGGAGTCCATTGCGACCAATAAGGAGAGAACTAGGACCAATAGGACTCCACTAGTACCCATTAGTAATCCACTAGGACCCATTAGGAGTCCACTGGGACCTAATGGGAGTCAACTAGGACCAATAAGGAGTCCACTAGGACCCATTTGAAGGCCACTAGAAGGCATAAGGAGTCCACTAGGACCCAATATGAGTACTCTAAGACACAATAGTCTCCCCAAGGACACAATGGGTATCCACCAGGACCCATGAGGAGTACATTAGGACCCATAAGGAGTCCAATAGGACCCAATACTAGTCCACTAACACCCACTATGAGTCCATTAGGACCCATAAGTAGTCCACTAGGACTAATTAGGACTCCACCAGGACCAAATATGAGTCCACCAGGACCTAATAGGAGTCCACTAGGACCAATATGGTGTCCACTATGACACATTAGGAGTACCAATACGATTCCACTAGGACTAATAAGGTGTCCAATAGGACACAGTAGGAGTCCAATAGGACCCATTAGGAGTCCACTATGACCCAATAGGTGTCCATTAGGACCCAATACGAGTCTATTAGGACAAGTAAGGAGTCCAATAGGGCCAATTAGTAGACCCAATATGAGTACACTAGGACCCAATTGGAGTCCAGTAGGAGCCACTAATTGTCCACTATGACACAATACGACTCAAATAGCACCCAATAGGACTCCACTAGGACCCATTAGGAGTACAATAGCACCCATTATGAGTCCAGTAGGACCAATAAGTAGTCCACTAAAACCCAATGTGAGTCCACTTGGACCAATAGGAGTCCATTAGGACTCAATAGGACTCCACTAGAACCAATTAGGAGTCCACTATCACCCATTAGGAGTCCACAAATATCCATTAGGTGTCCAAAAGGACCAATAAGGAGTCCAGTAGAACCTAATAGGAGTCCACTTGGACACTAAAGGAGTCTACTAGGACCCGTTAGAAGTTCACTAGGACCCATTATGAGTCCACTAGTACCCATTAGGGGTCCACTAGGACCCAACAGGACTCCATTAGGACCCATTAGGAGTCAAATAGGACCGACTACGAGTCCACTAGGACTCATAAGGAGTCCACTAGGACCCAATAGAAGTCCACTAGAACCAATAAGGAGTCGACTAGGACCCAATAGGAGTCCACTAGGACCAATAGGAGTCCACTAGGACCCAATAGGTGTCTACTAGTACCCAATAGGACTCCAATAGGACTCATTATGTGTCCAATAGGACCCATTAGTAGTCCACTAGGACCCTATAGGAGTCAGATAGGACCCACTATGAATCCTCTAGATCCCAAAAGGAGTCAAGTAGGACCAAATAGGAGTCGACTAAGACCCATTATGAGTCCACTAGAACCAAGTAGGAGTCCACTAAGACACATTAGGGGTCCACTAGGACACATAAGGAGTCCATTACGAGCAATTAGGAGTCCACTAGGACCAAGTAGGTGTCTACTAGGACCCGTAAGGAGTCCACTAGGACCCAATAGGAGTCCACTAGGACCCAATAGGAGTCCACTAGAACAACTAGGACCCATTAGGAGTCCACTAGGACACATAAGCAGTCCACTAGGACACAATAGGTGTCCTCTAGGACCCAATAGTAGTCCAAAAGGACCAATAAGGAGTCAACTAGGACCCAATGGGAGTCCATTAGTACCTAATAGGAGTGCACTAGAACTAATAAGTAGTCCACTAGGACCCTTTAGGTGTCCTCTAGGACCATAAAGGAGTCTAATAGGACTACTTTGGACTCCAACAGGACCCATTATGAGTCAATTAGGACCCATTAGGAGTCCACTAGGACCTATTGGGATTCCAAGAGGTCACATTAGGAGTCCACAAGGAACCATTAGTAGTCCACTAGGACCCAATATGAGTGCATTAGGACCTATTAGGAGTCTGCTAGAACCCACTATGATTCCACTAGATCCCAAAAGGAGTCAATTAGGACCCAATAGGAGTCGACTAAGACCCATTATGAGTCCACTAGGACCAAGTAGGAGTCCACTAAGACCCATTAGGGGTCCTCTAGGACACATAAGGAGTCCATTACGAGCAATTAGGAGTCCACTAGGACCAAGTAGGTGTCTACTACGACCCGTAAGGAGTCCACTAGGACCCAATAGGAGTCCACTAGGACCCAATATGAGTGCATTAGGACCTAATAGGAGTCTGCTAGAACCCACTATGATTCCACTAGATCCCAAAAGGATTCAATTAGGAACCAATAGGAGTCGACTAAGACCCATTATGAGTCCACTAGGACCAAGTAGGAGTCCACTAAGACCCATTAGGGGTCCTCTAGGACACATAAGGAGTCCATTACGAGCTATTAGGAGTCAAATAGGACCAAGTAGGTGTCTACTAGGACTCATAAGGAGTCCATTACGAGCAATTAGGAGTCCACTAGGACCCTTCAGGAGTCCACTAGGACCCATAAAGAGTCCTCTTGGACCCATTAGGAGTCCACTAGTACCCATAAAAATTCCACTAGTACCCAATAGCAGTCTACTAGGACCCGTAAGGACTCTACTAGGACCCAATAGGACTCCACTAGGACCCAATAGGAGTCCACTAGGACACATAAGCAGTCCACTAGGACCCAATAGTAGTCCAAAAGGACCAATAAGGAGTCAACTAGGACCCAAAAGGAGTCAACTAGTACCCAAAAAGAGTGCACTACAACTACTAAGTAGTCCACTAGGACCCTTTAGGTGTCCTTTAGGTGTCTTCTAGGACCCAATAGTAGTCCAAAAGGTCCAATAATGAGTCAACTAGGACCCAAAAGGAGTCAACTAGTACCCAAAATGAGTGCACTACAACTATTAAGTAGATTACTAGGACACTTTAGGTGTCCTATAGGACCCTAAAGGAGTCAACTAAGACTACTTTGGACTCCAACATGACCCATTACGAGTCCAGTAGGACCCATAAGGAGTCAAATAGGACCCAATAGGATTACACAAGGACCAATAACGAGACCACTGCGACCCACTATGATTCCACTAGATCCCAAAAGGAGTCCATTAAGACCAATAACGAGTCCACTACCACCCACTATGATTCCACTAGATCCCAAAAGGCGTCCATTAGGACGCAATAGGAGTCCTCTAGGACCCACTAGGAGTAAACAAGGACCCGTAAGCAGTCCAATAGGACCCAATATGAGTCCAATAGGACCAAATAGGTGTCCACTAGGACATTAAAAGAGTCCACTAGGACACTCTACGAGTCCACTAGGACGCATAGGCAGTCCCATATGACCAAATAGGAGTCCAATAAGACCCAATATGAGTCCATTAGGACCCTTTAGGAGTCAACTAGGACCCATAAGGAGTCCACTAGGACCCAATAGGGCTCATTTAGGACCCATTAGGACGCATTACAAGACCCCTAGGACCCATAAGGAGTCCAGTAGGACCCAACAGGAGTCCACTAGGACCCAATGTGAGTCCACTAAGACCTAATATGAGTCCACTAGGACCTATAATGAGTCCACTAGGACCCATTATGAATCCACTATATCCCAAAAGGAGTCCACTAGGACTCATTAGGAGTCCTCTTGGACTCACAAGGAGTCAACTAGTACCCGTAAGGAGTCCAATAACACCCAATATGAGTCCACTAGGACCCAATGGGAGTCCACTAGGACCATAAAATTGTCCACTAGGACACTCTAGGAGTCCACTAGGACCCATAAGGAGTCCCATAGGACCCAGTAGGAGTCCACTAAGACCAAATGTGAGTCCATTAGGACCCTTTAGGGGTCCACTAGGACCCATAAGGAGTACAGTAGGACCCAATAGGTGTCCACTAGGACTCAATAGTTGTCCAGTAGGACATAAGGTGTCCACTAGCTTTCATTAGGAGTACGAAAGGACCCATGAGGCGTCGTCTAAGATCAAATGGGAGTCCATTAGGACCCTTTAGGAGTCCACTAGGACCCATAAAGAGTACAATAGGACCCATTAGGAGTCCACTAGGACACATAAGCTGATACTAGGACCCAATAGGTGTCCTCTAGGACCCAATAGTAGTCCTAAAGGACCAATAAGGAGTCAACTAAGACCCAAAAGGAGTCCACTATTACCCAAAAGGAGTGCATTACAACTATTAAGTAGTCCACTAGGACCCTTTAGGTGTCCTTTAGGACCCTAAAGGAGTCAACTAGGACTACTTTGGACTCCACCAGGACCAATTATGAGTCTACTAGGACCCAATAGCAGTCCACAAGGACCCATTAGTAGTCCACTAGGACCCAATATGAGTCCACAAGGACCTAATAGGAGTCCACTCGGACCAATAAGGAGTCCACTAGGACCCAATATGACTCCAATAGGACCCAATAAGAGTCTACTAGGACAATTTAGGAGTGCATTAGGACCCATTAGGATTCCACTAGGTCCAGTAGGACCCAACAGGAGTCCACTAGGACCCAATGTGAGTCCACTAAGACCTATTATGAGTCCACTAGGACCAATAACGAGTCCACTAGGACCCATTATGATTCCACTAGATCCCAAAAGGAGTCCATTCAGACTTCTTAGGAGTCTTCTTGGACCTACTAGGAGTCAACTAGTACCGGTAAAAAGTTCAATGGACCCAATATGAGTCCATTAGGACCCAATGGGATTCCACTAGGACCATAAAAGTGTCCACTAGAACACTCCACTAGTACCCATAAGGAGTCCCATATGATCCAATAGGAGTCCACTAATACCAAATAGAAGTCCATTAGTACCCTTTTGGTCCTGGTGGAGTCCAAAGTAGTCCTGTAAGGCGTACAATGTTACCCAACAGGAGTCAACTAGGACTCAATAGGTGTCCGTCCAGTAGGACCCATAAGGAGTCCACTAGCTCCCATTAGGAGTCCACAAGGACCCATTAGGTGTCGACTAGGAACAGTAAGGAGTCCACTAGGACTCATTAGGAGTCGACTAGGACACATAATGTGTCCACCTGCACCCAATAGTACTCCACTAGGACACATAAAGTGTGAACTAGGACCCAATGGGAGTCCACTAGGAAAAAACAGGAGTAAACTAGGACCAATAAGGAGTCCGATAGGACCCAATAAACTCCAATAGGACCCGATAGAACTCCACTAGGACCAATTAGGAGTGCACTAGGACCCACTAGGAGTTCACTAGGAACTAAAAGGAGTCACTAGGTCCCATTAGGAGTCCACTAGGAACCATTAGGAGTCCACTAGGACACATAAGGTGTCCACTAGCACCCAATGGGATTCCACTAGGACCCATTAGGAGTCCACTAGGACCCATTAGGAGTAAACTAGGACCCATAAGGGGTCCTCTAAGACCCAATAAGACTCCACTAGGACCCTGTAGGACTCCACTAGGACTCATTAGGATACCCATTAGGAGTCCAATAGGACCCAATAGTACTCCAGTAGGACGCATTAGGAGTCCTCTAGGACCCTATATGACTCCACTAAGATCCATTAGGAGTCCACTAGGTCTCATTAGGAGTCCACTAGGACCCATTAGGAGTCCACTAGGACCAATAAGGAGTCCTTTTTGACTCATTGGGAGACAAGTGGGACACATAAGGTGTCCACTAGCACCCAATAGGACCCTTTAGGAGTCCAGTGGGACCCAACAGGAGCCCACTAGGACCCTATAGGACCAATAAGGAGTCCAATATGACCCATTAGGAGTCCACTAGGACCCATAAGTGTCCAATAGGTCCCTATTTTACTCCACTAGGACCAGTAGGAGTCCAATAGGACCCATAAGGAGTCCACTAGGACCGACTAGGACTCCAGACGGACCCAACAGGATCCCTCTAGGACCCTATAGGAGTCCACTAGGACCAATAAGGAGTCCAATATGACCCATTAGGAGTCCACTAGGTCCCATAAGTGTCCAATAAGTCCCTATATTACTCCACTAGGACCCAATAGGAGTCCAATAGGACCGATTACGATTCCTCTAGGACCCATAAGTAGTCCACTAGTACCCAATGTAAGTCCACTTGGACCAATAGGAGACCATTAGGACCCATAGGACTCACTTGGACCCATTAGGAGTGCACTAGGACCCACTAGGTGTTCACTAGGAACTAAAAGGAGTCCACTAGGTCCCATTAGGAGTCCACTAGGACCCAATAGGACTCCACTAGGACCCATTAGGAGTCCAATAGGACCCAATACGAGTCTTCTAGGACCCATAAGTAGTCCACTAGGACCCAATGTAAGTCCCATTGGACCAATAGGACTCCATTAGTACCTAATAGGACTCCATTAGGACCCACTAGGAGTCCAATCGGACCCAATAAGACTCATTGAGGACCCTTTAGGAGTCCACTAGGACCCATTAGAAGTGCCCTAAGAATCCAGTAGGACCCAACAGGTGTCCTCCAGGTCCCATAAGGAGTCCACTAGGACCCATTATGATTCCCCTAGATCCCAAATGAGTCCATTCGGTCCCAATCTGAGTCCACTAAGACTTATTATGAGTCCAAGAGGACCAAGTAGGAGTCCAATAGGACTCACTAGGAGTCCACCAGGACCCATTAATAGTCCACTAGGACCCAATAGGGCTCATTTAGGACCCATTACGAAACCACTAGGACCCATTACAAGACCCATAAGGAATCCAGTAGGACCCAACAGGAGTCCACTAGGACCCAATGTGAGTCCACTAAGACCTATTATGTGTCCACTAGGACCAATAATGAGTCCACTAGGACCCATTATGATTCCACTAGATCCCAAAAGGAGTCCATTAGGACTCATTAGGAGTCCTCTTGCAGCCTCTAGGAGTCAACTAGAACCGGTAAGCTGTCACCCCAATATGAGTCCACTGAGACCCAATGGGTGTCCACTAGGACTATAAAAGTGTCCACTAGGACACTCTAGGAGTCCACTAGGACCCATAAGGAGTCCCATATGACTCAATAGGAGTCCACTAAGACCAAATGGGAGTCCATTAGGACCCTTTAGGGGTCCACTAGGACCCATAAGGAGTACAATAGGACCCAATAGGAGTCCACTAGGACTCAATAGGTGTCCAGTAGAACCCATAAGGAGTCTTCTAGCTTTCATTAGGAGTACACAAGGACCCATGAGGCGTCGTCTAAGACCAATAAGGAGTCCACTAGGAAACATTAGGAGTCGAATGGGATACATAATATGTCCACCAGCACCCAATAGATCTCCACTAGGACACATAAAGTGTGAACTAGGACACAATGGGTGTCCATTAGGACACAATAGGAGTACACTAGGACCAATAAGGAGTGCACTAGGACCCATTAGGAGTCAACTAAGAACTAAACGAAGTCCACTATGTCCCATTTGGAGTCCACTAGGTCCCATTAGGAGTCCACTAGAACACATAAGGTGTCCACTAGCACCCAATAGGACTCCACTAGGACCCATAAAGAGTGGTCTAGGACCAAATTGGAATCCACTAGGACCCAATAGGAGTCCTCTATGACCAATAAGGCGTCCACTAGAACCCATTCGGAGTCCACAAAGACCCATAAGGTGTCCACTAGGACCCATAAGGTGTCCACTAGGACCCAATAAGACTCATTTAGGACTCTGTAGGACTCCACTAGGACTCATTAGAATACCCATTAGTAGTCCCATAGGACCTAATAGTACTCCTATAGAACTCAATTGGAGTCCACTAGGTCCCATTAGGATTCCACTAGGACCCATTAGGAGTCCACCAGGACCAATAAGGAGTCCACTATGACTCATTGGGAGTCCAGTAGAACACATAAGGTGTCCACTAGCACCCAATAGGACTCCACTAGGACCCATAAACTGTGAACTAGGACACAACTGGAATCCATTAGGACCCAATAGGTGTTCAATGGGACCAATGATGCATCCACTAGGACCCATTCGGATTCCACTAGGACCCATAAGGAGTCCATTAGGCCCCAATAGGTCTCATTTAGTACCCATTTGGAGTCCACCTGGACCCATTAGAAATCCCCTAGTACCCATAAAGAGTCCAGTAGAACCCAACAGGTGTCCACTAGGACACAATAGGAGTCCACTAGGTCCAATAATGAGTCCACAAGGACACATTAGGAGTCCACTAGGTCCCAATAGTACTCCACTAGGACCCCACTGGAGTCCATTAGAACCCATTAGGAGTCCACTACGACCATTAAGGAGTCAACTAAGACCCAATAGGTGTCCACTAGTACCCAATAGGTGTCCTCTAGGACCCAATATGACTCCAATAAGACCGATTAGGACTCCCATAGGAACCATTAGGAGTGCTATAGGACCCATTAGGAGTCCAGAAGGACCCATTAGGTGTAAACTAGGACCCATAAGTAGTCGACTAGGACCCAATATGTCTCCACTAGGACCCAATATGACTCCAATAAGACCGAATAGGACTCCCATAGGAACCATTAGGAGTGCTCTAGGACTAATTAGGAGTCCTTTAGGACCCATTAGGAGTCCAGTATGACCCAATAGGGGTCCACTTGGACCGTTAGAATTCCACTATGACCAATAAGGGGTCCACTAGGACCCAATAGGTATACACTTGGACCAATAGGAGTCCACTAGGACTAATAGGGAGTCCACTAGGACCCATTGGGAGCCCAATTGGACCAATACGTTCTTCAATAGGACCCAATAGGACTCCACTAAGACCCTGTAGGGGTCCAATAGGACCTATTACGAGTCTTCTAGGAGCCATAAGTAGTCCACTAAGACCCAATGTGAGTCCACTTGGACCAATAGGAGTCCATTAGGACCCAATAGGACTCCACTAGGAACCATTAGGAGCCCACTAGGACCAATAAGTTCTCCAATAGGACCCAATAGGTCTCCACTAGGACGCTGTGGGAGTCCAATAGGACCCATTACGTGTCCTGTAGGACCCGTAAGTAGTCCACTAAGACCCAATGTGAGGCCACGTGGACCAATAGGAGTCCATTAGGGCCTAATAAGAGTTCACTGGGAACCATTATGGGTCCACTATGTCCCAACAGTACTCCAATAGGACCCAATAGGAGTCCACTAGGACCCATTACGTGTCCACTACGACCCATAATGAGTCCAGTAGGACCCAATAGGAGTCACCTAGGACCCAATAGGAGTCCACTAGTGCCAATAAAGAGTCCAGAAGGACCCATTAGGAGTATAATAGGACACATTTGGAATCCTCTAGGACCCAATATGACTCCACTAGGACCCATTATGACTCCAATAGGACCCAATAGTAGTACATAGGACAAATTAGCGGTTCACTAGGACCCAATATGACTTCATTAGGACCCATAAGTAGTCCAATAGGACCTATTAGGAGAGCACTACGACCAAATAGGAGTCCACTAGGACCCATTAGGAGTCCACCAGGACCCAATAAGACTCGTTTAGGACCCGTTAGTAATCCACTAGCACTCAACAGGACTCCACTAGGACCCGATAGGAGCCACTAGGACTCATTAGGAGTCCACTAGGACCCAATGGGACTCCACTAGAACACAATAAGAGTCCAATAGGACTCATTATGAGTCCAATAGGACCTAAAGGACTCCACTAGGACCCAATATGTGTCCACTAGGACCCAATGTGAGTCCACTTGGACCAATAGGAGTCCATTAGGACCCAATAGGACTCCACTAGGAACCATTAGGAGCCCACTAGGACCAATAAGTTCTCAAATAGGACCCAATAGGTCTCCACTAGGACGCTGTGGGAGTCCAATAGGACCCATTACGTGTCCTGTAGGACCCGTAAGTAGTCCACTAAGACCCAATGTGAGGCCACGTGGACCAATAGGAGTCCATTAGGGCCTAATAAGAGTTCACTGGGAACCATTATGGGTCCACTATGTCCCAACAGTACTCCAATAGGACCCAATAGGAGTCCACTAGGACCCATTACGTGTCCACTACGACCCATAATGAGTCCAGTAGGACCCAATAGGAGTCACCTAGGACCCAGTAGGAGTCCACTAGTGCCAATAAGGAGTCCAGAAGGACCCATTAGGAGTATAATAGGACCCATTTGGAATCCTCTAGGACCCAATATGACTCCACTAGGACCCATTATGACTCCAATAGGACCCAATAGTAGTACATAGGACAAATTAGCGGTTCACTAGGACCCAATATGACTTCATTAGGACCCATAAGTAGTCCAATAGGACCTATTAGGAGAGCACTACGACCAAATAGGAGTCCACTAGGACCCATTAGGAGTCCACCAGGACCCAATAAGACTCGTTTAGGACCCGTTAGTAATCCACTAGCACTCAACAGGACTCCACTAGGACCCGATAGGAGCCACTAGGACTCATTAGGAGTCCACTAGGACCCAATGGGACTCCACTAGAACACAATAAGAGTCCAATAGGACTCATTATGAGTCCAATAGGACCTAAAGGACTCCACTAGGACCCAATATGTGTCCACTAGGACCCAATGTGAGTCCACTTGGACCAATAGAAGTCCATTAGGACCCAATAGGACTCCACTAGGAACCATTAGGAGCCCACTAGGACCAATAAGTTCTCCAATAGGACCCAATAGGTCTCTACTAGGACGCTGTGGGAGTCCAATAGGACCTATTACGTGTCCTGTAGGACCCGTAAGTAGTCCACTAAGACCCAATGTGAGGCCACGTGGACCAATAGGAGTCCATTAGGGCCTAATAAGAGTTCACTGGGAACCATTATGGGTCCACTATGTCCCAACAGTACTCCAATAGGACCCAATAGGATTCCAGTAGGACCCATTACGTGTCCACTACGACCCATAATGAGTCCAGTAGGACCCAATAGGAGTCACCTAGGACCCAATAGAAGTCCACTAGTACCAATAAGGAGTCCAGAAGGACCCATTAGGAGTATAATAGGACCCATTTGGAATCCTCTAGGACCCAAAATGACTCCACTAGGACCCATTATGACTCCAATAGGACCCAATAGTAGTACATAGGACAAATTAGCGGTTCACTAGGACCCAATATGACTTCATTAGGACCCATAAGTAGTCCAATAGGACCTATTAGGAGAGCACTACGACCAAATAGGAGTCCACTAGGACCCATTAGGAGTCCACCAGGACCCAATAGGACTCGTTTAGGACCCGTTAGTAATCCACTAGCACTCAACAGGACTCCACTAGGACCCGATAGGAGCCACTAGGACTCATTAGGAGTCCACTAGGACCCAATGGGACTCCACTAGAACACAATAAGAGTCCAATAGGACTCATTATGAGTCCAATAGGACCTAAAGGACTCCACTAGGACCCAATATGTGTCCACTAGGACCCATTAGGAGTCCACTAGGACAAATAAGGAGTCCACTAGGACCCAATAGGAGATCACTATGATTAATAAGGAGTCGACTAGGACCCATTATGGGTGCACTAGGACCCATTAGGGTTCCAGTAGAACCCAGCTGGACTGCACAAACACCCATTAGGTGTCCGCTAGGACCCAATAGGTGTCCTTTAGGACAGATAAGGAGTCCCCTAGGACCCAATAGGACTCCATTAAGATGCGATAGGAGTCCACTAGGACTCATAAGGAGTCCACTAGGACCCAATGGGACTCCACTAGAACCCAATTAGAGTCCACGAGGACCAATAATGAGTCCACTTGACCCAATACACTCTACTAGGACCCATAAGGAGTCCTCTAGGACCAATAAGGAGTCCACTATTACCCATTAGGTGTCCACTAAGACCCATAAGGAGTCCACTAGGACCCATTATGAGTCCACTAGGTCCCAATTTGACTCCAATAGGACCCAATAGATATCCAATAGGACCCATTAGGAGTTCCCTAGGACCCATAAGGAGTCCATAGGGAACCCAATGGGACTCCACTAGGACGCAATAAGAGTCCACTAGGAACAATATGGAGTCCACTAGGACACAATAGGAGTCCAATAGGACCCAATAGGAGTACGCAAACACCAGTAAACAGCCCACTATGACCCTTTAGGTCTCCATTACGACATGATAGGAGTCAACTAGGACTCATAAGGAGTCCACTAGGACCCAATGGGACTCAACTAGAACCCAATAAGAGTCCACTAGGACCAATAAGGGATCCACTCGCACCAAATAGCACTCTACTAGGACCCATTAGGAGTCCACTAGGACCTATAAGGAGTCCACTATAACTTGGGGATGAACTAAACATATTGTGGACTGAGTTTATATTGAGTGAATATACATATGAATGTGGGGAGGAGTGAGATCTTGGAATCTGCAATTTTATTCACTTACAGAGTAGAACTCTTATCAGGATCTACAGCTAATTTGTGGAAAATTTCACAGGACTGTCTTCAGTTATGATTATAGTGAATAGTGGTTATATGAAATGTGTACAATACATGAATACCAATACTAACCTAGTGAATGTTTCATGTAAACTTTTACATGAAACTAACTTGGGTAATGATTTAATAATACGTAGGTTAGCAGAATACTAATCCTGTTGGATAGTGAATTGACAATAATGACTAAATATATGAAATTTAGTACAGTGTTGAATTATTATTCACAAATTTCCAAACTTACTGAGTATTTGTCTTTTAATCACCCATTTTTCAGAGATTTAAACCAGCAGGAGGAACAATAAATCCTTTAGTAGAAAAGAGACCATAATTAAATAATTGAAGTTTAAGGAAATCTAAACGTGTTAACGAATGCATTTATTGTTATAATGAATTAATTTATGACCGAGGGGAACGAAATTATGTAAAGAGTGTGAACTACAAACGAAATTTTCCGAATTTCATCTCTGAATGTAACGTACAAGAAATAAGAAGCAATTCAAATAGTAAAGTAACGGTCTCAAATCAGCGTGCGATGTATACATTATAGCTCACAAGACAAGAATATGTTCCTAACTAGTCGAATGGCAGTTACGTAAAGCTTCAAAATTCGAACTCAGTGTTTAGTGTCTTCCGATTTGGGCTTAGTGTTTAATAGTTAAATTTTACTGTTTATTATGTAGGGTGTACGTTTTATGGATTTGTGTGCTGGGTTTGGGGATGAATGAATACCAGTAACACAGATCTAAAGAGAGACTGACCAATAAAGACAAAAATTGCTACATAAAAAATACATATATAAATAAGTAGATATATATATAGACATATAAATGTATATATATTTATATCTATATATAATCTATATATATATATATGTAAATCTATATATATAATATATATATATATATATATATATATATATCTACACTGAAAGAGAGTACTGTTGAGAGATAAATAAATAGATTGGTAGTAGACAAATGCAGCAATAGATAGGGAGCTCAATGAATCAATAGATAGATATATAAATGCTATGATACATATATACATATACGGATAAATAGGTACGTAAAATTATACATAAATAGATAGGTGGAAACAAACAGACTAACAGACAGAATGACAGACAAACAGTCAGAGAGACAGATATATAGAGAAACAAATAGATAGCAATTAGACAAAGAGATATATAGATAGATACAAAATAAGGAAGATAGATAGAACTTACATAAATAGATAGATAGACTAATGATTGAAAGAATGGATGAATTGATGGATAGAATGCAGGACGGACAAACAGATGGTATCGACAGATGGATGGATCCTTGGAGGGATAGATAGAGAGTTCGATGGAATTGAATGATGGTTGGATGAATGGGTGGATGGATGGGTAATGATGGAATGGATGAATACAATTAAGAACGGACAAACAGAGGGACAGACGAATGGAGAGATGGCTGGAGGGAAGTATTGATAGACAGTTCGAGAGATAGATAGATAGATAATTGATGGATGGGTGAATGGACAATTGATTTGATGGATGGATGAACATATGAATGAATGAATGGTTGGATGGAAGGATGGGAAAGGATGGAAGGAGGAATGAATGGATAGACTGATGTATGTTTCGATGGATGCATGGATCAATGAATGGTTGGACAGAAGGTGGGATGGACGTTTTGGATTGATGGACGTTTGGATGGATGGAGCGATGGATGGAGAAACGTACGAATGAATGAATAAATGGAGGAATGAATGGATGGATTTGTGTTTTGATGGATGGATAGATGGATGAATGGTTGGACGGAAGTTTGGATGGACTGTTTAGATATATACATTAACATGACTATCTAGTTTAATCTCTCTATCCAGTCTATCATGCATGTGTACTTGTCTACATTGTCTATCATGTCTATTGTGTCTATACAGTCTATACTGTCGATCCTATCTAACCTGTACAATTGGTATATCCTGTCTATACTGTCCACCCTATCTATCTTGACTATCTTGTCTATCCGGTCTATCCTGTTTATCCTCTCTATCCTACACGTGTACCCCATTCTGGAAGACAAGAAGGATATATAAGATAAACAGGATAGTCATGATAGACAGGAAAGACAGGATAGACAGGGCTGACAGTATAGACAAGGAAGAGATGACAGACAGGGTAGACAAGATAGAGGTGATAGGCAGGATAGACAGAGTAGAAAATGGGGACAGGGCAGACGGGCTAGACAGGATAGACGGGCTAGACAGAATAGACAGGACAGACAGGATAGACAAGATAGACAGGATAGACATGATAGATAGGATAGAGATGATAGACAAGATAGACAGGAAATACGACATAGACAATATCACACAATATACAGGATAGACAGGATAGACAAGATAGACTGGATAGACAAGTTAGTCAGGATAGACAGGATAGACATTGTACACATGCAGGATAGACAGTATAGACCAGAGAGGCATGGTAAACATGCAGGATAGACAAGAAAGAGAGGATGGACAGGATAGACAGGATAGACAAGATATACAGGATAGACAGGATAGACAGGATAGACAGGATAGACAAGATATACAGGATAGAAATGAGAGACAAGAAAGAGGGGATAGACAGGATAGAGAAGAATGACAAAATAGACAGGATAGACAAGATAGGCATGGTACACACGCATAATAGACGTGATAGACGTGTTAGACGTGATAGACAAGATAGACAGAATAGACAAGCTAGACAGGACAGAGTTAATAGAGAGGATAGAGAGGATAGAGAGGATAAACAAGATAGACAAGAGGGAAAGGATAGACAAAATAGACAGTTTAGACTGGATAAAAATGGCACTCACACAGGATAGACAGGATAGTCAGGACATACAGGACAGTCCAGGTAGGCATGCAAACAGCACAGACAGGAAACACTGGATCTGAAGGATAGAGAGTATTGACATAATAGACAGGATAGACACAACGGACACGATAGAGGGGAAAGAGAGGATAGACAGAGTAGAAAATGTAGATAGGACAGACGGGCTAGACAAGAGAGACAAGACAGACAGGATAGACTGGGTACGCATGCAGGATAGGTAGGATAGACAGCACAACAGAATGGAGAAGATAGACCAGATAAAATGGATAGACATGATAGACATTATATACAATATAGAGAAGATTGACAGGAACGAGAAGATAGACCGGATATACAGTAAGTACAGGATAGACTGAATAGACAAGATAGAGATGTACACAGGCCAAAACGACAGGATAGACAGTAAAGACAAGATAGACAGGACCGAAAGGATACACAGGATAGACAAGATGAACAGGATAGACAGGTTGTATAGGATATACAGGAGAGACAGAATAGACAGGATAGAAAGGATAGACAGGATTGACAGAATAGAGAGGATGGACAGCAATGACAGGATAGACAGGATAGACTGGATACACATGCAAGATAGAAAGGAGAGATAGGCTCCACAGAATAGAGAAGAGAGACAGGATAGACATGCTAGACAGGCCAGATATTATAGACTAGATAGAGAAGATAGACAGGATAGACAGGATAGACAGGATGGACACGATAGACAGGATAGAAAAGGTTCATATGAAGGATGGACAGGTTGGACAGAATTGACAGAATAGACGAGATAGAAATGACAGACATGACAGAAAGTATACATTTGTAGAATAGACAGGATAGACAGGATCGACATAATGGAGAAGATAGACAAGATAGACTGGACTGACAGGATAGACAAAATAGACAGAACAGAGAGGATAGACAGGCTAGACAAGATAGACAGGATAGACGGAATAGACAAGAGAGACGAGATAAAAAGGATGGACATGATAGAAAAGACAGACAAAATGCACATACAAAATAGACAGGATGGACAGGAAAGTCAGGATAGACAGAATTGACTAGGTACATAGGCAGGATATATAGGATAAACAGTATTGACAGAATAAAGAGTGAAAGGATAGACAGGATAGACAGGATAGACCGGAGAGAAATGATAGACAGACAGGAAAGACCGGACGGACAGAATAGACAAAATAGGCAGGATAGTCAATATAGACAATATATATATAACTACACAGGAAGAGGGACAGGTTGATAGATAAATTATTATATTGATAGTAGACAAGTAGAGTAGTAGATATAGAGTTAAACGAATAAATAGTTAGGTACATAAATGCTATGGTACATATATACAATATAATACAGATAAAGAGATATCTATATAAATTCATAAAAAGATCGGTAGAGACAGAAAGACAGAGAGACAAACAGTCCAATAGAGAGAAAATACATGGATTAATGGATGGATGGAAGGAAGCATGGATGGAAGGATGGATTGATGGATGTACAAGCGAATGGATGGATGGACAGTGAGGCGGAATGATAGATGTAGAGACAGATGCATAGACAGACAGATAGTCATGTACAGATATTTAGTCAAGTAGATATATGGAATGAAAAATATGGAATATGGAATGAATAGATAAATAGACAGACAAATAGGTAGTCTGATGGATAGATAAATAGATAAATAGAGAGATAAATAGAGAGATAAATAAATAGACGGACAGACAGTGTGCGAGACAAACTGTTAGATATACTGGTAGATGCATAAACACACACGGATGCAGTGCTGTTTGAATTGTTTGAACGGATGGATAGACGAATGGTGAAATGAAGGAATGGATTGAAGGAATGGATGGATGGACTTTTGGATTGCTGGATGGATGCATGGATGAATGAATGGACGGATAGATACATAGGCAGACATGTTTATATATAGATAGATCAATAAATATGTAAATACGTAGATAGATAGAAAGATAGACAGAGAATTAGATGGATACATAGATAGCACACTGTATAAATCGATAGATAGAAGAATAATTACGTAGATAGTTGTGTATCTAAGTATAAAGTCCATAGATAATTACATGTATGGATAAAGGTATATAAATACAATACAGGTTTATATGGATAGACTCATAGATACAGTGTACCCTCACCAATTTGAACAGCTTTACATCAAATCAATGTCTTCTCGATGAGTCATCTGGTGGATTCCATTTGTGTCTTGAGGATTCTGGAGTGGTCAATAGGAGTACATAATTAACAATTAACCTAACTTTGGGAATAACTAAACATACTGTAGAGAAATTTACATTAATATTGAATGAATATGCGTACAAATGAGGGAGGAGCAATAAAATGGAATACATAATATTATTCCCTTACTGAAATATGAGCTACACATATCTTGTGGAAACATTCACATGACTGAGAAATTTCACTTTGGTAATGAACTAAACATGTTATACTGTTGATGAGTGCTTATATGAAACCTGTATTACATAATTCCCAAAACACTAACTGAACAAATGTTTGGACGTAAATCTTTAGAAGAAAAGGAGAGAAAGACTAATATACGTATGTCAGTTCAAATCTAAAACATGTGAATAGTGATTTGTGATAATAATAGATGAAAGACTGAAGAGTGGGGGATGGAATTTCATAGTATTTGAGTAGTAAATGATATTCTTTCAAATACCTCCCTTGTACTCCCATTTTAAACATTATTTGAAAGCATACAATGGAATGTCTTGGAAGTGACAGCAATCAGAATTAACCTGACATCTACGGAGGTACTGGAACGTGGAACAAACATGAATTAACATAACATTCCACAGCTCACTCTATAAGACACTCTGAGTGTGTAATGTCGCTATCTACAGAATGGTAAGAGAATGTTGGACATATTCGTTGTGATATTTAATTTACTAGCATCAGCTGAGTCCTCATAAACATTGTAGAAAGGATTTTTTTTTCAACACAGCCAGTAAATTCTTGTAAAGAGGAGTTACATTTTAACGATAACTCACAGCTTTACTTCTCAAGCAATCACTATCAAACTTTTCTCTCATTTTACAATGTCCACCTGAACAATAAACACACCCACCATTTTTCTGTTATTTAATAATAGTTATTGGTAAAATTAATTAACTAGTAACAGTAATAAACTAATTAATTGTTATTACTTCACTGTTTAATTAACAGATTAATTAATGATATAATTAATAAAATTTTCAATAAATTAATATTTAATTACTTATTAACTATAGTTAATTACAGTTGATGAAATTAAAAACAGATTTGACATTATGAACACATATGGTATTACCATTAATGAAATGTACTTCCGAGAACCAGAACTAATCTGCAGTGTCATTCCACAGCTAGATTACAGCAACCTATAAACGGTGCAAGAACACAAAGAACCTCAAGAACTTCCCTAATCTAAATAACCTACAACATCACAAGAACTACTACGACATATACAATATTGTCAACTAAAAGAGCTGCATCAAGAACTACAAGAACATACAAGAAATACCAAGAACTACGAAGAACTACGAAGAACTACGAGAACTAAAAGAACTACAAGATCACAAGAACTATTACGACATAAACGATATTGTCAACTAAAAAAGCAGCAGCAAGAATTACGAAGAACCACAAGAACTCCCAAGAACTACCAAGAACTATGAAGAACTACATATCACAAGAGAAGAACTACAAATAAATATTAAATGTGAATGAAAAACATAAAAACATTAACTTACCAATAGAGAAACTTCTCGGAAATTGTGTATGCACAAGGTAACTCACTGCACCTAAGAAACCAGACTTGGGAGAAAACTTAATACATTATATACGCCATTTATAATTGTGATGAATGAAGGAATATACAAAAAATGGAAAAGTGCTTGACAGTAAACCAAACTTACGACACAGACCGAATAACCATCTTCATTTTACAAGAAAGGACGTTGCAGAGACTCTCAATATGGCAACACATAGCAATAACTTATCTTAGATGAAATGGATCACTCCTATGAAATGAAACTTCGGGAAAAATAAACATTTATAATACTGCATCTACAGATACAATGAGTACATGAATCGTGGAATGGACTACATAAACTTATACGACTACCTAGTAAAGCTAATTATATATAAATCAACTTAACTTGAATGAAGTCTAAGCATAATAATCGATCCACTCCTCCTGGCATCGACCTTAAGCCTAACTTGGGAAGCAAACTAAACATATTAACTGGTGCATTTATAGTTATAATGATTGAATGAATACACAAATGAGGAAGAGCGCTTGATGGTATATAAAACTTATCACACTAACCAAATAACTATCTTGCATTTCTCACAAACGTCTAAGAAGAGAAACTCAACGTCGGAACGAAGAGAACAGATCACTCTTTCTTGCGGAAATGGACCGTTCCTACGAAATGAAACTTGGCAGAAAAATAAACATATCTAATACTGCATTTACAATTATAATGAGTGTATGAATGGTGGAATGGACTACAAATAACTATACGACTAATGAGTAAAACTAATCATAACAACATATAAATCAACTTCACTGGAGTGATGTCTAAGCAAAAGAACACAAAACAATTGGACCACTACAACTTGTATCGTCCTGAAAACCTAACTTTGGAAACAAACTAAACACATTAAGTAGTGCACTATTGTGATAATGAATGAATGAATATACGAAAGATGGAAGAGGTTTGAATTGGTATATGCACATAACTTATGGTACCCAAGTAATAACTCTACTGCGGAATAAAATTGTATGGAACGACAATGGAAAGATCCTCCAAATGTGTGCACAATGCAATCAGTCCTCATCGAACAAATGAACTCCTATGAAACCAAACATTGGGTAATAGTAAACATTAAATACTGCATTTACAATTGTAATCAGTACATGAATGATGGAAAGGATTACATAATCTAATTAAACTCATATACTTACCAAGTAAGGTTCGTGATGAGAACAGATAAATTGACTTAGAGACTGAACACTGGAGTCTGATAAGTGAGCAGAAAGAATGAAGCATAGATGGATTGTGAGTCTCGCAACTGTAGTCTAGAGAATTTAAATGTCTGTAGTTTGCAAAAATGACAATGGTCACGGGAGACAGGAGATAAGAAATGACATCCGTACGGAAACAGCTGATTTCATGTGTTTAGTGATTTGAGAATTCACAAAAAATGAGAGTGGAATTTCGAAAAGAAACTCCAGATTTTACGATATGTAACATGGAACCTGCACTCTTCGCGTGAATGTAGACACCCGAATTATTGAGACTGGATGATTGATGAGACTTCAGACTTGAGACTAGACTTCCAATGGTGAGAATCGGTCTGAACACTACCTGAGAATTGTCGGTAGAGTCATGACGTGCATTCACCAGCGCGATTCTTAGGAATGAATCTCAGCATATCTTGACTTCGTCTTCACAACAGTAGTACCTATGAGATGTATGAAATAAGTAAAATCGCAATCTAATGGTCTGAAATCATTGTACAAATTAACTTATGGTGTGATTCTACAAGACAAGAATATTTTCCTATCTAGCAAGAACAAGAACTATGAAGAACTAATACTATAGCCGAGTAACAAGACGTTGGTATATTACAAGACTATCAAGAAATTTTACTACAATAAAGAAGACGTTGATATACTACAAGATCTATGTAATAACTCTTCTTTAAGTCTCAATAGATGAATGAAATACACATAATGATGATATGATTTGAATAAAGAATGAATTATATATGAAAGTTGGAATAACTCACGTACTACAACATCACTCCATTGTATGCAGATTGGATTCATGACACCTAAACAAGCAGCCTGGTGAAGAGGAACAAACCAATTGATTTGTGCAATTATAATTGTAATCAATGAATCATTATACGAGCACTGAAGTACCGAGCAAATATCATACATAAAATTATCCACATACTTAAAATATCAGCCCAAAGATTAATGTGATTAGAAACAAGTTGCATGTAATCATGAAGGTAATTCATTATGATTCGCCAAAATGATTTGTCTGGAGGAGAGGGATGAGATGTAATTGAAGTTTAAGCTGTAGAAAAAAGGAGATTGGATTATCATCAAAAGTCACAAGTAATTATAGAGTCATGAATACTCACAATGAACTGTCAAGAGGAGAAGTCACTATAACATAGGAGTTTGGGGGAGGAGTTATCTAGGGGAGTCTTCATATGGAGTCATCTGGTGGATTAAGATTGTGAGGGGAGGAATTTGGAGGAGAGAATAGCAGTACATAATTAACCTAACTTGGGAAACAACTAAACATATAGTAGAGTGATTTTACATTGATTGATTACACATATGAATGTGGGAGGAGTGAGATTTTGGAATTTGGAAATTTATTCACTTACAAAGTAGAATTCCTATCATGATCTCCAGATAATTTGCAAAACAATTCACAGCACTCTGAAATCTACTCACTTATAAGTATAGTGATTATGTGAAATGTGTAAAATACATGATTAGCAATACTAACCTAGTGAATGCTTCATGTAAAGTTTTACTTTAAACTTGTGGAGAGACCTAATAAAACGTAAGTTAGCGTAAAACTAATCCTGTTGGATAGTGACCTTACGATAATGACTGCAGATATGAAACTTAGTAGAGAGTGGAATTTTAATTTCCTAACTTACTGAGTATTTGTCTTTAAATCACCAATTATTGAGAGATTTAAACCAGCCGGAGGAACAATAAGTCCTTTCGTAAAAAAGGGACCATAATTAAATAACTGAAGTTTAAGGAAAACTAAACATATTAACGAGTGCATTTATTATTATAATGAATTAATCTATGATCGAGGGGAATAAAATCACGTAAACAAAATATGAACAACAAATGAAGTTTGCAGAAGTTCATCTGCTAAAAGTAACGTACCAGAAATATGAAGCAATTCAAATAGTAAAATAACGGTCTCAAATCAGTGGGCAATGCATTCATTCTAACTCACCAGACAAGAATATATTTATAACTAGTGAGCGCCTAAGAACAACTAACAAGGAAATGATATGTTATTAACCAGAAAGTGGTAGGTTAAGCGACGGGTAGGTAGGTAGGTAAGTAAGTAGGATGGTAGTTAGGTAAAGCTTCCAATTTGGGATTCATTGTTTAGGGTTTTTGCTTTTGGGCTTAGTATTTAGTGCTTACGTTAAACTGTTTTCTATTTAGGGTGTACATTTTATGGAATAGTGTGCAGGGTTTGGGAATGAATGTATCAGAAAGACAGATCAATATACACAAAAATACATACAGAAATACATACATAGATAAATAAGTAGATATATATATATATATATATATATATATATATATATATATATATATATATATATATATATAAAACTACACAGAAAGAGAGCAATAGATAGGGAATTAAATGAATAAATAGATAGATATATAAATGCGATGATAAATATATACATATACTGATTAATAGATACGTAATGAAATTCATAAATAGATAGGTAGAAGGCAAACAGAAAGACAAACAGACAGAATCACAGACAAACAATCAGACAGACAGAGATATAGAGAAAAAGTAGATAACAATTAAACATAGAGATAAATAGATAGATACCAAAATTGAAAGATGGAGAGAACTTACATATATAGAGAGATAGACTAACCGATGTATGGATGGATGGGTGGAAATATGAATGGATAGACAGAAGGAGGTTTGGAATGATAGATACATGGATGTTTGCATGGTTGCTTGGATTGATGAAAGGATGCATGGATGCATGGATGGATAGAGAGACGGCTAGATGGATGAATTTTTGGGTGTTTGGATTGATGGATCATTGTATGTTTTGATGGATGGAGCGGTTAATGGATAAATGATGGATGGATGAATGGATGGATAAATGAATGGGAGCATGAACGGACGGATCGATGGAAGGACAAATGAACGGAATAATGGATGAATAGAAGAATGGATGGATAGAATGCAGGATGGACAAAGAGACGGAATGACGGCTGGATAGTTGCAAACTTGGTGGTATACATAAAGAGTTCGAAAGATAGATAAATTGAATGATGAATGACTGGTTGGGAGAAGAATGCAGGGATGGATTGATGGATTGATGGATGGATGGATGAATGGATGGATGGATGGGTGGATGGATGGATGGATAGTTAGATAGATAGATAGATAGATAGGTAGATAAATAGATAGATAGATAGATAGATAGATAGTTAGATATATAGATAGATAAATAGATAGATAGATAGATAGATAGATAGATAGATAGATAGATAGATAGATAGACAGATAGATAGATAGATGAATAGATAGATTGATAGAGAGGTGAGATAGATACAAACATACAAATTTAGATTGATCCATGTGTAAGGTAACAATAGGTACTTATATAGCTTATTAGTTAGATAGACAGAGTGATACATACTTCGTTAGATAAATTCATAGATTTGATATATAGATAGATATGTAGATAGGTAGATAAGTAGATAGGTAGATATGTAGATATGTATATATTTAGAAAGGTAGATAGTTATATAGGTATATAGATAGATACGCAGATAGGCAGATAGAGAGATAGTTAGATGAGTAGATATGTAGACCGGTAGACAGGTAGAAGGGTAGACAGGTAGACATGTAACAGGTAGACAGGCAGACAGTTAGATAGGTAGATAGGTAGATAGGTAGTCAGGTAGATAGTTAGATAGGTAGATAGACAGATAGACATATAGACAGATAGACAGGTAGAAAGGTAGATAGGTAGATAGGTATATAGTTAGATAGGTAGATTGGTAGATAGGTAGATAAGTAGATAGATATATTGGTCGATAAGGACATAGGTAGCTAGGTAGATAGGTAGATAGGTAAATGGGTAGATAGGTAGATAGGTAGATACGCAGATAGGCATATAGTTAGATAGGTAGATATGCAAACATGTAGACAGGTAGACACGTAGACCGGTAAACAGTTAGACAGGTAAACATGTAGACAAATAGACAGATAAACAGACAGACAGGTAGAGAGGTAGATAGGTAGATAAGTATCGGTCGATAAAGACATACGTAGATAGGTAGATAGGTAGAGATGTAGAGATATAGAGATGTAGATAGGTAGATGGATGGATGGATGGATGGATGGTTGATGGATGGATGACTGGATGGATGGATGGATGGATGGATGGATGGATGGAAGGAAGGATGGATGGATGGTTGGATTGATGGATGGATGGATGGATGGATGGATGGATGGATGGAAGGAAGGATGGATGGATGGTTGGATTGATGGATGGATGGATGGAAGGATGGATGGATTGATGGATGGATGTATGGATGAATGTATTGATGGTTGGATGAATGGAAGGATGGATGGTTGGATGGATGGATGGATGGATGGATGGATAGATAGATATATAGATAGTTAGATAGATAGTGGATAGATAGATAGACAGATAGATAGATAGATGGATAGATAGATGGATAGAGAGATAAATAGATAAATCGAGAGAAAGATATAGAGATAATGATAGATACAATCCTACAAATTTAGATTGATCCATATGTATGATATCAATAGATACGTATATATCTTAGTAGTTAGATAAACAGAGAGATACTTCGTCAGATAAATACATAGATTTGATATATAAAAAGATATGTAAATAGGTAGATATGTAGATAGGATCAGAGATATATAGGTAAATACGTTGATAGATAGGTATGCAGATAGTTAGATAGGTAGATATGTAGACAGGCAAACAGGTAGATCGGTAGATATGTAGATATGTAGATACGTAGATACGTAGATATGTAGATATGTAGATACGTAAATAAGTAGATAGGTAGATAGGTAGATACGTAGATATGCAAATAGGCAGATAGTTTTATAGGTAGATATGTAGACAGGTAGACAGTTAGACAGGTAAACAGTTAGACAGGTAGACAGGTAAAGAGTTAGACAGGTAGACAGATAGATAAATAGATAGATAGATATATAGTTAGATATATAAAAAGATAGATAGATAGATGTATAGATAAATAGATAGATAGATAGGTAGTGATAATGATAGTGACTAACCTACTAATTTAGTTTGCTATATAGGTAAGAGATCAATACATATAAATAAATACATTTATAGCTTAGTAGTTAGACACACAAACAGATACATGTGTTGTTAGATAAATAGACAAGTTAGATAGATAGATAGGTAGGTAGATAGGTATACATGTAGATAGATAGATAGGTTGATTGGTATATCAGTAGATAGGTAGATAGGTAGATAGGTTGATAGTTAGATACTTAGATAGATAAAGAGGTTGATAGGTTGATAGGTAGATAGGTAGATATGTAGACAGTTAGACAGTTAGACAAGTAGACAGATAGACAGGTAGACAGGTAGACAGTTAGACAGGTAGACAGGTAGACAGGTAGACATGTAGACAGTTAGATAGGTAGTTAGGTAGATCGTCTGTTGGATTCCACTTGTGACTGGAGGATTGTGGAGTGGTCCATAGGAGCACATAATTAACAATTCACCTAACTTTGGGAATAACTAAACATAATGTGGAGGGATTTACATTAATATTGAATGAAAATGCGTACGAAACAGGGAGGAGCAATAAAATGGAATACATAATCTTATTCACTTCTGAATAGAATTTGTAATACGAGCTGCAGTTAACATTTGGAAACATTCACATGACTGAGAAATTTAACTTTGGTAATGAACTAAACATGTTATACAGTTCATAAGTTCTTACGTGCAACCTGCATTACATAATACCCAATACTAACAGAGCAAATGTTTGGTAGTAAATCTTTAGAAGAAAATGAGGGAAAGACTAAAATACGTATGTTAGTTCAAACAAAACATGTTAATAGTGATTTGTGATAATAACAGATGAACGACTGAAGAGCGGGGGATGGGAATTCATGTTTTGAAACTTACTGATAAATTGTTGAGAAAACATTATACTTGAGGTGCTATATTTGAGCACTAAATATTATTTCAAATTCCTTGTACTCACGTTTTAAATATTATTAGAAAGCATACAAAGAATGTCTAGGAAGTGACAGCAATCAGCAGTAACCTGACCTCTATGGTGGACCAGGATTGTGGCACAAACATTAACTAATATTACATTCAACAGCTCACTCTATAAAATACAATTTGCACTATCAATGTGTAATGACACCCTTAGTAGCTATCTACAGAATGGGAAGAAAATGTTGGACATATTCTTTTTAAAATTACTAGTATCAGTTGTAAGTCTTTAGAAACTTTGTAGAAAGGATTTCATTTTCAACACATCCAGTACATTCTAGTAAGAAAAAATGGAGTTACATTTTAATGATAACTCACAGGTTTACTTCTCAGACAGCAATCACTATCAAACAATTGTCTCTCATCTTAAAATGTCCATCTGAACAATGTGGTAACACACCCACCGTTTTCAGTTATATAATAATAGTTATTGGTAAAATTAATTAACTAGTAACAGTAATAAACAAATTAATTTTAATTAGTTCACTGTTTAATTAACAGTTTAAATAATGATATAATTAATTAATTAAATTCTCAATAAATTAATATTTAATAACTTATTAACTATAGTTAATTACTGTTGATAAAATTAAAAGATTTAACATTATGAACACATATACTATCACTCATTCGTTATTAAAAGTACGTTCAAAATCACAACTACTCTGCAGTGTTTTTCCACAGCTAAAATACAGCAACCTCGTGTAAATATAAACTGTGCGAGAACAGTAGAAACTACCAAGAACAAACAAGGAGTACCAAGATGTAGCAAGCACTACAAGTAATAAAAGAACTATATACAAGATCGCAAGAACTACTACGACAAAAAGAATATTGTCAACTACAATAGCTGCAGCAAGAACTACAAGAAACACGAAGAACTTCTAGAAATACCAAAAAATACAAAGCACTACCAACAACTACAAGAACTACCAAGAACTGAGAACGACATATCAGATGAGAAGAACTACAAATATATATTAAATGTGAACGAAAAACATAATCTTATTAGCTTACCAATAGACAATCTTCCATGAAATTCTGTACATACGATGTCATGCACCTAAGATAGTAGACCTTGGGAGAAAACTAAATACATCGCATTTATAGTTGTGATGAATGAAGTAATATACAAACCGATGGCAGAGTGTTGACAGTATACAAATCTTAGGACACAAAACGTATAACCATCTTCTTTGCACAAGAAACGACGTTGCAGAGACTCTGAATAAGGAAACTAAAAGCATTCAGTCATTTTGATGAAATGGATCACTCCTATGAATTGAAACTTTGGGGAAAAATAAACATTTATAATACTGCATCTACAGATATATTGAGCACATTAATGGCAGAATGGACTACATAAACTTATATGACTACCTAGCAAAACTAGTTATATATAAATCAACTTAACTTGAATGAAGTCTAAGAGTAAGTATCGATCACCCACCACCTGGCATCGACCTAGAACCTAACTTGGGAAGCAAACTAAACATATTAACTAGTGCTTTTATAGTTATATTTATTGAATGAATATACAAATGATGGAAGAGAGCTTGATGGTATACAAAACTTACCAGACAGACCAAATAACTACCTAGTATATTTCATAAACATCTAAGGAAGGAACCTAAACTCACTGCAAACATCCACAAACACATCACTCTTTCTTTCGGAAATGGACCACTCCTAATATGTGAAACACGGGAGAAAAATAAACACATAATAATGCATTTAAAATTATAATGAGTGTATGAATGGTGGAATGGACTACCTAAAATTATACGACTACTGAGTAAAACTAATGATAACAGCTTATAAATCAACTTAACTGGATTGATATCTAAGCTTGAGAACACAGAACCTTTGGACCAGTACAACTTGCATCGATCTGAAAACCTAACTTGGGAAATAACTAATTAGTGCACTTTTGTGATAATGAATGAATGAATATACAATTGATGTAAGAGGGTTGGATTGGTATATACAGATAACTTACGGCACCAAACAAATAACTTAATTGCAAGGAACGAGGATGGAAAAAACATCAAACTGTGTACACAATGCAATCAGTCCTCCTCGAACAAATGGACTCCTCCTATGTAACCTAACTTGGGGGAGTAGTAAACATATTAAATTCTGCTTTTACAATTGAAATCATTACTTGAATGATGGAAAGAATTAAATATTCTGATTAATCTAATACGCTTACCGAGTAGGGTTCGTGATGAGAACAGATAAATAAATTAGAGACTGAATATTGGAGTCTGCATGAGTGACCGAAGGAATGATGCATTGAGTGCTTGTGAGACTCGCAACAGTAGTCCAGGGAACTTAAATGTTTGTAGGTTGCAAAAATGACAATGTTGATTGGAGACTGGAGATAAGAGACATCCAAATCGAAACAGCTGATTTCGTGATTGGAGAATTCACAAACAATGGCAGTGGAAATTCGAAAAGAAAACTCCAGATTTGACGATAATGTGACACGGAACCGGCACTCTTCACGTGAGTGTAGACACCCGAATTATTGAGACTGGATAATTGATGACATGAGACTTGAGACTTGACTTCAATGGGTGAGAATCAGTCTGAACAGTTCATGAGATGTACACTTACCGAGTAGGGATTGTGATGAGAACATATGAATAACTTAGAGACTGAATACTGGAATCTGCATTAGTGACCAAAAGAATGATGCATCCAGTGTTTGTGAGACTCGTAACTGTAGTCTTGGGAACTTAAATATCTGCAGGTTGCAAGAATGACAATGTTGTCTGGAGACTGGAGACTGGAGATTAGAGGAGACATCCAAATGGAAACAGCTGATTTCGTCATGTGTTTATAAAGTTATTGGAGAATTCACAATGACAGTGGAAATTCGAAAAGAAAACTCCAGAGTTGACGACAATGTAACAGGGAACCTGCACTCTTCACGTGAGTTGTAGACACCCGAATTATTGAGACTGGATGATTGATGAGACATGAGACTTGAGACTTGACTTCAATGGGTGAGAATCAGTCTGAACACTTCATGAGATTTGTAGTTGGTTGTTTACGAGCATTCTCCAGCAGGATTCTTGGGAATGAATCTCAGCATGTTTTGACTTCGTCTTCACAATCGTAGTACCTATGAGAAGTATGAAATAAGTAAAATTGCAATCTAATGGTCTGAAATCAGTGTATAAATCAAAATATGGTGTGATTTTAAAAGACAAGAATACTTTCCTATCTACCAAGAACAAGAACTATGAAGAACTAATACTATGGCCGAGTTAGAAGGCGTTGGTATATTATAAGGCTATCAACAAATTTTACTACAATCAATAAGACATTGACATACTGCAAGACCACTGTACTAAAACTCCTTTAAGTCTCAACTGATGTATGAAATGCACATATTGATAATATGATTTGAATAAAGAATGCGTTTAAATGAAAGTGGGAATAACTCAAGAATTAAAACATCACTCCATTTCATGTTGATTTGATTATTTAAACCTAAACATGTAACCTGGTGGAAAGGAAAAAAAACAATTGGTTGGTGCCATTATAATTGTAATCAATGAATGATTAAATGAGCGCTGGATATATCATACGTACATTTTCCCACATACATATGAAATCACCACAAAAATTAATGTGATTATATATGAGTGGCAAGTACTAATGCGGAACTTCATAATGATTCGCTTAAATGATTCGTTCGGAGGACATCATGAAGAGGGGTGAGAACTAGAAGAAATGATTTACGTTTAAGCTGTAGAAAAAAGAAGATTCGTGTAATCATCAACAGTCACAAGAAGTCATAAAAAGACATGAATACTCACAATGAATTGTCAATAGGAGGTGTCACTATAATATGGGAGTTGGGGGAAGGAGTCATCTAGAGGAGTCTTCATGTGGAGTAATCTGGTGGATTAAGCTCATGTGCAGAGGAATGTGGAGGAGTGGATAGGAGTACATAAATGACCTAATTAGGGAAGAACTAAACATATTGTAGAGTGAGTTTATATTGAGTGAATATAGATATGAATGTGGGGAGTAGTAAGATTTTGTAATCTGCGATTTACAGAGTAGAACACTTATCAGGATCTACAGCTAATTTGTAGAAAGATTCACAGCATTGGGAAATCTCCTTCATTTATAATTATAGTGAATAATGATTACATGAAATTACAAATACTAACCTAGAGAATGCTTCATGTAATATTGTACATGAAACTAACTTGGGGAGAGAGACCTAATAAAATGTATGTTAGCGGAAACATATTACTGTTTGATAATGACTTTACGATAGTAAATATAGGAAATTTAGTAGAGTGAGTAATTTTAATTCACAAACTTCCAAACTTACTGAGTATTTGTCTTTAAATCACCGATATTTAAGAGATTTAAACCAGCAGGAGGAATAAATCTTTCAGTAGAAAAGGGAGTATAATTAAATAATTCAAGTTTAAAGAAATTGAGAGATAGAGAGATAGCTATATAGATAGATAGATAGATAGATGGATGGATGGATGGATGGATGGATGGATGGATGGATGGATTGATGGATGGATTGGTTGGATGGAGGTTGGATGGATAGAAGGATAGATGGATGGATGGACCGTTGGATGGATGGTTGGATGGATAGATGGATGGATGGAAGGATGGATGGATGGAAGGATGGATGGATGGATGGTTGGATGGATGGATGCTTGGATTGATGTGAAGAGGCATGGAGGGAAGGATGAATAGAAAGAAGGTTGGCTGGATCGACGAATTGTTGTGTTTGGATTGATGGATAAATGATGGATGGATGAACGGATAAATGGATACATGGATGGATGGATGGATGGATTGACGGATGGATGGATAGATGGATGGATGGATAGATGAATGGTTGGATGGATAGATGGATGGATGGATGCTTGGATTGATGTGAATAGGCATGGATGTATGGATGAATAGAAAAAAGGTTGGCTGGATTGACGAATTGTTTGGTGTTTGGATTGATGGATCAATGATGGATGGATGAATGCATGCTTGGATTGATGTGAAGAGGCATGGATGGACGGGAGGATGAACGGATGGATGGATGGATGTATGGACGAATGGATTAATGGATGGAGAGATTGCAAAATGGACAAACGGACTGACGAACGGATTGATAGATGGATCCTTGGACAAATAGACTGATTTATCCAGATAAACTGTTCGTTAGAGAGATTAATTGAATGATGAATGGATGGATGGATGGGTGGATGGTTGGAGGAATGAATGGATTGATAAATGAGTGTGATGGATGGATGAATGGTTGAATAGCATGCAGGAATGACAAAAAGACGGACGTATGGACGGATGGATGTATCCTTGGAGGTATAGATTGACAATTCTATAGATATATTAATTGATCGATCGATGTTAGGAAGGGTGTTTGAATGGATGAATGGATGAATGGATGGATGAATGAATAGAACGCAGAACGGAAACACAGACAGACTGACATGGATAGATGGATCCTTGGAGGGATCGATAAACACTTCGATAGAGAGATTAATTGAATGATGATTGGTTGGATGGGTGCATGGGAGTATGAACGGATGTATGGATGGATGGATTCATGGGTGGATGGAAGGATTGATGGACGAGTTGGAGTTTGATCGGATCAATGGATGGATAGAAAAATGGAAGAATGGAGGAATGAATGGATGAACAGTTGAATGGATGAAAGGACGGACAAGTAGTCAAACAGACGGATGGAAAGATTGCTGGAGGGAAGTATTGACAGACTGTTTGAGAGTTGAGAGATAGATAGATAGATAATTGATACATGGATGAATGGAAATTTAAGTGGATGAATGGATGAACGTTCGAATGAATAATTGAATGGATGTATGGATGGATGGATGGATGGATGGATGAGTGTTTTGAGGGATGGATGGATGGATGAATGGTTGGACGGACAATTGACAGGAAAGACGAAATAGAAATGGTACATGGGGTAGACAGAGGGAGAGGATAGGAGAGGATAGACATTAGAGACAGTGCAGCACTATCATGTCTATCCTGTCTATCTTGTCTATCCTGTCTGTCCTGTCTATCCTGTCTAGCCCATCTATTCTGTCTAGCCCGTCTGCCCTGTCCACGTTTTCTACTCTGTCTATCCTGCCTATCACCTCTATCTTGTCTACCCTGTCTGTCATCTCTTCCTTGTCTATACTGTCAGCCCTGTCTATCCTGTCTTTCCTGTCTATCATGACTATCCTGTTTATCCTATATATCCTTCTTGTCTTCCAGGATGGGGTACACGTGTAGGATAGAGAGGATAAACAGGATAGACCGGATAGACAAGATAGTCAAGATAGATAGGGTGGACGTATAGACAGGATATACCAATTGTACAGGTTAGATAGGATCGACAGTATAGACTGTATAGACACAATAAACATGATAGACAATGTAGACAAGTACACATGCATGATAGACTGGATAGAGAAATTAAACTAGATAGTCATGTTAATGTATATATCTAAACAGTCCATCCAAACTTCCGTCCAACCATTCATCCATCTATCCATCCATCAAAACACAGATCCATCCATTCATTCCTCCATTTATTCATTCATTCGTACGTTTCTCCATCCATCGCTCCATCCATCCAAACGTCCATCAATCCAAAACGTCCATCCCACCTTCTGTCCAACCATTCATTGATCCATGCATCCATCGAAACATACATCAGTCTATCCATTCATTCCTCCTTCCATCCTTTTCCATCCTTCCATCCAACCATTCATTCATTCATATGTTCATCCATCCATCAAATCAATTGTCCATTCACCCATCCATCAATTATCTATCTATCTATCTATCTCTCGAACTGTCTATCAATACTTCCCTCCAGCCTTCTCTCCATCCGTCTGTCCCTCTGTTTGTCCGTTCTTAATTGTATTCATCCATCCCTTCATTACCCATCCATCCACCCATTGATACAACCATCATTCAATTCCATCGAACTTTCTATCCCTCCAAGGATCCATCCATCTGTCGATACCATCTGTTTGTCCGTCCTGCATTCTATCCATCAATTCATCCATTCTTTCAATCATTAGTCTATCTATCTATTTATGTAAGTTCTATCTATCTTCCTTATTTTGTATCTATCTATATATCTCTCTTTGTCTAATTGCTATCTATTTGTTTCTCTATATATCTGTCTCTCTGACTGTTTGTCTGTCATTCTGTCTGTTAGTCTGTTTGTTTCCACCTATCTATTTATGTATAATTTTACGTATCTATTTATCCGTATATGTATATAAGTATCATAGCATTTATATATCAATCTATTGATTCATTTAGCTCCCTATCTATTGCTGCATTTGTCTACTACCAATCTATTTATTTATCTCTCAACATGATACTCTTTCAGTGTAGATATATATATATATATATATATATATATATATATATATATATATATAGATTATATATAGATATAAATATATATATATTTATATATCTATATATATAATTATCTACTTATTTATATATGTATTTTTTAGGGTGCAATTTTTGTCTTTATTGGTCAGTCTCTCTTTAGATCTGTGTTACTGGTATTCATTCATCCCCAAACCCAGCACACAAATCCATAAAACATACACCCTACATAATAAACAGTAAAATTTAACTATTAAACACTAAGCCCAAATTCGAAAACACTGAACACTGAGTTCGAAATTTGAAGCTTTACGTAACTGGCATTCGACTAGTTAGGAACAAATTCTTGTCTTGTGAGATATAATGTATACATCGCACACTGATTTGAGACCGTTACTTCACTATTTGAATTGCTTCTTATTTCTTGTACGTTACATTCAGAGATGAAATTCGGAAAATTTCGTTTGTAGTTCACACTCTTTACGTGATTTCGTTCCCCTCGGTCCTAAATTAATTCATTATCACAATAAATGAATTAGTTAACACATGTAGATTTCCTTAAACTTCAATTATTTAATTATGGTCTCTTTTTTTACTAAAGGATTTATTGTTCCTCCTGCGGGTTTAAATCTCTGAAAACCGGGTGATTAAAAGACAAATACTCAGTAAGTTTGGAAATTTGTGAATTAGAGTTCAACACTGTACTAAATTTCATATATTTAGTCATTATTGTCAATTCACTATCAAACAGGATTAGTATTCTGCTAACCTACGTATTATTAAATCATTACCCAAGTTAGTTTCATGTAAAAGTTTACATGAAACATTCATTAGGTTAGTATTGGTATTCATGTATTGTACACATTTCATATAACCACTATTCACTATAATCATAACTGAAGACAGTCCTGTGAAATTTTCCACAAACTAGCTGTAGATCCTGATAAGAGTTCTACTCTCTAAGTGAATATAATTGCAGATTCTAAGATCTCACTCCTCCCCACATTCATATGTATATTCACTCGATATAAACTCACTCCACGATACGTTTAGTACATCCCAAGTTATGGTGGACTCTTTATAGGTCCTAATGGACTGCTAATGGGTCCTAGTAGAGTGCTATTTGGTGCGAGTGGATCCCTTATTGGTCCTAGTGGACTCTTATTGGGTTCTAATGGAGTCCCATTGGG
This sequence comes from Petrosia ficiformis, assembly GCA_947044365.1. Taxonomy (NCBI): domain Eukaryota; kingdom Metazoa; phylum Porifera; class Demospongiae; order Haplosclerida; family Petrosiidae; genus Petrosia; species Petrosia ficiformis. Next base: position 5,139,673 of record OX345641.1, on the reverse strand, counting down.
TCCTAGTGGACACCTTATGAGTTCTAGTGGACTCCTATCATGTCGTAGTGGAGTCCTATTGGGTACTGTTTACTGGTTCTTGCGTACTCCTATCGGGTCCTATTGGACTCCTATTGTGTCATAGTGGACTCCATATTGTTCCTAGTGGACTCTTATTGCGTCCTAGTGGAGTCCCATTGGGTCCTAATGGACTCCTTATGGGTCCTAGTGAACTCCTAATGGGTCCTATTGGATATCTATTGGGTCCTATCGGAGTCCTACTGGGTACTAGTGGACTTATAATGGGTCCTAGTGGACTCCTTATTTGTCCTAGTGGACTCCTTATAGGTCCTATTGGACTCCTAATGGGTCCTAGTAGAGTGTATTGGGTCAAGTGGACTAATTATTGGTCCTCGTGGACTCTTACTGGGTTCTAGTGGAGTCCCATTGGGTCCTAGTGGACTCCTTATGAGTCCTAGTGGACTCCTATCGTGTCCTAGTGGAGTCCTATTGGGTCCTAATGGACTCCTTATCTGTCCTAGTGGACACCTTTTGGGTCCTAGCGGACACCTAATGGGTGTTTGTGCAGTCCAGCTGGGTCCTACTGGAATCCTACTGGGTACTAGTGGACTTATAATGGGTCCTAGTGGACTCCTTATTTGTCCTAGTGGACTCCTTATAGGTCCTATTGGACTCCTAATGGGTCCTAGTAGAGTGTATTGGGTCAAGTGGACTAATTATTGGTCCTCGTGGACTCTTACTGGGTTCTAGTGGAGTCCCATTGGGTCCTAGTGGACTCCTTATGAGTCCTAGTGGACTCCTATCGTGTCCTAGTGGAGTCCTATTGGGTCCTAGTGGACTCCTTATCTGTCCTAGTGGACACCTTTTGGGTCCTAGCGGACACCTAATGGGTGTTTGTGCAGTCCAGCTGGGTCCTACTGGAATCCTAATGGGTCCTAGTGCACCCATAATGGGTTCTAGTGGACTCCTTATTAATCATAGTGATCTCCTATTGGGTCCTTATGGACTCCTTATTGGTCCTAGTGGACTCCTAGTGTGTCCTAGTGGACACATATTGTGTCCTAGTGGAGTCCTCTTAGGTCCTAGTTGACTCATAATGGGTCCTATTTGACTCTTATTGTGTTCTAGTGGAGTCCCATTGGGTCCTAGTGGACTTCTAATGAGTCCTAGTGGCTCCTACCGGGTCCTAGTGGAGTCCTGTTGAGTGCTATTGGATTACTAACGGGTCCTAAACGAGTCCTATTGGTTCCTGGTGGATTCCTTGAGGGTCCTATTGGACTGATAATGGGTCATATGGGGACTCCTAATGGGTCATTTTGGACTCCTATTTGGTCGTAGTGGTCTCCTAATAGGTCCTATTGGACTACTTATGGGTCCTAATGAAGTCATATTGGGTCCTAGTGAACCGCCAATTTGTCCTATGGACTACTATTGGGTCCTACTGGAGTCATATTGGGTCCTAATGGACTCCTTATGGGTCCTAGTTTACTCCTAATGGATTCTAAATGAGTCCTATTGGGACCTAGTGGACTCTTTATTGGTCCTAGTGGACTCCTATTGGGTCCTAATGGACTTCCATTAGGTCCTAGATCACTCTTTATGTGTACTTGTGGAGTACTATTGGGAGCTAGTGGACACCATATGCGTCCTATTGGACTCCTAATGAGTCCTAGTGGACTCCTTATTGGTCCTAGTCGACGCAAAATTCGTCCTTGTGGACTCCTAATGGGACCTATTGGACACCTTTTGGGTACTACTGGACACATATTGTGTCCTAGTTGACTAATATTGGGTCCTAGTGTACTCATTACGGGTCCTAGTGGAGTCCTATCGGGTCCTAGTGGACTCCTAGTGGGTCCTAGTAAAGTGGTATTGGGTCCGAGAGGACTCCTTATTGGTCCTAGTGGACTCTTATTGTGTTCTAGTGGAGTCCCATTGGGTCCTAGTGGACTCCTTATGAGTCCTAGTGGCTCCTACCGGGTCCTAGTGGAGTCCTGTTGAGTGCTAGTGGACTACTAACGGTTCCTAAACGATTACTATTGGGTCCTGATGGACTCCTGGTTGATCCTAGTGGACTTATAATGGGTCCTAGTGGACTTCTATTGGGACCTAGTGGACTCATATTGGGACCTATTGGACTCCTATTGGGTCCTAGTGGACTCCTTATGGGTCCTAGTGGACTGATAATGGGTCCTAGTGTTACTCCTAATGGGTCCTAGTGGACTCATAATGGGTCCTAGTGGACTCTTATTAGGTCCTAATCGACTCCTCTTGGTCGAAGTGGACTCACATTGCGTCATAGTGGACTACTTATGGGTCCTAGAGGACTCGTAATAAGTCCTATTGGACTCCTAGTGGGTCCTATTGGTGTCCTATTCTGTCCTAGTGGACAACTTATTGGTCCTAGTTGGCACCTAATGGGTCCTAGTGGACTCCTTATTAGTCCTTGTGGACTCCTAATGGTCCAAGTGGACTCCTATTGGGTGATAGTGAACTCCTAATGGGTCCTAGTGGATTCGTAATGGGTCCTAGAGCACTCCTAATGAGTCCTATCGTAGTCCCATTGGGTACTATATGATTCATATTGGGTCCTAGTGGAGTCATATTGGGTCCAAGAGGACTCCTTATGGGTCCTAGTATACTCCTCATGGGTCCTTCTGGACTCCTTATTGGTCCTAGTGGACTCCTATTGGGTCCTAGGTGACTCTTATTTGGTCCTACTGGTCTCCTTATGGGTCGTAGTGAACACCTAATAGGTCCTAGTGGATCCTATTGGGTCCTATTGGAGCACTATTGGGACATAGTGGACGCCTTATGGGTCCTAGTGGACCCATAATGGTTCCTAGTGAAGTCTTATTAGGCCCTAATTGACTCTTATTGGTCCAAGTGGACTCACATTGGGTCTTAGTGGAATACTTACGGGTCCTACAGGACTCGTAATGGGTCCTATTGGACTCCCACAGGGTCCTATTGGAGACCTATTTGGTCCAAGTGGAGAACCTATTGGTGTTAGTGGGCTCCTAATGGGTCCTAGTGGAGTCCTATTGGGTCGTAATGGACTCCTATTGGTCCAAGTGGACTCATATTGGGTCCTAGTGGACTACTTATGGGTCCTAGAAGACTCGTAATAGGTCCTATTGGACCCCCACAGGGTCATAGTGGAGAACTTATTGGTCCTATTGGGCTCCTAATGGGTCCTAGTGAACTCCCTAATAGTCCTAGTGGACTCTTATTGGTCCAAGTGTACGTCTATTGGGTCCTAGTGGACACCTTATTGGTCATAGTGGAATCCTAATGGGTTCTAATGGACTCCAGTTGGGTCCTAGTGGAGTACTATTGGGACCTAGTGGACTCCTAATGGATCCTTGTGGACTCATTATTGGTCCTAGTGGACTGCTATTGTGTCCTAGTGGACACCTGTTGGGTCCTACTGGACTCCTTATGGGTACTAGGGGACTTCTAATGGGTCCAGGTGGACTCCTAATGGGTACTAAAGGAGACCTATTGGGGTCTATTGGACTCCTTATGGGTTATGGTGGAATTCGAATGGGTCCTAGTGGATGCATTATTGGTCCTAGTTGGGTCCTAATGGATTCCAATTGTGTCCTAGTTCACAGTTTATGGGTCCTAGTGGAGTCCTATTGGGTGCTAGTGGACACCTTATGTGTCCTACTGGACTCCCAATGAGTCATAGTGGACTCATTATTGTTCCTGGTGGACTCCTAATGTGTCCTAGTGGAGTCATATTGGGTCCTAGTGGAGTCATATTGGGTCCTAGTAGACCCATTGTGGGTCCTGGTTTACTCCTAATGGGTCCTTCTGGCTCCTAGAGAACACCTATTGGGTACTAGAGCACACCTATTGGGTCATAGTGGACTCCTTAATGGTCGTAGTGGACTCCTAATGAGTGGAGTACTTTTGGGACCTAGTGGACTCCCATTAGCTCCCATTTGGTTCTATTGGACTCCTATTGAGTCATATGGGACTCCTTATTGGTCCTAGTGGACTCCTAGAGTGTCCTAGTGGACAGTTTTATGGTCCTAGTGGACTCCAATTGGATCCTAGTGGATTCATATTGGGTCCTATTGGACACCTTACCGGTACTAGTTGACTCCTAGTGGCTCCAAGAGGACTCCTAATGAGTCCTAAAGGACTCCTTTTGGGATGTAGTTGAATCATAATGGGTCCTAGTGGACTCATTATTGGTCCTAGTGGACTCATAATAGGTCTTAGTGGACTCACAATGGGTCCTAGTTGACTCCTGTTGGGTCCTACTGGACTCCTTATGGGTCTTATTGGTCTTGTATTGGGTCCTAGTGGTTTCGTAATGGGTCCTAAATGAGCCCTATTGGGTCCTAGTGGACTCCTAGTGGGTCCTAGTGGACTCCTAGTGAGTCCTATTGGACTCCTACTTGGTCCTCTTGGACTCATAATAAGTCTTAGTGGACTCACATTGGGACCTAATGCACTCATTTGGGATCCAGTGGAATCATAATGAGTCCTGGTGGAATCCTTATGGGAACTAGTTTACTCCTAATGGGTCCTTGTGGACACCTTATTGGTCCTGGTGGACTCCTGTTGGGTCCTACTGGATTCCTTATGGGTCCTAGGGCACTTCTAATTGGTCCTATTGGACTCCTAAAGGGTCCTCAATGAGTCTTGTTTGGTCCTATTGGACTCCTAATGGGTCCTAATGGAGTCCTATTGGGTCCTAATGGAGTCCTATTGGGCCAAGTGGACTTACATTGGGTCCTAGTGGACTACTTATGGGTCCAAGAGGACTCGTCTTGGGTCCTATTGGACTCCTAATGGGTCCTAGTGGAGTCCTATTGGGTCCTATTGGACAACGTATTGGTCCTAGTGCGGTCCTAATGGGTCCAAGTGAGTCCTATTGGTCCTAAAAAACTCCTATTGGTCTTACATTGGGTACTAGTGGACTACTTATGGGTCTTAGAGGAATCGTAATCGGTCCTATTGGACTCCTAATGGGTCCTGGTGGAGTAATATGGGGACCTAGGGGACTCTTTATGGGTCCTAGTGGACTCCTAATGAGACATATTGGACTACTTATTGGTCCTAGTGGACTCCTAATGGGTCCTATTGGGCTCCTTTTGGGTCCCACTGGACTCCTAATGGGTCATAGTGGGTCCTAGTGGACTCCTTATCGGTCCTATTGGACTCCTACTGGTCCTAGTGGACTCCTATTGGGTCCTAGCGGACTCCTATTTGGTCCTGGTTGACGCCTACTGGTCCTAGTGGACTCCTATTTGGTCCTGGTGGACGCCTTAACGGTCCTAGTGGACTCCTATTGGGTCCTAATGAATTTCAATTGTGTCCTAGTTCACAGTTTATGGGTCCTAGTGGAGTCCTATTGGGTGCTAGTGGACACCTTATGTGTCCTACTGGTCTCCCAATGAGTCAAACTGGACTCCTTATTGGTCCTAGTGGACACCTAATGGGTCCTAGTGGACTCCTAATGAGACCTAGTGGACACCTAATGGATCCTAGGGGAGTCATATAGGGTCCTAGTTGACTCCTAATGAGTCCTATTGGAGTACTATTGGGTCCTATTGGACTCCTAATGGGTATCCTAATGAGTCCTAGTGGAGTCCTACAAGGTTCTAGTGGAGTCATATTGGGTCTTAGAGGACCCCTTATGGGTCCTAGTTCACTCCTAATGGGTCCTAGTGGACTCCTAATGGTGTACTAGTGGACTCCTAGTAGGTCCAATTGTACACCTTATGGGTCCTAGTAGGTCCAATTGTACACCTTATGGGTACTCCTAAAGGGTCCTAATGGACTCCCATTTGGTCTTAGAAGACGCCTCATGGGTCCTTTTGTACTCCTAATGAAAGCTAGTGGACACCTTATGGGTCCTACTGTACACCTATTGAGTCCTAGTGGACACCTATTGGGTCCTATTGTACTCCTTATGTGTCCTAGTGGACCCCTAAAGTGTCCTAATGGACTCCCATTTGGTCTTAGTGGACTCCTATTGGGTCCTATGGGACTGCTTATGGGTCCTAGTGGACTCCTAGAGTGTCCTAGTGGACAATTTTATAGTCCTAGTGGACTCCCATTGGGGCCTATTGGACTCATATTGGGTCCTATTGGACTCCTTACCGATACTAGTTGACACCTGTTTGTTCCAAGAGCACTCCTAATGAGTCCTAACGGACTCCTTTTGGGATATAGTGGAATCATAATGGGTCCTAGTGGACTCATTATTGGTCCTAGTGGACTCATAATAGGTCTTAGTGGACTCACATTGGGTCCTAGTGGACTCCTGTTGGGTCCTACTGGACTCCGTATGGGTCCTAGGGTTCTTGTAATGGGTCCTAGTGGTTTCCTAATGGGTCCTAAATGAGCCCTAATGGGTCCTAGTGGAATCCTAATGGGTCCTAGTGGACCCCCAATGGGTCCTAGTGGACTCCTTATTTGTGCTATTGGACTCCTATTGGACACCTTATTGGGCCTAGTGGACTCCTAATTTGTCCTAGTGGACTCCTAATGGGTACTAGTGGACTCCTAATGGGTCCTAGTGGACTCCTAATGAGTCCTCTTGGAGTCCTACTTGGTCCTTTTGGACTCATAATATGTCTTAGTGGACTCACATTGTGACCTAATGGACTCATTTGGGATCCAGTGGAATCATAATGGGTCCTAGTGGACTCCTTATGGGACCTGGTTTACTCCTAGTGGGTCCTTGTGGACTCCTTATTGGTCCTGGTGGACTCCTGTTGGGTCCTACAGGACTCCTTATGGGTCATATGGGACTTCTAATGGGTCCTATTGGAGTCCTAAAGTTTGCTCAATGAGTCTTATTGCGCTCCTAATGGACTCCTTATGGGTGCTAGTGGACTCCTAATTGCTTGTAATGGACTCCTTATGTGTCCTAGAGGACCTCTAATGGGTAATAGTGGACTCCTACTTGGTCCTAGTGGACTCATAATGGGTCTTGGTCGACTCCTATTGGGTCCTAATTGACTCCTTTTGGGATCTAGTGGAATCGTAGTGGGTCCTAGCAGACTCCTAATGCACTCATATTGGGTCCTAGTGGACTACTAATGGTTCCTAATGGACACCTTATGTCACCTATTGGAATCCCAATGGGTCCTAGTGGACTCCTAATGGGTCCGGATTGACTCATAATGGGTCCTGTTGGAGTCCAAAGTAGTCCTAGTAGACTCCTTTATGGTCCTAGAGGACACCTAAAGGGTCCTAGTGGACTACTGATTAGTTCTAGTGCACTCCTATTGGGTACTAATGGACTCCCATTGGGTCTACTATTGGGTCCTAGAGGACACCTTTTGTGTCCTATTGGACTGCTTATGTATCCTAGTGGACTCCTAATGGGTCGTAGTGGTTCTAGTGGACTCCTATTGGGTCCTAGTGGACTCCTATTGGGTCCTAGTGGACTCCTAAAGAGTCCTACCGCACTCATATTGGGTCTTATTGGACTCCTATTGGGTACTATGGGACTCCTTATGCGTCCTATTTGACTCATAGAGCGTCCTACTGGACTATTTTATGGTACTAGTAGATTCCTATTGGGTCCTAGTGGACTTCTATTGAGTCCTAGTGGACTCCTATTGGGTCCTAGTGGACTCCTTATGGGTTTTAGTGGATTCGTAATTGGTCCTATTTGACTCGTAATGGGTCCTAATGGAGTCCTGTTGGGTCCTAGTGGACTCCTTATTGGTCCTTTTGGACACCTAATGGATCGTAGTGGACACCTAATGGGTCCTAGTGGATTACTAATGGGTACTAGTGGAGTCCTATTGGTCCTACAGTAGCCCTCAATAAAAAGTTCCCGTACAGTAAACGTACTACGCACGTACAACTTGCGTATTACGCTGTGAGTACGCTACGATACGTACGTTGTTTGTATACGTTACGGTACGTATACGCCCACATTACAAATAATAATTAAATAGTGATTAATTAACCCTTTACCGCCTATAATTGAGTTTTCGTCTATATAAATTTTCAACACTATAACTCTCATATTTTACATGTATAAGACTCAACATTCTAACTTGCTTTGTGGAAAGAAGAGTCTTTAAAAAAACCCATTTATGTAAAATTTATACTTTTCTATCAGCAGAAAGAGAGAAAGGCGAACGTTTGTAAGTATAGTAGTCGACGGGCAACGCCCACTTTTTGTCTAGTCTGTATAACTTTGGAATTTTGAGCAACCATGACTTTTAACTCACTTAGTCATACAGAAGACCTTCTAAGAAAGCCATTGATACCAGAAACATGCTTCGTTAGCTGCAGGAAAGCAGCAAGACGAGTGTTTGAAACTGTAGTAGTCATCTGTAAGTCAACTATACTTCTGATTTCTGCCGTTATTTTTGACGGCCATCCAGAGCCATGTCGTCTACAAATCCTTCCAGATGAACTGTAGAGTTATACATTTGTGTATTCCTCGTCTGCTAGCCTTCTTCTTGAAGTTTCTTGGCAATAGTAGGCACTCTAAAACCTTTACTGTGGTAGACGAGAATCTGCTGCTTGACATAAACCATCGTAACACACTTAGTAGTTCTAAAAAGAACTTAAGAACGAAGATAGAAAGTAGATGCAGAAAGAGAAATAAACGAAGAATAAGACAGACCTAACAGAAACGAAATAAACCGCAGACATTACGCCTAGGCACGTGTCACTAAGGTGTGGCAATTATAATTTTACATAATTATGTACGTTACACTGCGCAATAAGTGCGTAACCATCTACACGTAAGTAGTAATAGCGTAATACGGTAGGTAACGTAGCACGTACGTACTACATCTACGGTACGGGAACTTTTTTTCGAGGGCTACTGTAGTTCTCTCCTTATTGGTCGTAATGGACTCTTATTGTGTCCTAGTAGACTCCTTATGGGGCCTAGTGGACTCCTAATATGTCCTAGTGGACTCCAAATGCGTCCTATTTGAATCCTATTGCTTCAAAAAGGACTTCTTATTGGTCCTAATGGAGTCTTATTGGGTCCTAGTGGACTACTAATTGCTCCTAATGGACTCCTTATGGGTTCTAGAGGACTCCTAATGGGACCTAGTGGACTCCCACTTGGTCCTAGTGGACTTATAATGGGTCTTAGTCGACTCCTATTGGGTCCTAATTGACTCCTTTTGGGATCTATTGGAATCATAGTGGGTCCTAGCGGACTCCTAATGGCTCCTATTAGAGAATTATTGGGTCCTAGTGGACTACTTATGGGTCCTAGTGGAGTCCTATTGTGTTCTAGTGGACACCTTATGGGTCGTAGTGGTCTCCTATTGGGTACTAGCGGAATTTTTATCGGTCCTTGTGGACTCCTAATGTGTCCTACTGGACTCCTAACGGGTCCTAGAGGACAACATATGGGTCCTACGGGACTGATTATTGGTCCTACTGGACTACTAATGGGTGCTAGTGGACAAATAATGGGTCCTACTGGACTCCTTATTGGTCTTAATGGAATCGTATTGGGTCATATTGGACTCCTAATATGTCATAGTGGACCCCTTATTGGTCCAGTTGGACTCCTATTAGTTCCTAGTGGAATCATATTGGGTCCTAGTGGACTACTAATTGGTCCTAGGGGACACATACTGGGTTTTAATCGACTCATATTGGGTCTGGTAGAGTCCTAATTATTCCTAGTGGACCCCTTATGGGTCCTTGTGGACTCATAGTGGGTGTTAGTGATCTTGTATTGGGTCCTAATGGATGCATTATGGGCTCTAGTTGACTCCTAATGGGTCCTAGTGGACTCATATGGGTCCTTTTGGAGTCCTAAGTAGTGCTAGTTGACTACTTATGGTTATTAGTGGACTGCTATGGTGTCCTAAAAGACTCCTTATTGGTCCTTTTGCACAATATTGGGTCCTAGAGGACACCTATTGGGTCCTAGTGGACTGCTTTTGTTTCCTAGCGGACTCCTAATGTGTCCTAGTGGACTACTATTGAGTCTCCTTAAGGGTCCTAATAGACTCCTAATGGGTCGAAGTGGACACAAAATTGGTCCTAGTGGACTCCTATTGAGTCCTATTGGACTCCTAATTGGTCCTAGTGGACTCCTAATTGGTACTAGTGGACTCATACTGGGTGTTAGTCGACACCTATAGGGTCCTAATTGACTCATTTTGGGATCTAGTGGAATCATAGTGGGTCCTAGCGGACACCTAATGGCTGCTATTGGAGTCCTATTGGGTCCTAGAGGACTACTTATGGGTCCTAGTGGAGTCCTATTGGGTCCTAGTGGACCCCTAATTGGTCATAATGGACTCATAATGGGTATTAGTGGACTCCAATTGGGTCCTCGTGGACAATTTATGGGTCCTAGTGGACTCCAATTGGGTACTAGTGGAATTTTTATGGTTCCTACTGGACTCCTTATTGGTACTAGTGGACTCCTATTTGTTCCTATCGGACTCCTATTTGGTCCTAATGGACTCCTTTTGGGATCTAGTGGAATCATAATGGGTCCTAGTGGACTCCTTATGGGTACAAGTGGTGTCTTTTTGAGTGCTAGAGCTCGCCTAATTTGTCATGGTGAACACATAATGGGTCTTAATGGACTCCTATAGGGTCCCAGTGGACCCCTTAAGGGACCTAGTGGACTACTAATGGGTCCTAGTGGACTACTAATGGGTCCTAGTGGAGACCTATTGGGTCCTAGTTCATCCCTGATGGCTCCTAGTGGACTCCTAATGGGTCCTAGTGGACACCTAATGGGTACTAGTGGACACCTTATTGGTCCTTGTGAAATTCTATTGGGTACTCCTAATGTGTCCTAGTGGACTCCTTATGGGTCCTAGTCGACTACTATTGGATCCTATTGGACTCCTAATGGGTCCTCTTGGAGTACTATGGGTCCTAGTGGACACCTATTGGGTCCTAGTGGACTCCTAATGGGTTCTAGTGGACACCTTATTGATCCTAAATTATTCCTATTGGGTCCTAATGGACTCCTATTTGGTCCTGGTGGACTCCTTATGGGTCCTAGAGGACTGCTAATGGGTCCTGTTGGACTGCTCATAGGTCCTTATGGACTCCTAATGGGTCCTAATAGACTCCTAAAGGGACCTAGTGGACTCGTTATAGGTCCTAGTGGAATCCTAATGGCTCCTATTGGACTCCTTATTGGTCGTATTGGACTCCTATTGGGTCCCATTGGAGTCCTAATGGGACTTGATGGACTCCTATTGCATCCTTGTGGACTCCTTATGGGTCCTAATGTATTCCTAATTGGTCCTAGTGGAGTACTGTTGGGTCCTAGTGGACTCCTATTGGGTCCTAGTGTACTACTTATTGGTCATAATGGACTCAAGATACGTCCTGTTGGACACCTAATTGTTCCTAGTGGACTCATATTCGGTCCGAGTGGACACATATTGGGTCCTAGTGGACTCCTATTAGGTCCTAATGGAGTCTTATTGTACTCCTAATGGGTCTTAGCTGAGTCCTAATGGGTCCTAATGGAGACCTAATGGTTCCTATTGGACACTTCATGGGTCCTAGAGGACTCATTATGGGTCCTATTGGACTCCTAATGTGTCCTCGTGGACTCCTTATTGGTCCTAGTTGAATTCTATTGGGTACTAATGGACTCATATTGAGTCCCAGTGGAGTCCTTATGGGTCCTTATGTATTCCTTATGGGTCCTAGTGGACACCTAATGGGTTCTAGTGGAGTATTATTGGGGTCTAGTGGACTCCTATTGGGTCATGGTGGACTCCTTATTGGTCCTAATGGACTCAAGAATTGACTTAGTGGACTCCTAATTGGTCCTAGAAGATTCATCATTGGTCCTAGTGGACTCCTATTGGGTCCTAGTGGACACTTATTTGGTCCTGGAGGACTGCTGATTGGACCTAGTGGAGTACTATTGGGTCCCAATGGACCCCTATCGGGTCCTAATGGCTCTTTCTGGGTCCTATTGTACACTTAATGGGTCTTAGTGGACTCCTGTTCGGTCCTCATGGACTCCTTTTGGCATATAGTGGAATCATAATGAGTCCTGGTGGACTCCTAATGGGTATTAATTTACTCCTATTGTGTTATAGTGGACTTCCTATGGGTCCCAGTGGACTCCTAATTGGTCATAACGGAGTCCTATTGTGTACTATTGCACACTTCATGGGTCCTAGAGGACTCATTAAGTGTCCTAGTGGACACTTAATGGGTCCTTGTGGACTCCTTATTGGTCCTAGTGGAATCCTTATAGGGCCTAATGGACTCCTTATGGGTCCTTGTGAACTACTAATTGGTCCTAGTGGACACACTATTGGTCCTAAAGGACTCCTATAGGGTCCTAATTGACTCCTATTGTGTCCCAGTGGACTCCGTCTGGGTCCTAGTGGACTCTTAATTGGTCCTAGTGGAGTCCTTATAGGTGCTAGTGGACTCATATTGAGTCCTAGAGGATTCCTATTGGGTGCTATTGGACTTATAATGGGTCCCAGTGGACTCCTAATGGGTCCTAATGGAGTACTTTTTGTTCCAAATGGGCACTTCATGGGTACTGGAGGATTCATTATGGGTCTTATTGAATTCCTAATGGATCCTAGTGGACTCCTTATTGTTCCTGGTGGAATCTTATGGGGTCCTAATGGACTCCCATTGCGCCTTAGTAGACTCCTTATGGGTCCTAATGTATTCCTAATGGGTCCTAATGGAGTCCTAATGGGTCCTAGTGGAGTACTATTGTGACATATTGGACTCCTTATGTGTCCTAGTGGACTCCTAATGGGTGCTAGTGGACTCCTAATACGTCCAAGTGGACTCCTTATAGGTCCTAGCGAACTCCTAATGTGTTCAAGTGGACTCCTTCTGGGTCCTAATTGACTCCTAATGTGTCCTAATGGACTCGTTATTGGTCCTAGTGGACTCCTACTGGGTCCTAGTGGACTCCCATTGTCTCCTAGTGGACACTATCTGGGTCATAATGGATTCCTAATGGGTCCTATTGGACTAGTTATAGGTCCTACTGGACTCCTATTGGGTCCTAGTGGACTCCTAATTGGTCCTAGTGGACTCCTATTGGGTCCTAGTGAACTCCTATTTTGTCCTAGTGGACTCCTTCTGGGTCCTAGTGGACACCTTTTGGGTCCTTGTGGACTCCTTGTTGGTCCTAGTGGACTCAAGATGAGTCCTAGTGGACTCCTAATTGGGCCTAGTGGACTCCTATTGGGTCCTAGTGAACTCCTATTGTGTGCTAGTGGACTCCTTCTGGGTCCTATTGGACTCTCATTGTGTCCAAGTGGACTCCTTCTGAGTCCTAGTGGACTCCTCTTGGGTCCTAGTGGACACCTAATGGGTCCTTGTGGAGTCGTAGTGAGTCCTACTGGACTCCTTATGGGTCCTAGTGGAACCCGTTTGAATCCTATTTCACGCATAGTTGGTCCTAGTGGACACGTAATAGGTCCTAGTGGACTCCTAATGGGTCCTAGTGGAGTCCTATTGTGTCCTATTGGACTCCTCATGAGTCCTAGTGGACTCCTAATGGGTGCTAGTGGACTCCTAATACGTCCAAGTGGACTCCTTATAGGTCCTAGTGAACTCCTATTGGGTCGTAGTGGACTCCTTATTGGTGCTAGTGGACTCCTAATTGGTCCTAATGGGTCATATTGGGTACTATTGGAGGCTTCATGGGTCCTAGAGGACACATAATTGGTCCTAGTGGACTCTTAGTGGGTCCTTGTGGACTCCTTACTGGTACTAGTTGAATCCTTAATGGTCCTAATGGACTCCTTATGGGTCCTTGTGAACTACTAATTGGTCCTAGTGGACTCATTATTGGTCCTATTGGACTCCTATTGGGTCCTAGTTGACTCCTATCGTGACATAGTGGACTCCGTTTGGGTCCTAATGGACTCCTAATGAGTCCTAGTGGACTGCTTATAGGTCCTAGTGGACTCCTATTTGGCCCTGCTGGACTCCTATTGGGTCCTATTGGACTCAAAATGGGTCCTATTGGACACATAGTGGGTCCTATTGGACACCGTTTCTGTCCTAGTGGACATATAATGCGTCCCAGTGGACTCTGAATGGTTCCTATTGGACTCCTATTGGGTCCTAGTGGACTGCTATTGGGTCCTAGTGGTCACCTATTGGGTCCTATTGAACTTCTAATGGGTTCCATAAGACTCCTAATGGGTCTTTGTGGAGTACTATCGGGTCCTATTGGACTCTTCATGGGTCCTAGAGGACTCATTATGGGTCCTAATGGACTCCTACTGCATCCTAGTGGACACCTTATCGGTCCTAATGTATTCTTAATTGGTACTAGTGGATTCCTAATGGGTCGTAGTGGAGTACTTTTGGATCCTAGTTGACTCCAATTGAGTCCTAGGGGACTCCTTGTTGGTCCTAGTGGAATCAAGATGAGTCCTAGTGGACATCTAATGGATCCTTCTTGAGTCCTCTTGAGTCCTACAGGACTCCTTATGGGTCCTATTGGAACCCGTTTGGGTCCTAGTTCACTCCTAATTGGTCCTGCTGGACACATAATGGGTCTTATTGGACTCCTATTGGGTCGTAGTGAACTCCTATTTGGTCATAGTGGAATCCTATTTGGTCCTAGTGGACACGTAATAGGTACTATTGGACTACTCATGGGTCGTAGTGGACTCCTAATGGGTGCTAGTGGATTCCTAATTGGTCCTAGTGGACTCCTATTGGGTCCTAGTGAACTCCTATTTGGTCGTAGTGGACTCCTTCTGGGTCCTAGTGGACACCTTTTGGGTCCTTGTGGACTCCTTGTTGGTCCTAGTGGACTCAAGATGAGTCCTAGTGGACTCCTAATTGGGCCTAGTGGACTCCTATTGGGTCCTAGTGAACTCCTATTGTGTGCTAGTGGACTCCTTCTGGGTCCTATTGGACTCTCATTGTGTCCAAGTGGACTCCTTCTGAGTCCTAGTGGACTCCTCTTGGGTCCTAGTGGACACCTAATGGGTCCTTGTGGAGTCGTAGTGAGTCCTACTGGACTCCTTATGGGTCCTAGTGGAACCCGTTTGAATCCTATTTCACGCATAGTTGGTCCTAGTGGACACGTAATAGGTCCTAGTGGACTCCTAATGGGTCCTAGTGGAGTCCTATTGTGTCCTATTGGACTCCTCATGAGTCCTAGTGGACTCCTAATGGGTGCTAGTGGACTCCTAATACGTCCAAGTGGACTCCTTATAGGTCCTAGTGAACTCCTATTGGGTCGTAGTGGACTCCTTATTGGTGCTAGTGGACTCCTAATTGGTCCTAATGGGTCATATTGGGTACTATTGGAGGCTTCATGGGTCCTAGAGGACACATAATTGGTCCTAGTGGACTCTTAGTGGGTCCTTGTGGACTCCTTACTGGTACTAGTTGAATCCTTAATGGTCCTAATGGACTCCTTATGGGTCCTTGTGAACTACTAATTGGTCCTAGTGGACTCATTATTGGTCCTATTGGACTCCTATTGGGTCCTAGTTGACTCCTATCGTGACATAGTGGACTCCGTTTGGGTCCTAATGGACTCCTAATGAGTCCTAGTGGACTGTTTATAGGTCCTAGTGGACTCCTATTTGGCCCTGCTGGACTCCTATTGGGTCCTATTGGACTCAAAATGGGTCCTATTGGACACATAGTGGGTCCTATTGGACACCGTTTCTGTCCTAGTGGACATATAATGCGTCCCAGTGGACTCTGAATGGTTCCTATTGGACTCCTATTGGGTCCTAGTGGACTGCTATTGGGTCCTAGTGGTCACCTATTGGGTCCTATTGAACTTCTAATGGGTTCCATAAGACTCCTAATGGGTCTTTGTGGAGTACTATCGGGTCCTATTGGACTCTTCATGGGTCCTAGAGGACTCATTATGGGTCCTAATGGACTCCTACTGCATCCTAGTGGACACCTTATCGGTCCTAATGTATTCTTAATTGGTACTAGTGGATTCCTAATGGGTCGTAGTGGAGTACTTTTGGATCCTAGTTGACTCCAATTGAGTCCTAGGGGACTCCTTGTTGGTCCTAGTGGAATCAAGATGAGTCCTAGTGGACATCTAATGGATCCTTCTTGAGTCCTATTGAGTCCTACAGGACTCCTTATGGGTCCTATTGGAACCCGTTTGGGTCCTAGTTCACTCCTAATTGGTCCTGCTGGACACATAATGGGTCTTATTGGACTCCTATTGGGTCGTAGTGAACTCCTATTTGGTCATAGTGGAATCCTATTTGGTCCTAGTGGACACGTAATAGGTACTATTGGACTACTCATGGGTCGTAGTGGACTCCTAATGGGTGCTAGTGGATTCCTAATGGGTCCAAATGTACCCCTTATAGGTCCTAGTGAACTCCTATTTGGTCGTAGTGGACTCCTTATTGGTCCTACTGGACGACTAATTGGTCCTCGTGGACTCATTATTGGTCCTAGTGGACACCACTTTAGTCCTAGAGTAGTACTATTGGGTCCTAGTGGAATCCTATTGGGTGCTACTGGACTCCTATTGTGTCCTAGTGGACCCTTTCTGGGTCCTAATGGATCCTATTGGACTAGTTATAGGTCCTAGTGGACTCCTATTGGGTCCTAGTGGACTCCCTTTGTGTCTTAATGGACTCCTTCTGGGTCCTAGTGGACTACTATTGGGTCCTAGTGGACATCTAATGGGTCCTATTGGAACTCGTTTGGGCCCTAGTTCACTCCTAATTTGTCCTAATGGACACATAATGGGTCTTATTGGACTCCTATTGGGTACTAGTGAACTCCTATTTGGACATAGTGGAATCCTATTTGGTCCTAGTGGACACGTAATAGGTCCTAGTGGACTCCTAATGGGTCTTAGTGGAGTCCTATTGGACTACTCGTGGGTCGTAGTGGACTCCTAATGGGTGCCAGTGGACTCCTAATAAGGTCCAAATGTACTCCTTAAAAATCCTAGTGAACTCCTATTGGGTCGTAGTGGACTCCTTATTGTTCCTACTGGACTACTATAGGATCCTAGCGGACTCCACGTGGGTCCTAGTGGACACCTTGTTGGATCCTACTGGACTTATAATGGGTCCCAGTGGACTCCTAATGGGTCCTAGTGGACTCCTATTGGGTCCTAGTGGACAGCTATTGAGTCCTATTGGACACCTATTGGGTCCTATGGGAGTTCTAATGGGTTCCAGTAGACTCCTAATGGGTCCTAGTGGAGTACTACTGTGTCCTATTGGACTCTTCATGGGTCCTAGAGGACTCATTATGGGTCGTAATGGACACTTATTGCGTAGTAGTGGACACCTTATGGGTCCTAATGTATTCCTAATGGGTACTAGAGGATTCCTAATGGGTCGTAGTGGAGTACTATTGGGTCCTATTTGACTCCAATTGAGTCCTAGGGGACTCCTTATTGGTCCTAATGGACTCAACATGGGTGCTGGTGGACTCCTAATTCGTCTAGTGGACTCATTATTGGTCCTAGTGTACTCCTATTGGGTCCTAGTGCACTCATGTTGTGTCCTAGTGGACTCATTCTGGGTCCTAAGGGACTCCTAATGGATCCTAGTGGACTCTTAATGGGTCCTACTGGACTCCTTATGGGTCCTAGAGGAATCCTAATGGGTCATAGTGGACTCCTTATCGGTATTAATGGACTCCTTATGGGTCCTAATGGACACCTATTGCGTCCTTGTGGACACCTTATGGGTCCTAATGTATTCCTAAATTGGTCGTAGTGTACTCATTATTGGTCCTAGTGGACAACACTTTGGTCCTAGTGGAGTAGTATTGGGTCCTAGTGGACTCCTTATTGGTCCTAATGGACACACGAAGGGTCCTAATGGACTGCTACTGGGTCCTAGGGGAAACTTATTGGGTCCTATAGGACTTTTTAATGGGTCCTAGTGGACTCATAATAGGTCCTGTTGGAGTACTTTTGGGTCCTAATGGAATCCTAAATGTACCCATTGGACACTTCATGGGTCCTAGAGGACTCAATATGGGTGCTAGTGGACTCCTATCGGGTCCTAGTGGACTCCTAATTTGTCCTCTATTGGGTCCTAGTGGACTCCTATTGTGTACTAGTGGACTCCTTCTGGGTCCTAATGGACTCCTAATTGGTCTTAGTGGACTCCCCTAATGGGTCCTAGTGGACACTATTGGGTCTTAGAGGACTGCTTATTGGTAATAGTGGAGTCCTATTGGGTCCTATTGGACTCCTATTGGGTCCTAGTGGACTGCTATTGTGTCCTAGTGAACACTTATTGGGTCCTATGGAACTCCCAATTGGTCCTATTGGACTCCTGTAGGGTCCCACTGGACTCCTATTCGGTCCTAGTGGACTCCTTATGTGTCCTAATTTATTCCTAATGGGTCCTAGTGGGCTCATAATGGGTCCTATAGGACTCATTATGGGTCCTAGTGGACTCCTTATTTGTCCTAGAGGACTCTTTCTTGGTCCTAGTGGACCCCTATTGTGTCCTAGTGAACTCCTTCTGGGTCCTAATGGACTCCTAATTGGTCCTAGTGGACTGCACTAATGGGTCCTAGTGGACACTTATTGGGTCCTAGAGGACTGCTTATTGGTACTTGTGGAGTACTATTGGGTCCTAATGGACTCCTATTGGGTCCTAATGGACTCCTTCTAGGTCCTATTGTACTACTAATGGGTATTAGTGGACTCTGTTCGGTCCTAATGGACTCCTTTTGGCATATAGTGGAATCATAATGTGTCCGTGCGGACTCCTAATGGGTTCCATTGGAGTCCTATTGAGTCCTACTGGACCCCTTATGGGTCCTACTGCAATCCGTTTGGGTCATAGTTCACGCCTACTTGGTCCTAATGGACACATAATAGGTCTTATTGGACTCCTAAGGTGTCCTATTCGACTCCTATTGTGTCCAAGAGAAAAACTATTGGTTCCTAGTGGACTCCTATAGTGTCATAGTGGACTTCTAATGGGTCCCAGTGTACTCCTAATTGGTCCTAATTGATTCCTATTGGGTACTATTGGACACTTTATGGGTCCTAGAGGACTCATTATGGGTATTAGTGGACACTTAATGGGTCCTTGCGGACTCCTTACTGGTCCGAGGGGAATCCTTATAGGTCCTAATGGACTCCTGATGGGTCCTTGTGGACTACTAATTTGTCCTAGTGGACTCATTATTGGTCCTAGTGGACTCCTATTGGGTCCTAGTTGACTCCTATTGGGTCCTAGTGGACTTCTAATGGGTCCCAGTAGACTCCTAATTGGTCCTAATGGAGTACTATTCGGTCCTATTGGACTCTTCATGTGTACTACAGGACTCATTAAGGGTCCTAATGGAGTCCTATTATTTCATAGTGGACTCATTATGGGTCCTAATGTATTCCTAATGTGTTCTAGTGGACTCCTAATGGCTCCTAGTGGAGTACTATTGGGTTCTAGTGGACTCCTATTGGGTCCTAGTGGACTCCTTATTGGTCCTAGTAACTCATACTTGGTCCTAGTGCACTCCTATTGTGTCCTAGTGGACTCCTTCTGGGTCCTAATGGATTCTTAATGGATCCTAGAAGACTCCTAATGGGTCCTAATCGACTGCTACTGGGACCTAGTGGACTCCTTATGGGTCCTAGAGAACTCCCAATGGGTCCTAGTGGACTCCTTATCGGTCCTCATGGAATCCTAATGGGTCTTTGTTCACTCCTAATTGGTCCTAGTGGACTCCTACTGGGTCCTAGTGGACTCCTTATTGGTCCTAATGGACTCAAGATGAGTCCTAGTGGACTCCAAATTGGTCCTAGTGGACTCCTATTGGTCCCTGGTGGACTCCTATTGTGTCCTTTTGGACTCCTTATTGGTCCTAATGGACTCCTTATGGGTCCTTTTGAACTAGTAATTGGTCCTAGTGGACTCATTATTGGTCCTATTGGACTCCTATCGTGACCTAGTGTAATCCGTCTGTGTCCTAATGGACTCCTAATGAGTCCTAGTGGACTGCTTATAGGTCCTAGTGGACTCCTGTTGGGTCCTAGTGGACTCCTTATTGGTGCTATTGGACTCCTATTGGGCCCTACTGGACTACTATTGGGTCCTAGTGGACACCTATTGGGTCCTATTGGACTTCTAATTGGTTCCAGTAGACTCCTAATGGGTCTTTGTGGAGTACTATTGGGTCCTATTGGACTCTTCATGTGTCCTAGAGGACTCAGTATGGGTCATAACGGACTCCTACTGCATCCTAGTGGACACCTTATTGGTCCTAATGTATTCCTAATGGGTACTAGTGGATTCCTAATGGGTCGTAGTGGAGTACTATTGGATCCTAGTTGACTCCAATTGAGTCCTAGGGGACACCTTATTTGTCCTAATGGACTCAACATGGGTTCTGGTGGACTCCTAATTGGTCCTGTGCACTCATTATTTGTCCTAGTGTACTCCTATTGGGTCCTAGGGCACTCACATTGTGTCCTAGTGGACTCCTTCTAGGTCCTAATGAACTCCTAAGTGATCATAGTGGACTCATAAAGGGTCTTAATGGACACCTACTGCGTCCTTGTGGACACCTTATGAGTCCTAATGTATTCTAGATGGGTCCTAGTGGACTCCTAAAGGGTCCTAGTGGACTCAATATTGGTCATAGTGGACTCAAAATTGGTCCTAGTGGACACCAATTTGGTACTAGTGGAGTACTATTGGGTCCTAGTGGAAACCTATTGGGTCATACTGGACTCCTTTTGTGTCCTAGTGGACTCTTTCTGGGTCCTAACGGATTCATAATGTGTCTTATGGCACTAGTTATAGGTCTTAGTGGAATCCTATTGGGTCCTAGTGGACTCCTTGTTGGTCCCAGTGGACTCAAGATGAGTCCTAGTGGACTCCTAATTGGTCCTAGTGGAGTCCTATTGGGTCCTAGTGGACTCCCATTGTGTTCTAGTGGACTCCTTCTGGGTCCTAGTGGACTACTAATGGGTACTATTGGAGTCCTATTGGGTCCTAGTTGAATCCAATTGCTTCATATTGGACGTCCTAATGGAGTCTTTTTGGGTCCTACTGGACTCCTAATTGCTTCTAATGTACTCCTTATAGGTCCTAGAGGACTCCTAATGTGTACTAGTGGACTAATTATTGGTCCTAGTAGACTCCTTATTGGTCCTAGTGGACTCCATATTATCTCCTAGTAGACATCTATTGGCTCTTAATGGACTCTTTATGGGTCCTAATGTACACCTAATGGGTCCTAGTGGAGTACAATTGTGTCCTAGTGGACTCCTAATGTGTCCTAGTGGAGTAATATTGGGTCCCAGTGGACTCCTAATGGGTCATAGTGGAGTCGTATTGAGTCCTAGGGGACTCCTAAGGTGTCATAGTGGAGTCGTGTTTGGTAATAGTGGACTACTAATGTGTCCTAGTGGACTCCTTACTGGTACTCGTGGACACCCATGAGGTTGCAGTGGACTCATATTGGGTCCAAATAGACTCCTTATGGGTCCTAGTGGACTCCAAATGGGTCCTAGTGGAATCCCATTAGGTTGTAGTGGACTCATTTTGGGTCCTAATGGACACCTTATTGGTCCTAGTAGACTCCTATTGGTTCCTAGTGGACTCCTCTTCGATCGTAATAGGGATCTAGTGGAATCATAATGGGTCTTAGTGTACTCCTTATGGGTACTAGTGGAGTCCTTTTGAGTGCTAGAGCACGCCTAATTTGTCATGGTGGACACATAATGGGTCTTAATGGACTCCTATGGGGTCCCAGTGCACTCCTTAAGGGTCCTAGTGGACTACTAATGGGTCCTAGTGGACTACTAATGGGTCCTAGTGGAGACCTATCGGGTCCTATTTCATCCCTTATGGCTCCTATTGGACTCCTAATGGGTCCTAGTGGACACTTGATGGATACTAGTTGACACCTTATTGGTCCTTGTGGAATTCTATTGGGTCCTACTGGACTCGTAATGTGTCCTAGTGGACTCCTTAATGGTCCTAGTGGACTCCTTATGGGTCATAGTGGACTACTATCGGATCCTATTGGACTCCTAATGGGTCCTCTTGTAGTACTATGGGTCCTAGTGGACACCTATTGGGTCCTAGTGGACTCCTAATGGGTTCTAGTGGACACCTTATTGATCCTAAAGTATTCCTAATGGGTCCGAATCGACTCCTAATAGGTCCTAGTGGAGTAATATTGGGTACTACTGGACTCCTATTGGGTCCTAGAGGACTCGTAATGGGTCCTAGTGGACTCCTTTTATGTCCTAGTGGACAACTATTGGGTCCTAGTGGACTCCTATTGGGTACTAGTGGACACCTTATTGGTCCTTGTGGAATTCTATTGGGTCATACTGGACTCCTTATGTGTCCCAGTGGACTCTTTAATGGTCCTATTGGACTCCTTATAGGTCCTAGCGGAATCCTATTTGGTCCTAATGGACTCCTATTTGGTCCTGGTGGACTCCTTATGGGTCATAGAGGACTGCTAATGGGTTCCTTATTGGTCCGCATAGAATCATTATGGGTCCTTGAGGACACCTAATTGGTCCTAATGGACTCAAGATGGATCCTAGTGGACTTCTAATGGGTCCTAGGGGACTAATTGTTTGTCCTAGTGGACTCTTATTGAGTCCTAGAGGACTCCTATTGTGTCCTAGTGGCATCCTTCTGGGTCATAATGGAGTCCTAATGGGTCCTAGTGGACTCCTTATGCGTCCTAGTGGATCCTAATGAGTCATAGTGGAGTCCTATTGGGTCCTATGTGACTCCTAATGGATCCTAGTGGACTCCTTATGTGTCCTAGTGGACTCCTAATGGGTCCTAATAGAGTCCTATTGGTTCCTACTGGACTCTTCATGGGTCCTAGAGGACAAAATATTGGTCCTACTGGACTCCTAATGGGTGCTTGTGAACTACTAATTGGTCATAGTGGACACACTATTGGTCCTAGTGGAGTCCTTATTGGTGCTAGTGGACTCCTATTGAGTCCTGGAGGACTCCTATTGGGTCCTATTGGACTTATAATGGGTCCCAGTGGACTCCTAATGGGTCTTAATGGAGTACTTTTGGTTCCTATTGGGCACTTCAAGGATCCTGGAGGACTCATTATGGGTTCTAGTGGAGTAGTATTGGGTCCTAGTGGACTCCTCATTGGTAATAATGGACTCAAGATGGGTCCTTGTGGACTACTAATCTGTCCTAGTGGACTCCTATTGGGTCCTAGTGAACTCCTATTGTGTCCTAGTGGACTCCGTCTTGGTCCTGATGGACTCCTATTGAGTCCTAGCGGACTGCTTATAGGTCATAGTGGACTCCTGTTGGGTCCTAGTGGACTCCTTATTTGTGCTAGTGGATTCCTATTGGGTCCTATTGGACTCCTATTGGGTCCTATTGGACAGATATTGGGTCCCAGTGGACACTTATTGGGACCTAGTGGAGTCCCAGTGGACTCCTATTCGGTCCTAGTGAACTCCTATTGGGTTGTAGTGGAATCCTATCTGGTCCTAGAGGACTCTTATTGGGCCGTATTGGACTCCTAAGGGGTCCTATTCGACTCCTATTGGGTCCAAGAGGACTCCTATTGGGTCCTAGTGGAATCCAATTGGGTCATAGTGGACTTCCAATGGGTCCCAGTGGACACCTAACTGGTCCTAATTGAGTCCTGTTGGGTACTATTGGACACTTTATGGGTCCTAGAGGACTCATTATGGGTCCTCAGGACACTTAATGGGTTCTTGTGGACTTCTTACTGGTCCTAGTGGACTCCAAATGTGTCCTAGTGGAGTACTATTGGGTCCTAGTGGACTCCTAATTGGTCCTAGTGGACTCCTATTGGGTCCTAGTGAACTCCTATTGTGTCGAAGTGGACTCCTTCTGGGTCCTAGTGGACTCCTATTGGGTCCTAGTGGACACCTAATGGGTCCTTGTGGAGTCCTATTGAGTCCTACTGGACTCCTTATGGGTCCTAGTGGAACCCAATTGAGTCCTATTGCACGTCTTATTGGGTCGTACTGGACTCCTATTGGGTCCTAGTGGACTCCTATTGGGTCCCAGTATACTCCTAATGGGTCTTAATGGAGTAATATTCGGTCCTATTGGACTCTTCATGGGTCCTAGAGGACTCATTATGGATACTAATGGAGTCCTTTTACGTACTAGTGGACTCATTATGGGTCCTAATGTATTCCTAGTGGACTCCAAATGGGTCCTAGTGGATTCCTAATGGATCGTAGTGGAGTACTATTGGATCCTATTTGACTCCAATTGAGTCCTAGGGGACTCCTTATTGGTCCTAATGGACTCAAGGTGGGTCCTGTGGGACTCCTAATTGGTCCTGTGGACTCATTATTGGTCCTAGTGTACTCCTATTGGGTCCTAGTGCACTCATATTGTGTTCTAGTGGACTCCTTCTGGGTCATAATGGACTCCTAATGGATCCTAGTGGACTCTTAATGGGTCCTAATGGAAACCTGTTGTTTCCTAGTGGACTCCTTATGGGTCCACTAACACTCCTAATGGGTCCTAGTGGACTCCTTATCGGTCTTAATGGACACCTTATGGGTCCTAATGGACACCTATTGCATCCTTGTGGACACCTTATGGGTCCTAATGTATTCCTAATGGGTCCTAGTGGACTCCTAACGGGTCCTAGTGGAATACTATTGGGTCCTAGTGGACTCCTTGTTGGTCCTGATGGACTCCTTATGGGTCCTTGTGTACTCCTAATTGGTCCTAGTGGACTCCATATTGGGCCTAGTGGACACCACTTTGGTCCTAGTGGAGTAGTATTGGGTCCTAGTGGAATCCTATTAGGTCCTACTGGACTCCTATTGTGTCCTAGTGGACACTTTTTTGGTCCTAATGGATTCCTAACGGGTCCTATTGGACTAGTTGTAGGTCCTAGTGGACTCCTATGGGGTCCTAGTGGACTCCTTGTTGGTCCTAGTGGACTCAAGATGAGTCCTAGTGGACTACTATTTGGGTCCTAGAGGACTCCCATTGTGTCCTATTGGACTCCTTCTAGGTCCTAGTGGACTCCTATTGGGTCCTAGTTGACACCTAATGGATCCTTGTGGAGTCCTATTGAGTCCTACTGGACACCTTATGGTTCCTAATAGAACCCGTTTGGGTCCTAGTTCACTCCTAATTGGTCCTAATGGACGCATAATGGGTTCTATTGGACTCCTATTGGGTCCTAGTGAACTCCTATTTGGTCATAGTGGAATCCTATTATGTCCTAGTGGACACGTAATAAGTCCCAGTGGAATCCTATTTGGTCCTAGTGGACTCATTATTGGTCCAAGTGTACTACTATTGGGTCCTAGTGCACTCATATTGTGTCCTAGTGGTCTCCTTCTGGGTCCTAATGAACTCCTAATGGATCCTAGTGGACACTTAATGGGTCCTACTGGACTCCTATTGTGACCTAGTGGACTCCTTATGGGTCCTAGAGGACTCCTAATTGGTCATAGTGGACTCCTTATCGGTCTTAATGGACTCCCTATTGGTCCTAATGGACACCTATTGCGTCCTTGTGGACACATTATGGGTCCTAATGTATTCCTAATTGGTCCTATTGGACTCATTATTGGTCCAAGTGGACACCACTTTGGTTCTAGTGGAGTACTATTGGGTCCTAGTGGAATCCTAGTGGACTCCTTATTTGTCCTAATGGACTCACGATGGGTCCTAGTGGACTCCTAATGGGTCCTATTGGAAACTTATTGGGTCCTAGTGAACTTATAAGTGGTCCCCGTAGACTCCTAATGGGTTCTAATGGAGTACTATTGCGTCCTTTTGGACACCTTATGGGTCCTAATGTATTCCTAATGGGTCCTAGTGGACTTCTAATGGGTCCTAGTGGAGTACTATTGGGTCCTAGTTTACTCCATTGGGTCCTATTGGACTCATATTGGGTCCTAATGGACTCCTATTGTGAGCTAGAAAACTCTATCTGTGTCCTAATGGATTCCTAATGGGTCCTAGTGGATTCCTTATTGTGTCTTAGTGGACTCCTTATTGATCCTAGTGGAAACCTATTGGGTCCCAGAGGACTCCTGTTGGGTAATATTGGACTCCTAATGGCTCCTATTGCACTGAAATTAGGTCCCAGTGGACCCTAAACCCTAAACCCTAAACCCTAATGAGTCCTAGTGGAATCCTAATGGGTCCTAATGGACTCCTACTGGGACCTAGTGGACTACTTATGGGTCCTAGAGGACTCCTAATGGGTGCTAGTGGACTCCTTATTGGTCCTAATGGACTCCTTATGGGTCCTTGTTGACTCCTAATTGATCCTAGCGGACTCATTATTGGTCCTACTGAACTCCTATTCGGTCCTAGTGGACACCTTTTGTGTCCTAGTGGAGTCCATCTGGGTCGTAATGGACTACTAATGAGTCCTATTGGACTCCTAATGGGTCCTATTGGACTTCAATTGGGTCCTTGTGGACACCTATTGGACTCGTAATGGGTCCTAGTGGAGTCCTATTGAGTCCTACTGGACCCCTTATGGGTCCTACTGGAATCCGTTTGGGTCATAATTCACGCGTAATTGGTCCTAATGGACACATAATGGGTCTTATTGGAATCCTATTGGGTCCTAGTGAAATCCTATTGGGTCATGATGGAATCCTATTTGGTCCTAGAGGACACTTATTGGGTCCTATTGGACTCCTAAGGTGTCCTATTCGACTCCTATTTGGTCCAAGTGGACACTTATTGGGTCGTAAAGGACTCCTGTTGGGTAATATTGGACTCCTAATGGCTCCTATTGCACTGAAATTGGGTCCCAGTGGACCCTAAACCCTAAACCCTAAACCCTAAACCCTAATGAGTCCTAGTGGAATCCTAATGGGTCCTAAAGGACTCCTACTGGGACATAGTGGACTACTTATGGGTCCTAGAGGACTCCTAATAGGTCATTGTGGACTACTTATCAGTCCTAATGGACTCCTTATGGGTCCTTTTGGAATCATAATTGGTCCCAGTGGACTCCTTATTGGTCCTAGTTGAGTCCTATTATGTCCTAATGGACTCCTATTGGGTCCCTGTGGAGTCCTTATTGGTCCAAATGTAGTCCTGCTGGGTCCTAGTGGACACCTAATGGGTCCTAGTGGAGTACTATTGGGTCCTAGGGACTCCTATTGGGTCTTAGTGGACTCGTTATTGGTCATAATGGACTCAACATGGGTCTAAGTGGACTCCTAATTGGTCCTAGTAGACTCATTATTGGTCCTAGTGGACTCCTATTGGGTCCTAGTGGACTCCAATTGTGTCCTAGGGGACTCCTTCTGGATCCTATTGGACTCCTAATTGGTCCTAGTGGACTCCTAATGGGTCCTATTGGACACTTATTGTGTCCTAGTGGACTGCTTATTGGTCCTAGTGGAGTGCTATTGGGTCCTAATGGACTCCTATTGGGTCCTATTGTACTCCTAATGGGTTTTAGTGAACTCCTGTTCGGTCCTAATGGCATATAGTGTAATCATAATGAGTCCTGGTGGACTCATAATGGGTCCTCCTGGAGTCCTATTGAGTCCTACTGGACTCCTTATGGGTCCTAGTGGAATCCGTTTAGGTACTAGTTAACGCCTAATTGGTCCTAATGGACACATAATGGGTCTTATTGGACTCCTATTGGGTCCTAGTGAACTCCTAGTGCGTCGTAGTCGAATCCTATTTGGTCCTAGTGGAATCGTAATGGATCGTATCGGACTCCAAATGGGTCCTAGTAGACTCCTAAGGTGTGCTAGTGGACTCCTAATGGGACCAAGTGGACTCCTTATAGGTCCAAGTGAACACCTATTGTGTCCTAGTGGACTACTTATTTGTCCTAGATGACTACTATTGGGTCTTAGATGACTCTTATTGCGTTCTATTGGACTCCTAATGGGTCCTATTGTACTACTAATGGGTCTTAGTGGACTCCTGTTCGGTCCTAATGGACTCCTTTTGGCATATATTGGAATCATAATGAGTCCTGGTGGACTCCTAATGGGTCCAAGTGGAGTCCTATTGAGTCGTAGTGGACTCCTTACGGGTCTTAGTGCAATCCTATTGGGTCACAATGGACTCCAATTGGGTCCTAGTGGACTCTTTAAGGGTCCTAATGTATTCCTAATGGATCCTAGTGGACTCCTATTGAGTCCTAGTGGACTCCTTCTGGGTCCTAATGGACTCCTAATGGGTCCTAGTGGACTCATAATAGGTCCTAATGGACTTCTGTTCGGTCCAAGTGGAATCCTTATGGGTCCTAGAGGACTCCTAATGGGTGCTAGTGGACTCCTTATTGGTCCTAATGGACTCCTTATGGGTCCTTGTTGACTACTAATTGATCCTAGCGGACTCATTATTGGTCCTACTGAACTCCTATTCGGTCCTAGTGGACACCTTTTGTGTCCTAGTGGAGTCCATCTGGGTCGTAATGGACTACTAATGAGTCCTATTGGACTCCTAATGGGTCCTATTGGACTTCAATTGGGTCCTTGTGGACACCTATTGGACTCGTAATGGGTCCTAGTGGAGTCCTATTGAGTCCTACTGGACCCCTTATGGGTCCTACTGGAATCCGTTTGGGTCATAATTCACGCGTAATTGGTCCTAATGGACACATAATGGGTCTTATTGGAATCCTATTGGGTCCTAGTGAAATCCTATTGGGTCATAGTGGAATCCTATTTGGTCCTAGAGGACACTTATTGGGTCCTATAAATTTGGACTCCTAAGGTGTCCTATTCGACTCCTATTTGGTCCAAGTGGACACTTATTGGGTCCTAGTGGACTCCTATTGGGTCATAGTGGACTTCCAATGGGTCCCAGTGGACTCCTAATTTGTTTTAATTGAGTCCTATTGGGTACTATTGGACACTTTATGGGTCCTAGAGGACTCATTAAGGGTCCTAGTGGACACTTAATGGGTCCTTGTGGAATCCTTACTGGTCCGGTGTGGAATCCTTATTGGTCCTAATGGACTCAAGATGAGTACTAGTGGACTCCTAATTGGTCCTAGTGGACTCCTATTGGGTCCTAGTGGACTCCTATTGTGTCCTAGTGGACTCCTTCTGGGTCTGAGTGGACTCCTATTAGGTCCTAGTGGACTCCTTGTTGGTCCTAGTGGACTCAAGATGAGTCCTAGTGGACTCCTAATTGGTCCTAGTGGACTCCTATTGGGTCCTAGTGGACTCCCATTGTGTCCTAGTGGACTCCTTCTGGGTCCTAGTGGACTCCTATTGGGTCCTTGTGGACACCCATTGTCTCCTAGTGGACTCTTTCTGGGTCCTAATGGATTCATAATGGGTCCTATTGGACTAGTTATAGGTCCTAGTGGACTCCTATTGGGTCCTATTGGACTCCTTGTTTGTCCTAGTGGACTCCTACTGGGTTCTAGTGGACACCTTATTGGTCCTAATGGACTCAAGATGAGTCCTATTGGACTCCTAATTTGTCCTAGTGGACTCCTATTGTGTCCTAGTGAACTCCTATTGTGACCTAGTGGACTCCTTATGGGTCCTAGTGGACTCCTATTGGGTCCTAGTGGACTCCTTGTTGGTTCTAGTGGACTCAAGATGAGTCCTAGTGGACTCCTAATTGGTCCTAGTGGACTCCTATTGGGTCCTAGTGGACTCCCATTGTGTCCTAGTGGACTCCTTCTGGGTCCTAGTGGACTCCTATTGGGTCCTAGTGGACATCTAATGGGTCCTAGTGGACTCCTATGTGTCCAAATGGACTCCTTATAGGTCCTAGTAAACTCCTATTGGGTCGTAGTGGACACCTTATTGGTCCTACTGTACTACTATAAGGTCCTAGAGGACTCTTATTGGGTCCTATTGAACTCCTATTGTGTACTCCTTTTGGGTCCTCGTGGCTCCTAATTGGTCTAGTGGACTCATTATTGGTCCTAGTGTACTCCTATTGGGTCCTAGTGCACTCATATTGTGTCCTAGTGGACTCCTTCTGGGTCCTAATGGACTCCTAATGGATCCTAGTGGACTCTTAATGGGCCCTACTGGACTCCTATTGTGACCTAGTGGACTCCGTATAGGTCCTAGAGGACTCCTAATGGGTCATAGTGGACTCCTTATCGGTCTTAACCCTTTGAACGCGTTAGTTTATTAATGTTAGTATGTACTAAACGCGGATGGTGTAATAATGACTTATTCATAAGCTTAATTAGCTCTGTAATGTTGTTATGGCTATCAATTCTATAAATAAACGAAATCTAATTATAGAACAGGAAGTTTTGATTAAAAAACCCACAATATTATCAGATGGCTTCATCTCAATTCCTTCGTAATTTTTACCGTTTTTGTTGTTGCTCGAGATTTGGCTTTTGTATCTACACAGTTGTATGCACGCCCCAAATGAAGTGATTCTACAGAAGCTAGATGTCTCCTCCAGCTACAGTGTAAGTTATAGCTAGCTTTTCCCAGCAGGTAAGGTCAGGACAAGCGTTCACTTTCTAGAAAGGTGGGCGTTGACCGTCTCCTTCGTCGAGTCTGTCTGCTCACAGTCTTTCATGGAAGTAACACAGTTGTTTAAACTTGGTAGGTACTTAGTTATAAGCCAGATACAGATGTATGGAAAGTTTGAAACAGTTCTAAAATACTTTAAGGCTTGTTTGAAGTCGCTAAACTTTATGCGCATATATATATGCGCGTCGCGTTTAATTAAAGGGAAAGCTATATATGCGCATCGCGCTCAAAGGGTTAATGGACTCCTTATGGGTCCTAATGGACACCTATTGTGTCCTTGTGGACACCTTATGGGCCCTTATGTACTCCTACTTGGTCCTAATGGACTCATTATTGGTCCTAGTGGACACCACTTTGGTCCTAATGGAGTACTATTGGGTCCTCTTGGACACTTCATGGGTCCTAGATGACTCATTATGGGTCCTAATGGACACCTATTGCGTCCTTTTGGACACCTTATGGGTCCTAATGTATTCCTATTGGGTCCCAGTGGACTTCTAATGGGTCCTAGTAGAGTACTATTGGGTCCTAGTTGACTCCATTGGGTCCTTAGTGGACTCTTTGTTTGTCCTAATGGACTCCTAATTGGTTCTAGTGGACTCATTATTGGTCCTAGTGGACTTCTTTTGGGTCCTAATGAACTCCTATTGTGTGCTAGCAAACTCTATCTGTGTCCTAATGGATTCCTAATGGGTCCTATTGGACTCCTTATAGGTCCTAGTGGACTCCGATTGGGTCCTAGTGTACTCCTTATTGATCCTAGTGGACTCCTTTTGGGTTCTAGAGGACTCCTGTTGGGTCATATTGGACTCCAAAGGGGTCCTATTGGACTGAAATTGGGTCCCAGTGGACTCTAAACCCTAAACCGTAAACCCTAACCCCTAATGGGTCCTAGTGGACTCCTAATGGGTCCTAATGGACTCCTATTTGGACCTAGTGACTACTTATGGGTCCTAGAGGACTCCTAATGGGTCCTAGTGGACTCCTTATCGATCCTATTGGACTCCTTATGGGTCCTTGTGGACTCCTATTTGGTTCTTGTGGACTCCTTGTTGGTCCTAGTTGAATCCTTTTGGGTCCTAATTGACTCCTATTGGGTCATTGTGGAGTCCGTATGGGTCCTAATGTAGTCCGTATGGGTCCTAGCGGACACCTAATGGTCCCAGTGGACTCCTAATGGGTCATAGTGGACACTCATTTGGTCCTAGAGGACTCCCTATTTTTCCTAGTTGAGTACTTTTGAGTCCTAATGGACTCGTATTGGGTTCTAATGGACTCCTTCTGGGTCCTATTTTATTCCTAATGGGACTTAGTGGACTCCTGTTCAGTCCTAATGGACTCCTTTTGGCATATAGTGGATTCCTGGTGGACTTCTAATGGGTCCTATTGGAGTCCTATTGAGTCCTACTGGACTCCTTATGTGTCCTAGTGGAAACCGTTTGGGTCCTAGTTAACTCCTAATAGATTCTAATGGACACATAATGGGTCTTATTGGAATCCTATTTGGTCCTAGTGAACTCTTATTCGTTCCTATTGGACTTCTATTGGGTCCTAGTGGACTCCTAATGGGTCCTAATGGAATCCTATATGTTCCCATTGGACGCTTCATGGGTCCTAATGGACTCATTATGGGTGATAGTGGACTCCTAAAGGGTCCTAGTGGACTTCATATTTGTCCTCTATTGGGTCCTAGTGGACTCCTATTGTGTCTAGTGGACTTCCAATGGGTCCCAGTGGACTCCTAATTGGTCCTAGTGGACTCCCCTAATGGGTCCTAGTGGACACTTATTGGGTCCTAAAGGACTGCTTATTGGTAATAGTGGAGTACTATTGGGTCCCAGTGGACTCCTATTGGGTCCTAGTGGACTGCTATTGTGTCCTAGTGGACTCCTTATGGATCCTAATGGACTCCTTATTGCTCCTAGTGGACTACTCTTGGGTCCTAGATGACACTTATTGGTTCCTATGGAACTCCCAATTGGTCCTATCGGACTCCTGTAGGGTCCCACTGGACTCCTATTCGGTCCTAGTGGACTCCTTATGTGTCCTAATTTATTCCTAATGGGTCCTTTTTGGCTCATAATGGGTCCTATTGGACTCTTCATGGGTATTATAAGACTCATTATGGGTCCTAGTGGACTCCTAATGGGTCCTAGTGGACTCCTTATTTGTCCTAGAGGACTCTTATTGGGTCCTAGTGGACTCCTACTGTGTCCTAGTGAACTCCTTCTGGGTCCTAATTGACTCCTAATTAATCCAAGTGGACACCTAATGGGTCCTAGTGGACACTTATTGTGTCTTAGAGGACTGCTTATTGGTACTAGTGGAGTACTACTGGGTCCTAATGGAATCCTATTGGGTCCTAATGGACTCCTTCTTGGTCCTATTGTACTACTAATGGGTCTTAGTGGACTCCTGTTCGGTCCTAATGGACTCCTTTTGGCATATAGTGGAATCATAATGAGTCCTGGTGGACTCCTAATGGGTCCAAGTGGAGACCTTTTGAGTCGTAGCGTACTCCTTACGGGTCCTAGTGGAATCCATTTGGGTCTTAGTGGACTCGTAATGTGTCCTAGAGGACTCCTAATGGGGGCTAATGGACTCCTTATTGGTCCTAATGGAATCCTATTGGGTCACAATGGACCCCTATTGGGTCCTAGTGGACTCTTTATGGGTCCTAATGTATTCCTAATGGATCCTAGTGGACTCCTATTGAGTCCTAGTGGACTCCTTCTGCGTCCTAATGGACTCCTAATGGGTCCTAATGAACTCTTAATAGGTCCTAATGGACTCCTGTTCGGTCCAAGTGGACTCCTTATGGGTCCTAGAGGACTCCTAATGGGTGCTAGTGGACTCCTTATTTGTCCTAATGGACTTCTTATGGGTCCTTGTTGACTACTAATTGATCCTAGCGGACTCATTATTGGTCCTACTGGACTCCTATTCGGTCCTGGTGGACTCCTATTGTGTCCTAGTGGAGTCCATCTGGGTCGTAATGGACTACTAATGAGTCCTAGTGGGCTCCTAATGGGTCCTATTGGACTCCAATTGGGTCCCAGTGGACTCCTATTTGGTCCTATTGGAGTCCTATTGGGTCCTAGTGGACTCCTCATTTGTCCTAATGGACGAATGATGGGTCTTTGAGGACTCCTAATTGGTCCTAGTAGACTCATAATTGGTCCTAGTGGACTATATTGTGTCCTAGTGGACTCCTATTGTGTTCTAGAAGACTGTTTATTGGTCCTAGTGGAGTACTATTGGGTCCTAATGGACTCCTATTGGGTCCAATTTGACTCCTTCTGGGTCCAATTGTATTCCCAATATTGTCTTAGTGGACACCTGTTTGGTCCTAATGGACTCCATTTGCCATATAGTGGAATCATAGTGAGTCCTGGTGGACTCCTATTGAGTCCTAGTGGAGTCCTTGTCGGTTCTATTGGAATCCGTTTGGGTCATAGTGGACTCCTAATGGGTCCTAGTGGAGTCCTACTGTGTCCTATTGGACTCCTCATGAGTCCTAGTGGACTCCTAATGGGTGCTAGTGGACTCCTTATTGGTCCTATTGGACTCCTATTGGGCACTAGTGGACTCCTATTGGGTCCTATTGGACGCCATATGGATCGTAGTGGACTCCTAATGGTTCCTATAGGACTCCTAATTGGTCCTATTGGACACCTATTTGGTACTAGTGGACTCCTTATGGATCCTAATGTACTCCTAATTTGACCTATTTGACTCTTTTTGAGTAGTAGTGAACTCCAATTGGGTCTTAGAGGACACCTTATTGGTCCTAGTGGACTCCTATTGGGTCCTGATGGACTCTTTTTGGGATCTAGGGGAATCATGATGGGTAGTAGTGGACAAGGACTCCACTAGGACCCATAAGGAGTCCGCTAGGACCCAATAGGACTCCATTAAGACCCATTAGGAGTCCACTATGACCCATTATGATTCTACTGGATCCCAAATGGAATCCACTAGGACCCATTATGTGTCAACTAGGACCAATTAGGAGTCCACTAGGACCCAATAGCAGTCCACTACGACCCATTACAAGTCCACCAGGACCCACTAGGTGTCTACTAGGACCCATAATGAGTCCACTAGGACCAAATAGGAGTCCACTAGGACAAATAAGGAGTCCACTAGGTCCAATTAGGAGTCCAATAGGACCCATAAGGAGTCCAATAGGACCCAATAGGACTCCAATAGGACCGATTAGGAGTCATCTAGGACTCTTTAGGAGTCCACTAGTACCCATAAGGAGTCCACTAGGACCGAATAGGAGTCCACTAGGACACAATAGGAGTCCACTAGGACCAATTAGTACTCCACTAGGACCCATTAGGAGTTCATTAGCATTAACTAGGAATCAACTATATCCCATGAGGAGTCCACTAGGACCCAATTGGAGTCCACGAGGACTCCAATAAGAGTCCACAAGGACCAATAAGTAGTCCTTTAGGATTAATTAGGATTCCACTAGGACCCATAAGGAGTCCACTGAATTACATAAGGAGTCCATCCATCCATACATCGGTTAGTCTATCTCTCTATATATGTAAGTTCTCTCCATCTTTCTATTGTGGTATCTATCTATTTATCTCTGTGTTTAATTGTTACCTATTTTTTCTCTATATCTCTGCCTGTCTGATTGTTTGTCTGTCGTTCTCTTTGTTTGTCTGTCTTTCTGTTTGTCTTATCTATTTATGAATTTCATTACGTATCTATTTATCTGTATATGTATATATTTATCATAGCATTTATATATCTATCTATTTATTCATTTAATTCCCTATCTATTGCTTTATTTGTCTACTACGAATATATTTCTTTATCTCTCAACTTGTCTCTCTTTCTGTGTAGTTATATATATATATATATATATATATATATATATATATATATATATATATATCTACTTATTTATCTATGTATGTATTTATGTATGTATTTTTGTATTTATTGATCTGTGTTTCTGATACATTCATCCCCAAATCCTGCACACTATTCCTTAAAACGTACACCCTAAATAGAAAACAGTAAAACGTAAGCACTAAACACTAAGCCCAAAAGCAAAAACCCTAAACACTGAATCCCAAATTTGAAGCTTTACCTAACTGCCATCCTACATACCTACCTACTTACCCGTCTTTCAACATACCACTTTCTGGTTAATAACATAATATTTCCTTGTTAATTGTTCTTAGGTGCTCACTAGTTATAAATATATTCTTGTCTTGTGAGATAGAATGAATGCATTGCACACTGATTTGAGACTGTTATTTTATTATTTGAGTTGCTTCTTATTTCTGGTACGTTACATTTAGCAGATGAACTTCAGCAAATTTTATTTGTTGTTAATACTCTGTTTACGAGATTTTATTCCCCTCGATCATAGATTAATTCATTATAATAATAAATGCACTCGTTAACATGTTTAGTTTTCCTTAAACTTCAGTTATTTAATTATTGTCCCTTTTCTATGAAAGGATTTATTGTTCCTCCGGCTGGTTTAAATCTCTCAAAAATTGGTGATTTAAAGACAAATACTCAGTAAGTTAGGAAATTAAAATTCCTCACTCAATAGTACTAAGTTTCATATATGTAGTCACTATCGTAAAGTCACTGTCAAACAGGATTAGTTTTCCACTAACTTACATTTTATTATGTCTCTCTCCCCAAGTTAGTTCCAAGTAAACTTTTACTTGAGGGATTCACTAGTTTAGTATAGCTAATCATGTATTGTACACATTTCATATAATCACTATACTTATAAATGAGTAGATTTCAGAGTGCTGTGAATTGGTTTGCAAATTAGCTGTAGATCATGATAGGAATTCTAAATTGCAAATTCCAAAATCTCATTCCTCCCCACATTCATATGTATATTCAATCAATATAAACTCACTCTACAACATGTTTAGTTCTTTCCCATGTTAGGTTAATGATGTACTCCCATTCACTCCTCCAAATTCCTCCACACATTAGCTTAATCCAACAGATGACTCCGCATGAAGAATCCTGTTGATGACTCCTCCCCCTGACTCCTATATTGTAGTGATTACTCCTCTTGACAAATCATTGTGAGTATTCATGGATCTTTATGAATTCTTGTGACTGTTGATGATTACTCCAATCTCCTTTTTTCTACAGCTAAAATTTTAATTATATCTTCGAATTCTCATCCCTCTTCATGATGTACTCCGGACTAATCATTTAGGCGACTCATAATGAAGTCCCTTCATGAGTACTTGCAACCCATTTCTAGTCACATTAATTTTTTGTCTGATATGATGAGTATGCGCATAAATTTATGTATTATAATTGCTTGGTACTCCAACGCTCGTTTAATCATTCAATGATTACAATTATAAACGCACATTTCATTTGGTTTGTTCCTTTTCACCAGGTTACTTGTGTAGGTTTCATCATTCCAATCGACACAAAATGGAGTGATGTTGTAATACGTGAGTTATTCCACCTTTCACATATAATTCATTCTTTATTCAAATCATATCATCAATATGTGTATTTCATTCATCAATTGAGACTTAAAGGAGATTTAGTACAGTGATCTTGTAATATATCAACGTCTTCTTTCTTGATTGTAGTGAAACTACTTGATAGACTTGTAGTATACCAACGTCTTCTTTCTCGGTTATAGTATTAGTTCCTCATAGTTCTTGTTCTTGCTAGATAGGAAAATATTCTTGTCTTGTAGAATTACACTATAAGATAATTTGTAAGACCGTTAATTTTAATTATTTCTTACATCTCATAGGCACTACTATTGTGAAGAAGAAGTTAAGACATGCTGATATTCATTAATAAGAATTCCGCTGAAGAATGCTCGTAATGACTCCAACTACAAGTCTCATCAATGTTCAGAATTATTCTCACCCATTCATTTCAAGTGTCAAGTGTCATCAATTATGTCTAACTAATTCGGTTGTCTACATTCACGGGAAGAGTGCTGGTTCCATGCTCCATTATCGTCAAATCTGGAGGTTTCTATTTGAATTATCACTCTCATTGTTTGTGAAATCTCCATTGCCTAAACATGTGAAATCACTAGTCGTCTGTCTTGTCTTATCTCCAGTCTCCAGTCAACCTTGTCAATTTTCCAACCTACAGACATTTAAGTTCTGTACATTACAGTTGCGAGTCTCCCAAACAATCTATCCTGCATTCTTTACGTCACTTATGCAGACTCCAGTATTCAGTTTCTAAGTTAATTTACCTGTTCTCATCAAGAACCTTACTTGGTAAGCGTATGAGATTAACTAGATTATGTAATCCTTTCCATCATTCATGTACTGATTACAATTGTAAATGCAGTATTTAATGTTTACTATATCCGCAAGTTCTGTTTCATAGGAGGAGTCCATTTGTTCGATGAGGACTGATTTCATTGTGTACACAGTTTGAGGTATTTCTCATTTTCGCTCCATGTAATTTTACTCTGCAATAGAGTTATTTGTTTGGTGCCGTAATTTACGTGTATATACCAATCCAAATCACTTCCATCATTTGCATATTCATTCATTCATTATAACACAAGTGCACTACTTCATGTTTTTAATTTGTTTCCAAAGTTAGGTTCTTAGGTCGATGCAAGTTGTAGTGGTGCGATGGTTCTTTGTTCTTTCAGTTTGATGTCACTCCAGTTAAGTTGATTTATACGTTGTTATCATTAGTTTTACTCAGTAGTCATATAATTTTCAGTAGCCCATTCCACCATTCATATAGCCAATATAAATGTAAATGCAGTATTATATATGTTTATTTTTCCTTCAAGTTTCATTTCATAGGAGTGATCTATTTCCTCAAGAAACAGTGATCTGTTTGTGTTCACAAACTGAGTTTAGCAATGATTTTTTTTCAAATCACAAGTTCAGGATCTCTCTTAAGACATTTGTTATGAATACAAGGTAGTTTTTTGGGTTAATGTGGTAAGTTTTGTATACCATCAAGCACTCTTCCATCATTTGTATATTCGTTCAATAATTATAAATAAAATTGCACTAGTTAATATGTTGAATTTGCTTCCCAAGTTAGGTTTTAGGTCGATGCCAGGTGTAGTGGACCGATTCTTATGCTTAGACTTCATTCAAGTTAAGTTTCTTTATATAATTATATTTATTTTACTAAGTAGTTGTATAAGTTAATGTAGCCCGTTCCACCATTCATGTACTCATTATATCTGGAGATGTAGCATTATATATGTTTACTTTTACACAAGTTATCTTTCATAGGTGCGGTCCATTTACTCAAACATGAGTGATCGCTTTTTGTTCAAAATTTGATAACATCGTTTCTTGTAAATACATAATGGTTTGTGTCGTAAGTTTTGTATACTGTCAAACACTCTTCCATTGTTTGTATATTCCTTCATTCATCACAATTATAAATCCCATATATAATGTATTTTGTTACTCCCAAGTATAGTATCTTAGGCGCAGTGAGTTACCTCGTGCGTGCACAGTTTCAGAGAGGAATCTTTATTGGTAAGTGAGTCATTTTATGTTTTTCATACACATTTAATATGTATTTGTAGTTCTTCTAATGTGATATGTAATTCTTAGTTCTTGGTAGTTCTTGTAGTTGTTGGTATTTCTTGAAGGTTTTTGGTAGTTCTTGGTAGTTCTTGTAGTTCTTCGTAGTTTAGTTGACAATATTATTTATGTCGTAGTAGTTCTCGTGATCTTGTAGTTCTTTTATTTCTTGTAGTTCTTGTAGTTCTTGGTAGTTCTTGGTACTTCTTTGCAGTTCTTGGTAGTTCTTCCTGTTCTCGCACAGTTTATATTTACAAGAGGTTGCTATATTCTAGCTGTGGAACGACGCTGCAGAGTAGTTCTCATTCTCGACATACTTTTAATAATGCGTGATACTCTATGTGTTCATAATATGAAATCTTTTAATTTTATCAACAGTAATTATCTATAGTTAATAAGTAATTAAATACTAATTTATTGATAGTTTAATTATTTATATCATTACTTAAACTGTTAATTAAACAGTGAAGTAATAAAATTAATTAGTTTATTACTGTTACTAGTTAATTAATTTTACCAATAACTATTATTAATTAACTGAAAATGGTGGGTGTGTTCATTGTTCAGATGGACTTTTTAAAATGAGAGAGATATATTTGATAGTGATTGCTGATTGAGAATTAAACCTGTGAGTTTTCATTAAAATGTAACTCCATTTTCTCTTACTAGAATGTACTGGCTGTGTTAAAAATGAAATCCTTTCTACAATGTTTCTGAGGACTTTCAACTGATACTAGCAATTTTACAATGTATATGTCCAACATTCTATTCCCATTCTGTAGATAGCTACTAAGGGTGACATTACACATTCAGAGTGGAAATTGTATTTTATAGAGTGAGCTGTTGAAGTCATGTTAGTTAATATTTGTTCCACACTCCAGGTCCTCCGTAGAGGTCAGGTTAATTCTGAATACTGTCACTTCAAAGACCTTCCTTCGTATGCTTTCTAATATTGTTTAAAATATGAGTACAAGGAAGGGATTTGATAGAACATTATTTAGTACTCAAATATAGCACCTCAAGTATAGTGTTTTCATAACAATTTCTCAGTAAGTTTCAAAACCTATGAATTTCCATCCCCCGCTCTTCAGTCGTTCATCTATTATTATCACAAATCACTATTAACATGTTTAGATTTGAACTAACATACGTATTTTAGCCTTTCCCCCCTTTCTTCTAAAGATTAACGTCCAAACATTTGCTCAGTTAGTATTGGGAATTATGTAATGCAGGTTTCACCTAAGCACATATGAACTGTATAACATGTTTAGTTCATTACCAAAGTTAAATTTCTCAGTCATGTGAATGTTTCCACAAGTTAACTGTAGCTAATATTACGAGTTCTATTCAGTAAGTGAATAATATTATGTATTCTATTTGATTGCTCCTCCCTCATTCGTACGCATATTCATTCAATATTAATGTAAATCCCTCTAGAGTATGTTTAGTTATTCCCAAAATTAGGTTAATTGTTAATTATGTACTCCTATTGACCACTCCAGAATCCTCCAGACACAAGTGGAATCCGCCAGACGACTCAACGAGAAGACATTGATTTGATGTAAAGCTGTTCAAATTGGTGAGGGCATACTGTATATATCTATCTTTCCTTATAAACCTGTATTTATTTATATCCCTTTACCTAAGCATGTATTTATCTATGGATCTAATTCTTATGTACACAATTATCTACACAATTATTCTTCATATATATCTATCTATCGATTTATATAGTGTGCTATCTATTTTTCCATCTAATTCTCTAACTATCATTCTATCTATCTACCTATTTACGTATCTAAACATTTATTGTCTATGTATCTATCGATCTATCCATCCATCCATCTCTCCATTCTTCCATCCATTCATTCAAACTTTCATCCATTCATTAAATGAAATGCCCATTCATCCATCCATCCATCCATCCAATAGTATATCTATTTATATTAATCAGGTTCTATCAATTATTGTATTTTTGTATCTATCTATATATCTATCTGTCGAATTTCTAACTCTATTTTTCTCTATATATCAGTCTGTCTGACTGTTTGCCTGTCAGTCAGAGTGTTTCTCTGTCTGTTCGTTTGTCTGTTTCTACATATGTACTTATGAATCTCTTGACGTATCCATTTATCTGTATATGTATATATGTCCTGTCTATCCTGTCTATCCTCTCAATCTTGACTATCCTGTCTATCCTGTATATCTTGTCTATCCTGTCAATCTTGTCGATCCTGTCTATCCGGTTGTCTTGTCTATCCTGTCTCTCCGGTTTGTCTTGTCTATCCTGTCTATCCTCTCTATACTGTCTATACTCCAATTTTACTCTGTCTATATTGTCTATACTGTCGATCTTGTCTATGCTGCCTATCCTGTCTATCCTGTCTATCATGACTATCCTGTCTATGCTGTCTTTACTTTTTATCTTTTCTATCCTGTATATCCTGTCTATCATTACCATCCTGTCTATATAGTTTATCTTGTGTATCCTGTCAATCCTCTTTATCCTGTCTATCCTGTCTATCTTGACTATCCTGTCTACCATATCTATCCATTCTATCCTGTCCCTCCAGTCTATCCTGCATGTGTACCTTGTTTATCCTGTCTATCTTTTCTACAAAGCCAATCCTGTCTATCCTGTCTATCCTGCATGTGTACCATATCTATATTGTCTATCCTGTCAATTGTGTCTATCATGTCTATCCTGTCTATCCTGTCATTCCTGTCTATCCTGTCTATCCTGTCTATCTTGTCTATCCTGTCAAGGTATTCATCTATCTCTCTATCTCTATATCTCTCTATCTACCCACCTACCTATCTACCTATTTATTTATCTATCTATTTATCTAATCTATATATTTTTGTAACGAAGTATGTATCTGTCTGTTTATATAGCTATATATGTATCTATCTAAATTTATTGATATCTTACATATGTATCAACCTAAATTTGTAGCTATATAACTATCAATATCCCTATCTATCT
Organism: Petrosia ficiformis; assembly: GCA_947044365.1. Lineage (NCBI taxonomy): Eukaryota > Metazoa > Porifera > Demospongiae > Haplosclerida > Petrosiidae > Petrosia > Petrosia ficiformis. The sequence continues at coordinate 5,097,738 of OX345641.1, read as the reverse complement.
ATCTATCTATCTATCTATCTATTTATCTATCTGTCTATCTATCTATCCACCCACCAACACATCTGTGCATAGATCCATGATGCCATCCATACATCCCTCCATCTATCCATCCATCCGTCCATCCATTCATCCATTCATCCATCTATTCATCTACCCACGTACTCATCTACCCGTTAACCCCTCTACCTATATACATATCTACATATCTACTTATCTAACTATCAACTGCTCTAGCTATCTAGCTATCTACCTATCTACCTATCTACATATCTACCTACCTAACTATCTATCTATTTACGTATCTACCTACCTTTTATATGTATCAATCTAAAATGGGAGGTATGTATCTATCTTTAACTCTATCTATTTATCTATTTTTCTATATATCTATCTATCTGTCTCACTTCTACCTGTCTAACGGTTTACCTGTCTACCTGTCTATATATCTACCTGTCTACCTCTCTACGTGACTACCTGTCTACTTGTCTACATATCTATCTATCAAACTAACTGCCTATCTGCCTTCTGCCTATCTGCCTATCTTCGTATCTACCTATCTACCAATCTACCTATCTACCTATCTGCCTATCTAGATATCTACCTATCTAACTATCTACCTATCTACCTATCTACCTGTCTACCTGTCTACCTGTCTCTCTCTTTATTTGGTTATCTGTCTACATGTCTACCTGTCTAAATGTTTACATGTCTACGTGTCTACGTGTCTAGCTGTCTACATGTCTGCATATCTACCTATCTAACTCTATGCCTATCTGCGTATCTACCTATCTACCTATCTATCTATTTACCTATCTACCTATCTACATACCTACATATATACCGATATACCTATATACCAGTCTGCCTATCTACCTATCTGCCTATTTAGATATCTACCTATCTAACTATCTACCTATCTACCTATCTAACTATCTACCTATTTACCTATCAACCTATCTACCTATCTACCTATCTACGTATCTACCTATCAATCTATCTACCTATCTAACTATCTACCTATCTACCTATCATCCTATCTACCTATCTACCTATCTACCTGTCTACCTATCTACCTATCTACCTCTCTACCTACTTGTCTACATGTCTACCTGTCTGCCTGTCTGCCGGTCTAACTCTCTACCTGTCTACCTGTCTAACTGTGTATCTATCAACCTATTTACCTCTTTAACTATGAACATATTTATCTATCTACCTATGAACATATCTACCTATCTACCTATCTACCTATCTACATATATATCCATCCATCCATCCGTCCATCCATTCATCGATCGATTCAACAATTCGTACCCACCTACACAATAACCCCTCTACCTCATCTAACTATCTACATACGTACATATTTACCTATCTACCTATCAACCTCTCTACCTATCTACCTATCTACCTATCTACCTATCTACATATCTAACTATCTATCTCTCTACCACTCTACATATCTACCTAGCTACCTAGCTACATATCTAACTATCTGCCTATATATCTATCTACGTATCTACCTATCTTACATATATATCAATCTAAAATTGTAGGTATGTATCTATCATTATTTGTATCTATCTATATATCTTTCTAACTATATATCTATCTATCCATCTATATATCTATCTATCTATCTATATATCTATCTATTTATCTATCTATCTATCTATCCATCTATCCATCTATCGATCTATATATTTATCTATCTATCTATCTATCTATCTATCCGTCTCTCTTTCCATTCCTCTGTCCTTCCGTCCTACCATCCTTGCTTCTGTCCGTCCGTCCTTCCGTCCGTCCGTCTGACCGCTCAAGCGCACAATCGCCCCTCCTTTCGTTTGTCCTTCCTCCCGTCCTTCCATCCAACCCTCCGTCCTTCTGTCTGTCTCTCTGTCTGTCTATATATCTATCTGACTACTTACCTACATATCTAACTACCTACCCATCTACCTATCTACCTATCAACCTTTCTACATACGTGCCTATCTACCTCTATAGCTATCTACACATCTACATATCTAACTATCAACCTAACTAGTTATTTACCTACCTACCTATCTACCTATCTGCCTATCTACCTATCTACCTATCTAACTGTCTACATGTCTACCTGTCTACCTCTCTACCTGTCTACTTGTCTACCTGTCTAACTGTCTATCTGTCTACTTGTCTACCTGTCTAACTGTCTACATATATACCTATCTACCTATCAACCTTTCCATATATCTAAGTATCTACCTATTTAACAATCTACCAATATAACAATCTACCTATCTACCTATCTGCCTATCTACCTCTCTACTTTTCTACCACTCTAACTCTCTAACTCTCTAACTCTCCACCTCTCTAACTCTCTACCTCTCTATCTCTTTACAATGCTACCTCTCTATTTATCTACCTTTTTACCTAACAACCTATCTACCTCCTACCAATCTACATACCTATCTATCTATCTAATCTATCTATTTATCTAACGACACATGTATCTGTCTGTGTGTGTAAATACTAAGCTATATACGTATCTAACTATATGTATTGATCTCTTACATATGTATCAAAATAAATTTGTAGGTAAGTCACTATCAATAATACTATCTACCTATCTATATACCTATCTATCTATCTATATATCTATCTATCTATCTACCTTTTTGTATATCTCTCTATCTATCTATCTATTTATTTATCTATATATCTGTCTACCTTTCTACATATCTAAATGTTTACCTGTCTATCTGTCTACCTGTCTACCTGTCTACCTGTCAACCTATCTACGTATCAAACTATCGGCCTATCTGCCTATCTGCGTATCTACATATCTACCTATCTACCTATCTACATATCTACTTATCTACATATCTACCGATCTACCTGTCTACCTGTTTACATGTCTACCTGTCTACATGTCTACATATCTACCTATCTAACAATCTGCCTACCTATCTATCAACATATTTGTGAACCTATCTACATATCTACCTATCTGCATATCTATCTATTTTTCTATACATTAAATCATTGTATTTAGTATCTCTCTGTCTATCTCTCTGTCTATCTAACTACTAAGCTATACACGTATATATTGATATCATATATATGGATCAATCTAAATTTGTAGGTTTGTATCTACCATTATCTCTATCTCTCTATCTATCTTTATATCGAACTATCTATTTATCTATCTATCTATCCATATATCTAACTATCTATCTATCTATCTATCCATCCATTCATCCATCCATCCATCCAGCCATCCATCCATCCATCTATCCATCAATCCATCCATCTATCCATCCATCCATCCATCAATCCATCCATCCATCCATCCATCCACGCATCCATTCATCCACGCATCCATCCATCCATCCCTCCATCCATCCATCTATCTACCTATCTATCTATCTATCTATATGTCTTTCTATCTATCTATCTACATATCTACCTATCTAACTATTTATCTTTCTACATATCTACCTCTCTACCTATCTACCTAGCTACCTATCTTCTTATCAATCTAAAATTGTAGGTATGTATCTATCATTATATCTATCTATCTATATATTTTTCTATCTATCTATCTATCTATACATCGATCTATCTTTCTATTTATCTATCTAACTATCTATCTATCTATCTATCCATCTATTGATCTATCGATCTGTATATTTATCTATCTATCTATCTATCTATCTATCTATCCTTCCCTATGTCTGTCCCTCTGTCCTTCTGTCCTTCCTTCCGTCCGTCCGTCTGTCTGTCTATCCGTCCGACCCTCCATTCGTCTGTCCGTAATTCCGTTTGTCCGTCCGTCCTTCTGTCCGTCTCACCGCCCAACCACCCAATCGCCCCTCCGTCCATTCGTCCGTCCGTCCTTCCGTCCGACCCTCCTTCCGTGTGACTTACGGTCTATCTGTCAATCTATCTATCTGACAAATTTTCTACATATCTAACTAACTACCTATCTACCTGTCTACCATTAGGAGTCCACTAGGACTCATCTTGAGTCTAGTAGGACCAATAAGGAGTCCACTAGGGCCCAATAGTACTCCACTAGAACCCATTAGGAGTCCATTAGGACCCATTAGGAATACATTAGGACCCATAAGGAGTCCACTAAGACGCAATGGGAGTCCATTAGGACCCCATAAAATTCCACCAGGAACCTTAAGGAGTCCACTAGGATCCATTAGGAATCCACTAGGACCCATAATTAGTCCTCCAGGACCCATGAAGAGCCCAATTGGAACCAAAAGTACTCTAATAGGACCCATTAGGAGTCCACTGGGACCCATTATAAGTCCAATAGGACCATATAGGAGTCCTCCAGGACTCAATAGGAGTCCACTAGCACCAATAAGGACTCCACCAGGACCAATAGTGGGTCCACTTGGACCCATTGGAAGTCCGTTATAGCACAATAGGAGTAAACTAAGATCCAATAGGAGTCCACTGGGACCCAATAGGAGTCCAATAGAAGTCCAATAGGAACCATTAGGTATGCAATAGGACCCAATAAGTGTCCTCTGGAACCAATTGTAGTCCTGTAAGACCAATAAGGAGTCCATTAAGACCCAATAGGAGTTCACTAGGACCTATAAGGAGTCCACTAGCACCCATTAGGAGTCCAATAGCACCCATTAGGATTCCACTAGGACCCATAAGGAGTCCAATAGGACACAATAGGACTCCACTAGATCCCATTAGGAATCCACTAGGACCCATTAGAGTTTAGGGTTTAGGGTTTAGGGTTTATTGTCCACTGGGACCCAATTTCAGTCCAATAGGAGCCTTTAGGAGTCCAATATGACCCAAAAGGAGTCCTCTAGGACCCAATTGGAGTCCACAAGGATCAATAAGGAGTCCACTAGGACACAATAAGGAGTCCACTAGGACCCATTAGGAATCCATTAGGACACAGATAGAGTTTACTAGCACACAACAGGAGTCCATTAGGACCCAATAGGAATCCACTAGGACCAATAATGAGTCCACTAGGACCAATTAGGACACACAAGGAGTCCTTTAGGACCAACAAGGATTCCACTAAGACCCAATGGAGTCAACTAGGACCCAATAGTACTCCACTAGGACCCATTAAAAGTCCACTAGGACCCATTAGGAATACATTAGGACCCATAAGGTGTCCAAAAGGGCGCAATAGGTGTCCATTAGTACCCATAATGTGTCATCTAGGACCCATGAAGAGTCCAATAGGACCCAATAGTACTCCATTAGGACCCATTAGGAGTCTACAGGGACCCATTCGAAGTCCACTAGGACCCATTAAGTTTCCCATTGGACCCATTAGGAGTCCACTAGGACCCATCGTGAGTCCATTAGGACCAATAAGGAGTCCACTAGGACCCAATAGGATTCCATTAGGACCCAATAGTACTCCACTAGGATCAAATTGGTGTCCACTAGGACCAATAATGAGTCCACTAGGACCAATTAGGAATACATTAGGACCCATAAGGTGTCCACAAGGTCACAATAGGAGTCCATTAGGACCCATTAGGAGTCCACTAGGACCCATTAGGAGTCCACTGGGACTCCACTAGGACCCATTAGGTGTCCACTGGGACCCAATATCTGTCCAATAGGACCCATTAGGAGTCCAATAGGACCCAATAGGAGTCCACTAGGACCCAATAGGAGTCCACTAGCACAAATAAGGAGTCCACTAGGACCCAAAAGGAGTCCACTAGGACCTATAAGCAGTCCACTAGGACTCATTAGCAGTCCATCAGGACCCAAACGGAATCCACTAGGACACAATAGGAGTTCACTAGGACCCAATAGGAGTCCACTAGGACCAATTAGGAGTCCAATAGGACTCATTAGGAGTCCTTAGGACCCAAAAGGAGTCCACTAGGACACAATAGGAGTCCACTAGGACGCAATAGGAGTTCACTTCGACCAATTAGGAGTCCAACAGGACCCATCTTGTGTCCATTAGGACCAATATGGAGTCCACTAGGACCCAATAGGAGTCCAATGGGACCCAATATACTCCACTAGGACCCATTAGGAGTGCACTAGGACTCCATAGTATTCCACCAGGACTAATAAGGAGTCCACTTGGACCCATTAGGAGTCCAGTATGACCAATAATGTGTCCTCTAGGACCCATGAAGTGTCCAATAGGAACCAATAGGACTCTATTAGGACCCATTAGGTGTCCACTAGGACCCATTAGGAGTCACATAGGACCCAATAGGACTTCACTATGACTCATTAGGATTACTAGGACGCATAAGGAGTCCACTAGGACCCATTAGGACTCCATTAGGACCCAGAAGGATGCCACTAGAACACAATAGGAGTCCTCTACGACTCAATAGGAGTCCACTAGGACCAATAATTAGTCCACTAGGACCAATTAGAAGTCCACTAGGATCCATTTTGAGTCCATTAGGACCAATTAGGTGTCCTCAAGGACTCATAATGATTCTATTCGGACCAATAAGGAACCCATTAGCAGTCCTTTATGACACATAAGGAGTCCACCAGGACCAAATAGGAGTCCATTAGGACCCAATAGGATTCCGCTAGGACCTATAAGGAGTCCACTAGGACCATTAAGGAGTCCACTAGGACACATTAGGAGTCCAGTAGGACCCAATAGAATTCCACAAGGACCAATTAAGGTGTCCACTCTTACTCAATAGGAGTCCACTAGGACCCAATAGTTGTCCACTAGGACATATAAGGAGTCCACTAGAACCCATTACGAGTCCTCTAGGACCCAATAGGAGTCCAGTAGTACACAAAATTACTCCACTAGGACCCATCAGGAGTCGACTCGGACCCATTAGGAATACTTTAGGATCAATAAGTTGTCCACTAGAACCCATTAGGAGTCCACTAGGACCCAATAGGTGTCCACTAGGACCCATAGTACTCCAAGAGGACCCATTAGGAGTCCAATAGGATCCGATCGTAGTCCACTATGACCCATAAGGAGTCCACTAAGACCATAAAGGAGTCCACTAGGACACATTAGGAGTCCAGTAGGACCCAATGGAATTCCACAAGGACCAATAAGGTATCCACTAGTACCCATTAGGTGTCCACTAGGACCCATTAGGAGTCCAATAGGAGCCATAAAGGATGGAATAGGAACCAATAGGTCTCCAATAGGACCCATTAGTAGTCCACTAGGACCCATTAGTAGTCCACTAGAACCCTTAAGGAGTCCACTGGGACCCCATAGGAGTCCATTAAGACCCATTATGTCTCCACCATGACAAATTAGGCGTGCTCTAGTACTCAAAAGGACTCCACTAGTACCCATAAGGAGTCCACTAGGACCCAATTAAGATTCCACTAGATCCCAATTACGATCGAATAGGAGTCCACTAGGAACCAATAGGAGTCCACTAGGACCAATAAGGTGTCCATTAGGACCCAATATGTGTCCAATACAACCAAATGGGATTCCACTAGGACCCATTAGGAGTCCACTAGGACCCATCAGGAGTCCATTAGGACCCAATATGAGTCCACTACAACCTCATGGGAGTCCACGAATACCAGCAAGGAGTCCATAGGACACATTAGGAGTCCACTAGGACCCAATACGACTCCACTATGACACATTAGGAGTCCATAAGGACCCAATACGACTCCACTATGACCCATTAGGAGTCCACTGGGACCCAATATTACTCCACTAGGACACATTAGGAGTCCACTAGGACACACTTGTACTCCACTAGGACCCATTAGGTGTACATTAGGACCCGTAAAGAGTCCATTAACAGCCACCAGGTGTCTACTAAGACATAATATGGACCAATAAGGAGTCCACTAGGACCAATAATTAGTCCACTAGTACCCATTAGGAGTCGTCTAGGACCCATTAGGAGTCCGCTAAGACCCATTATGATTCCTCTTGATCCCAAAAGGAGTAAATGTGGACCCAGTAGGAGTCGACTAAGACCCAATATCAGTCCACTAGGACCCAATAGGAGTCCAGTAGGACCCACAAGGTGTCCACTAGGACCCAATAGGATTCCTTTAGGACCGATTAGGAGTCCACTAGGACCCATTAGGAGTCCACTAGCACCCATAAGTAGTGAACTAGGACGCAATGGGACTCCATCAGGACCAATTAGATGTCCAATATGTCCCTTTTGCATTCCGCTAGGACCCGTAGGGAGTCCACCAGGACCTTATAGGAGTCCAGTAAGACCCGTCATATGTCCACTAGGACCAATTAGGCGTCCACTAGGACCCAAAAGGACTCCACTAGGACCCATAAGGAGTTCATTAGGACCCAATAGGAGTCCACTAGGACCCATTATGATTCCACTAGATCCCAAAAGGAATCCATTAGGAACGAATAGGAGTCCAATAGGAACCAAAATGATTCCACTTGGACCAATAAGGAGTCCATTAGGACCCAAGAGGACTCCACTAGAACCAAATATGAGTCCACTAGGACCTAATAGGAGTCCACTAGGTCCAATAAAGAGTCCAGTAGGACACATTAGGAGTCCACTAGAAACCAATAGGATTCCACCAGGACCAAAAAAGAAGCCACAAGGACCCCTTAGGCGTCCATTAGGACGCATTAGGTGTTCTCTAGGACCTATTTGGAGTCCACTAGGACCCACTAGGTGTCCGCTACGATCCATAAGGAGTGAACTAGGACACAATAGGACTCCAATAGGACCCATTACAAGTCCACTAGGACCCTCTATGAGTCCACTAGGACTCATAAGGTGTGAACTAGGACCCAATAGGAGTCCAGTAGGAACAAATAGGACTCCACTAGGACCATTAAGGAGTCCAGTAGGAACCATAAGGAGTCCACTAGGATGCAATATGAGTCAACTGGGACCTAATAGGAGTCAATAAGGAGTCCACTAGCACCCATTAGGAGGTCAGTAGGACCCATAAGGAGTCCTGTAGGACCCAATAGGACTCTACGAGGACCGATTAGGAGTCCACTAGGACCTATTAGTAGTCCACTAGGACCCATAAGAAGTAAACTAGGACCCAATAGGAGTCCACAAGGACCAAATAGTACTCCCGTAGGACACATTAGGAGTGCACTAGGACCCAAAAGGTGTACATTAGGACCCATTATGAGTCCACTAGGACCCATTCGAAGTACACTGGGAACCATAAGTTGTCTTCTAGGACCTATTAGGAGTCGATTAGGACCCAATAGGAATCGACTAGCACCCATTACGAGTCCACTAGGACCAAGTGGGAGTCCACTAGGACCCATAAGGAGTATATTAGGAGCAATTAGGAGTCCACTAGGACCCAAAAAGACTCCATTAGGACCCATAAGAAGTCCACTATGAAGCAATAGGATTCAACTAGGACCCAATAGGACTCCACTAGTACCCATTAGTAGTCCACTAGGACCCATTAGGAGTCCATTGGGACCTAATGGGAGTCCACTAGGACCAATAAGAATTCCACAAGGACCCATTAGGAGTCCACTAGGACCCATAAGGAGTCCTCTAGGACCCATTAGGAGTCCACTAGGATCCAATTAGGAGACCAATTGGACCCATAAAATATCCACTAGTACCCAATAGGAGTTCACTAGGACCCATAAAATGTCCACGAAGACCCAATTTTTGTCCACTAATACACATTATGATTCCATTATGACCAATTAGGGGTTCACTAGGACCCAAAAGGACTCCACTAGGACCCATAAGTAGTCCTCTAGGACCCAATAGGACTCCAATAGGAGCCATTAGGTGTCCGCTAGGACCCACTATGATTCCACCAGATCCCAAAATGAGTCAATTAGGACCCTATAGGTGTCGACTAACACCCAGTATGAGTCCACTAGTACCAATTAGGAGTCCACTAGGACCAATTAGGAGTCCAAAAGGACTCAATAGGAGTCCATTAGGACCAAATAGGTGTCCACTTTGACCCATTAGGAGTCTACTATGACCCGTAAGGAGTCCAATAGGACTCAGTATGACTCCACCAGGACCTAATAGGAGTCCACTAGCACCAATAAGGAGTCCACTATGACACATTAGGAGTCCAATAGGACCCAATACGATTCCACTAGGACCAATAAAGTGTCCAATAGGACCCAATAGGAATGCAATAGGACCCATTAGGAGTCCACTATGACCCAATATGTGTCCACTAATACCCAATAAGTGTCCATTAGGACCAATATGGTGTCCACTAGGACCCATTAGTAGTCCACTAGGATCCAATATGGGTCCACTAGAACCAAGTGGGAGTCCAATAGCACCCATTAGGGGTCCTCTAGGACCCATAATGAGTCCATTAGGAGCAAATAGGAGTCCACTAGGACCCAATAAGACTCCATTAGGACCCATAAGAAGTCCTCTTTGAAGCAATTGGATTCAAATAGGACGCATTTGGAGTCCCCAAGGACACATTAGGAGTCCACTAGGCCCAATAAGGAGTTTACTAGGACACAATAAGAGTCCATTACGACCAATAAGGAGAGAACTAGGACCAATAGGACTCCACTAGTACTCATTAGTCATCCACTAGGACCCATTAGGAGTCCACTGGGACTTAACGGGAGTCCACTAGGACCAATAAGGAGTCCACTAGGACCCATTAGGAGGCCACTAGGAGGCATAAGGTGTCCACTAGGACCCAATATGAGTCCTCTAGGACAAAATAATCTCCCCTAGGACACAATAGGTGTCCACTAGGACCCATTAGGAGTACATTAGGACCCATAAGGAGTCCAATAGGACCCAATACTAGTCCACTAACACCCACTATGAGTCCAGTAGGACCCATAAGGAGTCCACCAGGACTAATTAGGACTCCACAAGGACCCATTATGAGTCCACTAGGACCTAATAGGAGTCCACTAGGACAAATAAGGAGTCCACTATGACACATTAGGAGTATCAATACGACTCCACTAGGACCAATAATGTGTCCAATAGTACACAGTAGGAGTCCAATAGGACCCATTAGGAGTCCACTATGACCCAATAGGAGTCCACTAGGACCCAATACGAGTCTATTAGGACCAATATGGAGTCCACGAGGACCAATTAGTAGTCCACTAGGACCCAATATGAGTCCACTAGGACCCAATTGGAGTCCAATAGGACCCAATAGGAGTTCACTAGGACACTTGATGAGTCTACTAGGACCAATTAGGAGTCCACTAACACCCATGTTGAGTCCATTATGACCAATAACGAGTCCACTAAGACCCCATAGGAGTCCCTAGGACCCAATAGTACTCCACTAGGACCAATTAGGTGTCCACTAGGACCCATAAGGACTACATTAGGACCCATAAGGACTCCACAAGGACCCAATAGGAGTCCATTAGGACCCAATAGGATTCAACTAGTACCAATAAGGAGTCTACTAGGACCAATTAGCAGTCTACAAGCACTAATAAGGAGTCCATTAGGACCGATAAGGAGACCAATAGGACCGATTAGGAGTCCTCTAGGACCCATAAATAGTCCACTAGGTCCCAATAGGAGTCCATTAGGACCAACTAGGAGTACACTAGGACGCTTTAGGGTTTAGGAATCCATTAGGACACAGATAGAGTTTACTAGCACACAATAGGAGTCCATTAGGACCCAACAGGAGTCCACTAGCACCAAAAAGGAGTCCATTAGGACCAACAAGGAGTCCACAATGACCCAATAGAGTCAATTAAGACCCAATAGTACTCCACTAGGAACCATTAGAAGTCCACTAGGACCAATTAGGAATACATTAGGACCAATAAGCAGTCCACTAGGACCCAATAAGTATCCAGTAGGAACCATTAGGTGTCCACTACGACCAATTAGGTGTCCATTAGAATCCAGAAGGTGTCCCCTAGGACACAATAGGAGTCCACTAGGACCCAATAGGAGTACACTAGGACCAATAATGAGTGCACAGGACCAATTAGGAGTCCACAAGGACCCATGTTGAGTCCATTAGGACCAATAAGGAGTTCCCTAGGACTCAATTGGAGTCAACTAGGATCCAATAGTACTCCACTACGACCCATTAGGAATCCACTAGTACCCATTAGGAATACATTAGGACCCATAAGGTGTCCACTAGGATGCAATAGGAGTCCATTATGACCCATAATGTGTCCTTTAGGACCCATGAAGAGTCCAATAGGACCCAATAGTACTCCACTAAGAGTTTACTGGAACCCATTAGAAGTCCAATAGGACCCAATAGGTGTCCACTAGCACCCAATAGCAGTGCAATAGGACCCAATAGGAGTCCACTAGGAACCATTAGGAGTCCACTGGGACCCATTATAAGTCCACTAGGACCCAATAAGGTGTCCACTAGGACCCAAACGGAGTCCAATAGGACCCACTGTGTGTCCAATATGACCCATTTTGAGTCCAATAGGACCCAATAGGAGTCCTGTAGGACCCAATAGGAGTCCAATAGCACCAATAACGAGTCCATAGGACCCAACAAGAGTCCACTAGGACCTATAAGGAGTCCACTAGGACTCATTAGGAGTCCATTATGACCCAGATGGGGTCCACTAGGACACAATAGGAGTCCGCTAGGACCCAATAGGAAAACACCAGGACCAATAAGGAGTACCGATTAAGAGTCCACTTGGACCCATAATGAGTCCTCTAGGACCCATCAAATGTCCAATAGTACCCAATAGGACTCGATAGGACCAAATAGGAGTCCACTGGGACCCATTGGAAGTCCACTATGACACAATAGCAGTCCACTAGGACCCAATAGGAGTCAACTGGGACCCAATAGGAGTCAAATAGGACCCATTAGGAGTCCAATAGGACCCAATAAGAGTCCTCTAGGACCCAATAATAGTCCTCTAGGACCAATAAGTAGTCCACTAGGACCCAATAGGAGTACACTAGGACCAATAACGAGTCCACTAGACCAATTAGGAGTCCACCAGGACCCAAGTTGAGTCCATTAGGACCAATAAGGAGTCCCCTAGGACTCAATTGGAGTCAAATAGGACCGAATAGTACTCCACTACGACCCATTAGGAATCCCCTAGGACCCATTAGGAACACATTAGCACCCATAAGGTGTCCACTAGGACGCAATAAGAGTCGATTAGGACCCATAATGAGTCCTCTAGGACCCATGAAGTGTCCGATAGGACCCAATAGTACTCCACTATGACCCATTAGGAGTCTACTGGAACCCATTAGAAGTCCCAAAGAACCCAATAGGTGTCCACAAGGACTCAATAGCAGTCCACTAGGATCCAATAGGAGTCCACTAGGACCCATTAGGACTCCACTGGGACACATTATAAGTGCAGTAGGACCCAATAAGGTGTCCACTAGGACTCAAGCAGAGTCCACTAGGACCCAATATGTGTCCAATAGGACCCATTTGGAGTCCAAAAGGACTCAACAGGACTCCATTAGGACCAATTAGGAGTCCACTAGGACCCAAAAGGAGTCCACTGGGGCACAAAAGGAGTTCACTAGGACCCAATAAGAATCCTCTAGGACCCTATAATAGTCCAGTAGGACCAATAAGGAGTCCACTACGACCCAATAGGAGTTCACTAGGACCTATAAGGAGTACATTTGGACCTTATTAGGAGTCCACTGGCACCCATTAGGAGTCCACTACGACCCATGAGTAGTCCAATAGGACACAATAGGACTCCAATAAGACCCATTAGGAGTCCACTAGGACCTATTATGTGTCCACTACGACCAAATAGGATTCCACTATGACCAAATAGGAGTTCACTAGGACCCAGAAGGAGTCCACTAGGACCAATTAGGAGTCCACTAGGACTCATCTTGAATTTACTAGGACCAACAAGGAGTCCACTAGGACCCAATAGGAGTCCACTAGGTTCTATAACTAGTCCAATAGGACACATTAGGAATCCATTAGGACCCAGAAAGAGTCCACTAGGACACAATAGGAGTCCTGTAGCACCCAATAGGATTCCACTAGGACCCAATAGTACTCCACTAGGACAAACGTAGTGTCCACTAGGACCAATATTGAGTCCATTAGGAGCAATTAGGAGTCCACAAGCACCCCTAAAGAGTCCATTAGGACCAACAAGGAGTCCACTTGGACCCAATTGGTGTCAATTAGGACCCAATAGTACTCCACTAGGACCCATTAGGAGTCTACTGGAACCCATTAGAAGTCCGATAGGACCCAATAGGTGTCCACAAGGACTCAATAGCAGTCCACTAGGACCCAATAGGAGTCCACTAGGACCCATTGGGAGTCCACTGGGACCCATTATAAATCCAGTAGGACCCAATAAGGTGTCCACTATGACCCAAACGGAGTCCACTAGGACCCAATATGTGTCCAATAGGACCCATTTGGAGTCCAATAGGACTCAATAGGACTCCATTAGGACCAATTAGGAGTCCACTAGGACCCAGAAAGAGTCCACTAGGACACAATAGGAGTCCAGTAGCACCCAACATGATTCCACTAGGACCCAATTGTACTCCAATAGGACCAAAGTGGTGTCCAGTAGGACCAATATTGAGTCCACTAGGAGCAATTAGGAGTCCACAAGCACCCATAAGGAGTCCATTAGGACCAACAAGGAGTCCACTAAGACCCAATTGGTGTCAACTAGGACCCAATAGTACTCCACTAGGACCCATTAGGAGTCTTCTAGGACCCATTAGGAGTACATTAGGACCCATAAGGTGTCCACAAGGACGCAATAGGTGTCCATTAGGACCCATAAGGAGTCCATTAAGACCGATACGGAGTCCACTAGGACCCATTAGGAGTCCTCTAGGACCCACAAGGAGTCCACTAGGTCACAATAGGAGTCTATTAGGACCCATTAAGAGTCCACTAGGATCCATTAGGAGTCCAATAGGACCCAGAACGAGTCCACTAGGACACAATATGAGTGCACTAGGACCCAATAGGAGTACACTAGGACAAATAATGAGTCCACAGGACCAATTAGGAGTCCACTAGGACCAATAATGAGTCCATTAGGACCAGGAAGGATTCCACTCGGACCAGTAAGGAGTCCACAAGTACCCATTAAGTGTCCTCTAGGACACATAATGTTTCCTCTAGGACCCATAAGTGTGCAATAGTACCCAATAGGACTCAATTAGGACCAATTAGGAGTCCACTGGGACCCTTTGGAAGTCCACTATGACCCAGTAGGAGTCCACTAGGACCCAATAGGAGTGTACTTGGACCCAATTGGAGTCGAATAGGACCCGTTAGGAGTCCAATAGGACCAAATAAGAGTCCTCTAGGACCAAATAGGTTTCCACTATGACAAAATAGGAGTTCACTATGACCCAGTAGGACTCCAATAAGACCCATTATGTGTCCATTAGGACCAATTAGGCGTGAACTATGACCCAAACGGATTCCAGTAGGACCCATAAGGGGTCCAGTAGGACTCAATAGGACACCAGGAGGACCCATTTGGAGTCCACTAGGACCCATTTCGAGTTCTCTAGGACCCATAAGGAGTCCACTAGGTCACAATAGGAGTCCACTAGGACCAATTAGTAGTCCACAAGGACCCATAAGGAGTCCATTAGGACCAATAAGTATTCCACTAGGACCAGTAAGGAGTCCACAAGGACCCATTAAGAGTCCACTAGGACCCATAATGAGTCCTCTAGGACCCATGAAGAGTCCAATAGTACCCATTAGGACTCCATTAGGACCAATTAGGAGTCCACTGGGACCCATTGGAAGTCCACTATGACCCAATAGGAGTCCACTAGGACCCAATGGATTTCACTAGGACCAATAGTGGGTCCAGTAGGACCAATTAGTAGTTCACAAGGACCCATAAGGAGTCTGTTAGGACCTATAAGGATTCCACTAGGACCAATAAGGAGTCCAAAAGGACCCATTAAGAGTCCTCTAGGACCCATAATGAGTCCTCTAGGACCCATGAAGTGTCCAATAGTACACAATAGGACTCCGTTAGGACCAATTTGGAGTTGACTTGGACCCATTGGAAGTCCGCTATAACACAATAGGAGTAAACTAGGACCCAATAGGAGTCCACTGGGTCCCAATAGGAGTCCAATAGGAGCCTTTAGGTATGCAATAGGACCCAATAAGTGTCCTCTGGACCCTATTGTAGTCCTGTAGGACCACTAAGGAGTCCATTAGGACCCAATAGGAGTTCACTAGGACCTATAAGGAGTCCAGTTGCACACATTAGGAGTCCAATAGCACCCATTAAGATTCCACTAGGACCCATGAGGAGTCCAATAGGACACAATAGGACTCCACTAGGACTCCACTAGGACCCATTAGGAGTCCACTAGGACCCATTACGAGTCCCCTAGGACCAAATAGGATTCCACTATGACCGAATAGGTGTTCACTAGGAACCAATAGGAGTCCAATAAGACCCGTTATGTGACCACTAGGACCAATTAGGCGTTAACTAGGACACCAACCGATTCCACTAGGACCCATAAGGAGTCCAGTGGGACTCAATAGGACTCCACTAGGACCCATTAGGAGTCCACCAGGACTCATTATGATTCCACTATATGCCAAAAGGAGTCCATGAGGACCGAACAGGAGTCCACTAAGACCCATTAGGAGTACAATAGGACCCAGAAGGAGCCATTAGGACCTAATAGGAGTCCATTAGGACACAATAGTACTCAACTAGGTCCAATAAGCAGTCCTCCAAGACCAAATATGTGTCCACTAGGACCCAATAGGAGCCACTAGGACCAATGATGCATCTTCTAGGACCAATTAGGAGTCCACTAAGTCAATTCTAGAGTCTATTAGGACCAATAAGGTGTCCACCATGACCCAATAGGAGTCCACTAGGCCCCAATAATACTCCACTAGGACCCATTAGGTGTCCACTAGGACCCATAAGGAATACATTAGGACCCATAAGGACTCCACTAGGACCCAATGGGAGTCCATTAGGACCCAATAGAATTCAACTAGGATCAATAAGGAGTCCACGAGGACCCATTAGGAGTCCACTAGGACCAATTAGGAGTCCAATAGCACTCGATAGGAGTCCACTAGGACCAATTAGGTGTCCACTTCGACCCATTAGGAGTCTACTAGGACCCGTAAGGAGACTCAATAGGAGTCCACTAGTACCCAATAGTAGTCCACTAGAACTAAATAAGGAGTCCACTAGGACACATTAGGAGTCCGCTAGGACAAAAAAGCAGTCCAATAGGACCCAATAGGTGTCCTCTAGGACCCAATATTGTCCAAAAGGAGCAATAAGGAGTCCCTTAGGACCCCATAGCAGTGCATTAGGTGCCATAAGGAGTCAACTAGCACTACTTAGGACTCCAAAAGGACCCATATGAGTCCACTAGGACCCATTAGGAGTCCACTAGAACCCATAATGTGTCCATTAGGACCCAATACTAGATCACTAACACCCTCTATGAGTCCACTAGGACCCATAAGGGGTCCACTTAGGACCAATAAGGAGTCCAAAAGGAACCATTAAGAGTCCACTAGGACCCATAATGAGTCCTCTAGGACCCATGAAGTGTCCAATAGTACACAACAGGACTCCGTTAGGACCAATTTGGTGTCCACTTGGACCAATTGGAAGTCCTCTATAACACAATAGGAGTAAACTAAGACCCAATAGGAGTCCACTGGGTCCCAATAGGAGTCCAATAGGAGGCATAAGGAGTCCACTAGGACCCAATATGAGTCCTCTATCACCCAATAGGACTCCACTAGAACCTATTAGGAGTCCACTATCACCCATTAGGGGTCCACTAGGATCCATTTGGTGTCCAAAAGGACCAATAATGAGTCCAGTAGAACCTAATAGGAGTCCACTTGGACACTAAAGGAGTCTACTAGGACCAGTTAGAAGTCCACTAGGACCCATTATGAGTCCACTAGTACCCATAAGGGGTCCACTAGGACCCAACAGGACTCCATTAGGAACCTTTAGGAGTCAAATAGGACCGATTACGAGTCCACTAGGACCCATAAGGAGTCCACTAGGACCCAATAGGAGTCCACTAGGACCAATAGGAGTCCACTAGGACCCAATAGGAGTCTACTAGTACCATAAAAGGGTCCAGTAGGACACTCTACGAGTCAACTAGGACGCATAAGGAGTCCCATAGTACCCAATAGGAGTCCAATAAGACCCAATATGAGTCCGTTAGGACTCTTTAGGAGTACAATAGGACCCATAAGGAGTCCACTAGGACCCATAAGGAGTCCACTAGGACCCAACACGAATACACTAGGACCCAACAGGAGTCCACTATGACGAATTAGGAGTGCACTAGGACCCATTAGGAGTCCACTATTACCCGTTAGGATTCCACTAGGACCCATTCGGAGTCCACTAGGACCCTTTATGTTTCCTCTAGATCCCAATTGAGTCCATTAGGACACAATGTGAGTCCACTAAAACCTATTATGAGTCTAAGAGGACCAATTATGAGTAAACTAGGACCCGTTAAGTGTCCAATAGGACCCTATAGGATTCCACTAGTACCCAATAGGACTCCAATAGGACTCATTAGGTGTCCAATAGGACCCATTAGTAGTCCACTAGGACCCTATAGGAGTCCACTAGGACCCAATAGGACTCCACTAGGACCCTATAGGGGTCTGATAGGACCCATTATGAATTCACTAGATCCCAAAAGGAGTCAAGTAGGACCAAATAGGAGTCAACTAAGACCCATTATGACTCCACTAGGACCAAGTAGGAGTCCACTAATACCCATTAGGGGTCCTCTAGGACACGTAAGGTGTCCATTACGAGCAATTAGGAGACCACTACGACCAAGTAGGTGTCTACTAGGACCCGTAAGGAGTCCACTAGGACCCAATAGGAGTCCACTAGGACCCAATAGGAGTCCACTATAACCACTAGGACCCAATAGGAGTCCACTAGGACGCATAAGCAGTCCACTAGGATACAATAGGTGTCCTCTAGGACCCAATAGTAGTCCAAAAGGACCAATAAGGAGTCAACTAGGACCCAATGGGAGTCCATTAGTACCCAATAAGAGTGCACTAGAACTAATAAGTAGTCCACTAGGACCCTTTAGGTTTCCTCTAGGACAATAAAGGAGTCTACTAGGACTACATTGGACTCCAACAGGACCCATTATGAGTCAATTAGGACCCATTAGGTTTCCACTAGGACCCATTGGGATTCCAATAGGTCACATTAGGAGTCCACTAGGAACCATTAGTAGTCCACTAGGACCCAATATGAGTGCATTAGGACCTAATAGTTGTCTGCTAGGACCCACTATGATTCCACTAGATCCCAAAAGGAGTCAATTAGGACCCAATAGGAGTCGACTAAGACACATTATGAGTCCACTAGGACCAAGTAGGAGTCCACTAAGACCCATTAGGCGTCCTCTAGGACACATAAGGAGTCCATTACGAGCAATTAGGAGTCCACTAGGACCCATAAACCTCCACTAGAACCCAATAGGACTCTACTAGGACTCGTAAGGAGTCCACTAGGACCCAATAGGTGTCCACTAGGACCCAATAGGAGTCCACTAGGACCCATTAGTAGTCCACTAGGACCCAATATGAGTCCACTAGGACCTAATAGGAGTCCATTCGTACCAATAAGGAGTCCACTAGGATCCATTAGTAGTCCAATAGGACCCAATATGAGTCCATTAGGACCTAATAGGATTCCACTAGTACCAATAAGGAGTCCACTAGGACCCCTAAGGAGTCCACTAGGACCAATAATTATGAGTCCACTAGGACCCAAAAGGAGTCCACTGGACATATAAGGAGTCCACTAGGACCCAACAGGAGTACACTAGAACCCAACAGGAGTCTATTAGGACCAATAAGGAGTCTACTAGGACCAATAAAGAGTCCACAATGACCCATTAGGAGTAAACTAAGTCCCATAAGGAGTCCACTGGACCCAATATGACTCCACTAGGACCCAATAAGAGTCTACTAGGACCAATTAGGAGTGCACTAGGACCCATTAGGATTCCACTACGAATCATTAGAAGTCCCTTAGGACCCATAAGGAGTCCAGTAGGAGCCAACAGGAGTCCAATAGGACCCAACGTGAGTCCACTAAGACCTATTATGAGTCCACTAGGACCCATTATGATTCCACTAGATCCCAAAAGGTGTCCATTCGGACTCATTAGAAGTCCTCTTGGACCCACTAGGAGTCAACTAGTACCGGTAAGGAGTCCAATGGACCCAATATGAGTCCACTAGTATTAAGATTCCTCTAGGACCCATAAGTAGTCCACTAGTACCCAATGTGAGTCCATTTGGACGAATAGGACTCACTTGGACCCATTAGGAGGCCACTAGGACCAATACGTTGTCCACTAGGATGCAATAGGACTCCACTAGTACCAATTTGGAGTCCAATAGGACCCAATACAAGTCCTCTAGGACCCATAAGTAGTCCACTAGGACCCAATGTAATTCCACTTGGACCAATATGAGTCCATTAGGACCCTTTAGGAGTCTACTAGGACCCAATAGGGCTCATTTAGGACCCATTAGGAAACCACTATGACCCATTAAAAGACCCGTAGGACCCATAAGGAGTCCAGTAGGACCCAACAGGAGTCCACTAAGACCCAATGTGAGTCCACTAAAACATATTATGAGTCAACTAGGACCAATAATGAGTCCACTAGGACCCATTATGATTCCCCTATATCCCAAAAGGAGTCCATTAGGACTCATTAGGAGTCCTCTTGGACCCACTAGAAGTCAACTAGTACCCGTAAGGAGTCCAATAGGACCCAATATGAGTCCACTAGGACCCAATGGGAGTCCACTAGGACCATAAAATTGTCCCCTAGGACACTCTAGGGGTCCACTAGGACCCATAAGGAGTCCCATAGGACCCAATAGGAGTCCACAAAGACCAAACTGGAGTCCATTAGGACCCTTTACGGGTCCACTAGGACCCATAAGGAGTACAATAGGACCCAATAGGTGTGCACTAGGACTCAATAGGTGTCCAGTAGGACCCATACGGTGTCCACTAGCTTTCATTAGGAGTACAAAAGGACCCATGAGGAGTCGTCTAAGACCAAATGGGAGTCCATTAGGACCCTTTAGGAGTCCACTAGGACCCATAAGGAGTACAATAGGACCCAATAGGAGTCCACTAGGACACATAAGCTGATACTAGGAACCAATAGGTGTCCTCTAGGACCCAATAGTAGTCCAAAAGGACCAATAAGGAGTCAACTAGGACCCAAAAAGAGTCCCCTAGTACCCAAAAGGAGTGCAATACAACTATTAAGTAGTCCACTAGGACCCATTAAGTGTCCTCTAGGACCCTAAAGGAGTCAACTAGGACTACTTTGGACTCCACCAGGACCTATTATGAGTCCCCTAGGACCCAATAGGAGTCCACTAGGACCCATTAGTAGTCCACTAGGACCTAATAGGAGTCCACTCGGAGCAATAAGGAGTCCAATAGAATCCATTAGTAGTCCACTAGGACCCAATATGAGTCCACTAGGACCTAATAGGATTCCACTAGTACCAAAAGGGAGTCCACTAGGACCCGTAAGGAATCCACTAGGACCAATAACTATGAGTCCACTAGGACCCACAAGGAGTGCACTAGGACATATAAGGAGTCCACTAGGACCCAACAGGAGTACACTAGAACCCAACACGAATCTACTAGGACCAATAAGGAGTCTACTAGGACCAACAAAGAGTCCACAATGACCCATTAGGAGTAAACTAGGTCCCATAAGGAGTCCACTAGGACCCAATATGACTCCACTAGGACCCATTAAGGGTCTACTAGGACCAATTAGGAGTGCATTAGGACCAATTAGATTCCACTAGGTCCAGTAGGACCCAACAGGAGTCCACTAGGACCCAATGTGAGTCCACTAAAACCTATTATGAGTCCACTTGGACCAATAACGAGTCCACTAGGACCCATTATGATTCCACTAGATCCCAAAAGGAGTCCATTCGGACTCAATAGGAGTCTTCTTGGACCCACTAGAAGTCAACTAGTGCTGGTAAGGAGTCCAATGGACCCAATATGAGTCCACCAGGACCCAATGGGATTCCACTAGGACCATAAAAGTGTCCACTAGAACACTCCACTAGGACCCATAAGGAGTCCCATATGACCCAATAGGAGTCCACTAAGACCAAATAGGAGTCCATTAGTACCCTTTCGGGGTCCACTAGGTCCAATAAGGCGTACAATAGTACCCAACAGGAGTCCACTAGGACTCAATAGGTGTCCAGTAGGACCCATAAGGAGTCCACTAGCTCCCATTAGGAGTCCACAAGGACCCATGAGGCGTCGACTTGGAACAGTAAGGAGTCCACTAGGACTCATTAGGAGTCGACTAGGACACATAAGGTGTCCACCAGCACCCAATAGGACTCCACTAGGACACATAAAGTGTGAACTAGGACCCAATGGGAATCCACTAGGACAAAATAGGAGTTAACTAGGACCAATAATGAGTCCACTAGAACCCATTATGATTCCACTAGATCCCAAATGGAGTCCATTGGGACTCATTAGGAGTCCTCTTGGACCCACTAGGAGTCAACTAGTACCCCCAATATGAGTCCACTAGGACCCAATGGGAGTCCATTAGGACCATAAAAGAGTCCACTAGGACACTCTAGGAGTCCACTAGGACCCATAAGGAGTCCCATATGACTCAATAGGAGTCCACTAAGACCAAATGGGAGTCCATTAGCACCCTTTAGGGGTCAACTAGGACCCATAAGGAGTACAATAGGACCCAATAGGAGTCCACTAGGACTCAATAGGTGTCCAGTAGGACCAATAAGGAGTCTTCTAGCTTTCATTAGGAGTACACAAGGACCCATGAGGCGTCGTCTAAGACCAATAAGGAGTCCACTAGGAAACATTTGGAGTCGAAAAGGATACATAATGTGTCCACCAGAACCCAATAGATCTCCACTAGGACACATAAAGTGTGTACTAGGACCCAATGGGTGTCCATTAGGACACAATAGGAGTCCTCTAGGACCAATAAGGAGTGCACTAGGACCCATTAAAAATCCACTAGGAACTAAACGGAGTCCACTAGGTCCCATTTGGAGTCCACTAGGACCCATTAGGAGTCCACTAGAACACATAAGGTGTCCACTAGCACGCAATAGGACTCCACTAGGACCCATAAAGAGTAGTCTAGGACCAAATTGAAATCCACTAGGACCCAATAGGAGTCCTCTATGACCAATAAGGCGTCCACTAGAACCCATTCGGAGTCCACTAGGACCCATAAGGTGTCCACTAGGACCCATAAGGTGTCCACTAGGACCCGATAAGACTCATTTAGGACCGTATAGGACTCCACTAGGACTCATTAGGATACCCATTAGGAGTCCCATAAGACCCAATAGTACTCCGCTAGTACCAAATTGGTGTCCACTAGGACCAATATTGATTCCATTATAACCAATTAAGAGTCCACAAGGACCCATAAGTAGTCCATTAGGACCTACAAGGAGTCCACTAGGACCCAATTGGTGTCAACTAGGACCCAATAGTACTCCACTAGGACCCATTAGGAATACATTAGGACCCATAACGTGTCCACAAGGACGCAATAGGTGTCCATTAGGACCCATAAGGTGTCCATTAAGACCGATAAGGAGTCCAAGGACACATTAGGAGTCCTCTAGGACCCATAAGGAGTCCACTAAGTCACAATAGGAGTCCATTAGGAACAATTATGAGTCCACTATGATCCATTAGGAGTCCATTAAGACCCAGATGGAGTCCACTTGTACCCTTTAGGAGTCCACTAGCACCCTTTAGGAGTCCACTAGGACACACGAGGAGTCCAATAGGACACAATATGACTCCACTAGGACCCGTTAGGAGTCCACTAGGACCTATTACGTGTCCACTAGGACCAAATAGGCGTGAAATAGGACTCAAAAGGGTTCCACTAGGACCCATAAGTAGTCCAGTAGGACTCAATAGGACTTCACAAGGACCCATTAGGTGTCCAGTAGGAACCAATAGGAGTCCCCTAGGACCCCGAAGGAGTCCAATTGGACACAATGGGAGTCCAATAGGACTCATCTTGAGTCCATTAGGACCAATAAGGAGTCCACTAGGACCCATTAGGAGTCCACTATTACCAACAAGTAGTCCACTAGAACCCAATAGGATTCCATTAAGACCGATATGGAGTCCACTAGGACCCATTAGGTGTTCTCTAGGACCCAATAAGGAGTCCACTAGGTCCCAATAGGTCTCCATTAGGACCCATTGGGAGTCTTCTAGGACCCATTAGGAGGCCATAGGACCCAGAAGGAGTCCACTAGGACACAAGAGGAGTGCACTAGAACCCAATAGGAGTTACTAGGACCAAAAAGGAGTCCACTAGGACGCAATAGGAGTCCACTACGACCCAATAGTACTCCAATAGGACCCATTTGGAGTCCACTAGGACACATTAAGAATACATTAGGACCCATAATGAGTTCACTATGACGTAATAGACTCCATTAGGACCCATAATGAGTCCTCTAGGACCCTTGAAGAGTCCAATAGGACCGAATAGTACTTCATTAGGACCAATTAGGAGTCTACTGGGACCCATTAGAAGTCCACTAGGACCCAATAGGAGTCAACTAGGACCCAATAGGAGTCCACTAGGACCAATAATGAGTCCACTAGGACCAATTAGTAGTCCACAATGACCCATCAGGAGTCCATTAGGACCAATAAGGATTCCACTCGGACCAGTATGGAGTCCACAAGGACCCTTTTATTGTCCACTAGGACCCATAATAAGTCCTCTAGGACCCATAAAGTGTCCAATAGTACCCAATAGGACTCAATTAGGACCAATTAGGAGTCCACTGGGACCCATTAGAAGTCCACTAGAACCCAAAAGGAGTCCACTAGGACCCAATAGTACTCCACTAGTACCAATAAGCAGTCCTCTAGGACCCGATAAGTGTCCACTAGGACCCATTAGGGGAGTCCACTAGGACCCATAATGAGTCCTATAGGACCCATGAAGAGTCCAATAGGACCCATTATGAGCCCACTAGGACCCATTAGGAATAGATTAGGACACATAAGGAGTCCGTAGGACCTAATAAGTGTCATCTAGGACCCAAGAGTAGTCAACAAGGAGCAATAAGCAGTCCATTAGGATCCAGAAGGAGTCCACTAGGACACAATAGCAGTCCACTAGGACCCAATAGGAGTCCACTAGGACCCAATAGGACTCCACTATTACCAATAAGCAGTCCTCTAAGACCCAATAAGTGTCCACTAGAACCCATTAGGGGAGTCCACTAGGACTAATTAGGAGTCCTTTAGGACCCAGAAGGAGTCCACTAGGACACAATAGGAGTCCACTAGGACCCAAAAGAGGACAAATAAGGATTCCAATAGGACTCATTAGGAGTCCACTAGCACCCATAATGAGTCCTCTAGGACCCATGAAGTGTCCAATGGGAACATATAGGATTCCATTAGGACCCTTTAGGAGTCCACTAGAACCCTATAGAAGTCCAATAGGAACCAATAAGTGTTCACTAGGACCCGATAGGATTCCAATAAGCCCCTTATGTGTCCATTAGAACCAATTAGGCACTAACTAGGACCCAAACGGTTTCCACTAGGACGCATAAGTAGTCCAGCAGGACTCAATAGGACTCCAGTAGGACCCATTAGAAGTCCACCAGGACTCATTATGATTCCACTATATGCCGAAAGGAGTCCATTAGGACTGAACAGGAGTCGACTAAATCCCATTAGGAATAAAATAGGACCCAAAAGGAGTCCATTAGGACCCAATAGGAGTCCGTTAGGACCCAATAGTACTCAACTAGGAAAAATAGGCAGTCCTCTAGGACCAAATTAGTGTCCACTATGACCCATTAGGAGTCCACTAGGACCAATTAGGAGTCCATTAGGACCAAGAAGGAGTCCACTAGGACCCAATAGGAGTCCACTAGGACCAATATGAGACTACTAGGACCAATTAGGAGTCTACTAGGACGCATTAGGAATACAATAATACCCATAAGGACACCACTTGGACCCAATAGGATTCAACTTGGACCAACCAGGAGTCCACTGTGACCCATTATAAATCCTCTAGGACCTACAAGGAGTCCACTAGGACTCATTAGGAGTCCATTATGACCCAGACTGGGTCCACTAGGACACGATAGGAGTCCACTAGGACCCAATAAAAATGCACCAGGACCAATAAGGAGTCCACTAGGACCCGTTAGGATTCCTCTAGGACCCATAAGGAGATCACTAGGACCCAATAGGAGTCCATTAGGACACATTAGGAGTCCAATAGGACTCATTAGGAGTCCATTAGGACCAATAAGGAGTCCTCTAGGACACATTAGCAGTCTTCTATGACCCATAAGGAGTCCACCAGGACCAAATAGAAGTCCCTTAGGACTCCGCTAGGACCTATAAGGAGTCCACTAGGACCCATTACGAGTCCCCTAGGACCCAATAGGAGTCCAGAAGGACACAATATTACTCCACTAGGACCCATTAGGAGTCGACTAGTACCCAATAGGTGTCCACTAGGACCCATAGTACTCCAAGAGGACCCATTTGGAGTCCAATAGGATCCGATAGTAGTCGACTAGGACCCATAAGGAGTCCACTAGGACCATTAAGGAGTCCCCTAGGACACACTACGAGTACCCAATAGAATTCCACAAGGACCACTAAGGTGTCCACTAGTACCCATTAGGTGTCCACTAGGACCCATTAGGAGTCCACTAGGAGCCATAAGGGATGAACTAGGACCCAATAGGTCTCCACTAGGACCCATTAGTAGTCCACTAGGACCCATTAGTAGTCCACTAGGTCCCTTAAGGGGTCCACTGGGACACCCATAGGAGTCCATTAAGACCCATTATGTGTTCACCATGACAAATTAGGCGAGCTCTAGTACTCAAAAAGACTCCACTAGTACCCATAAGGAGTCCACTAGTACCCATTATGATTCCACTAGATCCCAAGAGGAGTCCACTAGGACCAATTAGTAGACCCAATATGAGACCACTAGGACCCAATTGGAGTCCAGTAGGAGCCACTAGTTGTCCACTAGGACCCATTAGGAGTCCACTAGGACCCTAAAGGTGTCTACTAGTACCCATTAGAAGTCCACAATGAGCAATTAGGAGTCCTCTAGGACCCAATAGGACTCCATTAGAACACATAAGGAGTCCACTATGACACAATAGGACTCAAATAGCACCCAATATGACTCCACTAGGACCCACTAGGAGTCCAATAGCACCATTTACGAGTCCTCTAGGACCCATAAGTAGTCCACTAGGACCCAATGTGAGTCCACTTGGACCAATAGGAGTCCATTAGGACCCAATAGGACTCCATTATCACCCATTAGGAGTCCACTAGGATCCATTAGGTGTCTAAAAGGACCAATAAGGAGTCCAGTAGAACCTAATAGGAGTCCACTTGGACACTAAAGGAGTCTACTAGGACCCGTTAGAAGTTCTCTAGGACCCATTATGAGTCCACTAGTATCCATCAGGGGCCCACTAGGACCCAACAGGACTCCATTAGCACACATTAGGAGTCAAATAGGACCGATTACGAGTCCACTAGGACCCATAAGGAGTCCACTAGTACCAATAGGAGTCCACTAGGACCCAATAGGAGTCTACTAGTACCCAATAGGACTCCAATAGGACTCATTAGGTGTCCAATAGGACCCATTAGTAGTCCACTAGGACCCTATAGAAGTCCACTAGGACCCAATAGGACTCCACTATGACCCTATAGGAGTCTGATAGGACCCACTATGAATCCACTACATCCCAAAAGGAGTCAAGTAAGAAAAAATAGGAGTTGACTAAGACCCATTATGAGTCCACTAGGACCAAGTAGGAGTCCACTAAGACCCTTTAGGGGTCCTCTAGGACACATAAGGAGTCCATTACGAGCAATTAGGAGTCCACTAGGACCAAGTAGGTGTCTACTAGGACCCGTAAGGAGTCCACTAGGACCCAATAGGAGTCCACTAGGACCCAATAGGAGTCCTCTAGGACCCAATAGTAGTCCAAAAGGACCAATAAGGAATCAACTAGGACCCAATGGGAGTCCATTAGTACCTAATAGGAGTGCACTAGAACTAATAAGTAGTCCACTAGGACCCTTTAGGTGTCCTCTAGGACCATAAAGGAGTCTACTAGGACTACTTTGGACTCCAACAGGACCCATTATGAGTCAATTAGGACCCACTAGGATTCCACTAGGACCCATTGGGATTCCAATAGGTCACATTAGGAGTCCACTAGGAACCATTAGTAGTCCACTAGGACCCAATATGAGTGCATTAGGACCTAATAGGAGTCTGCTAGGACCCTCTATGATTCCACTAGATCAAAAAAGGAGTCAATTAGGATCCAATAGGAGTCGACTAAGACCCATTATGAGTCCACTAGGACCAAGTACGAGTCCACTAAGACCCATTAGGGGTCCTCTAGGACACATAAGGAGTCCATTACGAGCAATTAGGAGTCCACTAGGACACAATATGACTCCATTAGAACCCATAAGAAGTCCACTATGAAGCCATAGGATTCAACTAGGACCCATTAGGAGTCCACTAGGACCCATAAGGAGTCCTCTTGGACCCATTATGAGTCCACTATGACCCATAAAAATTCCACTAGTACCCAATAGCAGTCTACTAGGACCCGTAAGGAGTCCACTAGGACCCAATAGGAGTCCACTAGGACCCGTCCACTAGAACCACTAGGACCCATTAGGAGTCCACTAGGACACATAAGCAGTCCACTAGGACCCAATAGTAGTCTCAAAAGACCAATAAGGAGTCAACTAGGACCCAAAAGGAGTCAACTAGTACCCAAAAGGAGTGCACTACAACTATTAAGTAGTCCACTAGGACACTTTAGGTGTCCTTTAGGTGTCCTCTAGGACCCAATAGTAGTCCAAAAGGACCAATAATGAGTCAACTAGGACCCAAAAGGAGTCCACTAGTACCCAAAGGGAGTAAACTACAACTATTAAGTAGTCCACTAGGACACTTTAGGTGTCCTATAGGACCCTAAAGGAGTCAAATAGGACTACTTTGGACTCCACCATGACCCATTATGAGTCCATTAGGACCCTATGGAGTCCACTAGGACCCATTAGTAGTCCACTAGGACCCAATATGAGTCCACTAGGACCTAATAGGAGTCCACTCGGACCAATAAGGAGTCCACTAGGATCCATTAGTAGTCCACTAGGACCCAATAAGAATCCATATAAGGAGTCCACTAGGACCCAACAGGAGTACACTAGAACCCAACAGGAGTCTACTAGGACCAATAAGGAGTCTACTAGGACCAATAAAGAGTCCACAATGACCCATTAGGAGTAAACTAGGTCCCATAAGGAGTCCACTAGGACTCCACTAGGACCCAATAAGAGTCTACTAGGACCAATTAGGAGTGCACTAGGACCCATTAGGATTCCAATAGACTCATTAGAAGTCCCCTAGGACCTATATAGAGTCCAGTAGGACCCAACAGGAGTCCACTCGGACCCAATGTGAGTCCACTAATACCTATTATTAGTCCACTAGGACAAATAACGAGTCTACTAGGACCCATTATGATTCCACTAGATCCCAAAAGGAGTCCATTCGGACTCATTAGGAGTCTTCTTGGACCCACTAGGAGTCAACTAGTACCGGTAAGGAGTGCAATGGACCCAATATGAGTCCACTAGGACCCAATGGGATTCCACTAGGACCATAAAAATGTCCACTAGAACTCTCCACTAGGACCCATAAGGAGTCCCATATGACCGAATAGGAGTCCACTAAGACCAAATAGGAGTCCATTAGTACCCTTTCGGGGTCCACTAGGTTCCATAAGGCGTACAATAGTACTCAACAGGAGTCCACTAGGACTCAATAGGTGTCCAGTAGGACCAATAAGGAGTCCACTAGCTCCCATTACGAGTCCACAAGGACCCATTAGGTGTCGACTAGGAACAGTAAGGAGTCCACTAGCACTCATTAGGAGTCGACTAGGACACATAAGGTGCCCACCAGCACCCAATAGGATTCCACTAGGACACATAAAGTGTGAACTAGGACCCAATGGGAGTCCACTAGGACAAAATAGGAGTCAAATAGGACCAATAAGGAGTCCGATAGGACCCAATAAACTCCAATAGGACCCGATAGTACTCCACTAGGACCAATTAGGAGTGCACTAGGACCCACTAGGAGTTCACTAGGAACTAAAAGGAGTCCACTAGGTCCCATTAGGAGTCCACTAGGAACCATTAGGAGTCCACTAGGACACATAAGGTGTCCACTAGCACCCAATGGGATTCCACTAGGACCCATTAGGAGTCCACTAGGACCCATTAGAAGTAAACTAGGACCCATAAGGGGTCCTCTAAGACCCAATATGACTCCACTAGGACCCTTTAGGACTCCACTAGGACTCATTAGGATACCCATTAGGAGTCGAATAGGACCCAATAGTACTCCAGTAGGACTCATTAGGAGTCCACTAGGACCCTATATGACTCCACTAGGATCCATTAGGAGTCCACTACGTCTCATCAGGACTCCACTATGACCCATTAGGAGTCCACTAGGACCAATAAGGAGTCCATTTTGACTCATTGGGAGACCAGTAGGACACATAAGGTGTCCACTAGCACCCAATAGGACTCCACTAGGACCCATAAACTGTGAACTAGGACACAATTGAAATCCATTAGGACCCAATAGGAGTCCACTAGGACAATTAATGTGTCCACCAGGACCAAATAGGAGTCCACTAGTACCCAATAGGAGTCCACTAGGACCAGTAGGCGTCCACCAGGACCAAATAGGAGTCCACTAGGACCCAATAGGAGTCCACTAGGACCTGTAGGAGACCAATAGGACCAATAAGGAGTCCACTAGGACCCACTAGAACCAATTAGGAGTCCAGTGGGACCCAACAGGAGCCCACTAGGACCCTTTAGGAGTCCACTAGGACCAATAAGGAGTCCAACATGGCCCATTAGGAGTCCACTAGGACCCATAAGGAATCCTCTAGGTCCCTATATTACTCCACTAGGACCCATTAGGAGTCCAATAGGACCGATTACGATTCCTCTAGGACCCATAAGTAGTCCACTAGTACCCAATGAGAGTCCACTTGGACCAATAGGAGTCCATTAGGACCAATAGGACTCACTTGGACCCATTAGGAGTGCACTAGGACCCACTAGGGGTTCACTAGGAACTAAAAGGAGTCCACTAGGTCCCATTAGGAGTCCACTAGGAACCATTAAGAGTCCGCTAGGACCCAATAGGAGTCCAATAGGACCGATTACGATTCCTCTAGGACCATAAGTAGTCCACTAGTACCCAATGTGTGTCCACTTGGACCAATAGGAGTCCATTAGGACCAATAGGACTCACTTGGACCCAATAGGAGCGCACTAGGATCAATACGTTGTCCACTAGGACCCAATAGGACTCCACTAGTACCCATTAGGATTCCAATAGGACCCAATAAGACTCATTGAGGACCCTTTAGGAGTCCACTAGGACCCATTAGAAGTGCCCTAGGACCCATAATGAATCCAGTAGGACCCAACAGGAGTCCACCAGGACCAATAAGGAGTCCACAAGGACCAATTAGGAGTAAACTAGGTCCCATAAGGAGTCCACTAGGACCCATTATGATTCCACTAGATCCCAAATGAGTCCATTAGGTCCCAATGTGAGTCCACTAAGACTTATATTGAGTCCAAGAGGACCAAGTAGGAGTCCAATAGGACTCACTAGGATCCACTAGGACCAATTAGGAGTCCACTAGGACCCAATAGGGCTCATTTAGGACCCATTACGAAACCACTAGGACCCATTACAAGACCCCTAGGACCCATAAGGAGTCCAGTAGGACCCAATAGGAATAATTTAGGAACCGTTAGTAGTCCACTAGCACTCAACATGACTCCACTAGGACCCGGTAGGAGCCACTAGGACTCATAAGGAGTCCACTAGGACCCAATGGGACTCCACTAGAACACAATAAGAGTCCACTAGGACCAATAAAGAGTCCTCTAGGACCCAATAGCACTCTACTAGGACCCATTAGGAGTCCACTGAGACCCGATAGGACTCCACTAGGACCCGTAATGAGTACACTAGGACCCAATATTAGTCAACTAGGACCCAATATGTGTGCAGTAGTACCCAAAAGGAGTCCACTAGGTCCCATTAGGAGTCCACAAGAACGCATGAGGCGTCGACTAGGACCAATAAAGAGTCCACTAGGACTCATTAGGAGTCCACTAGGACACATAAGGTGTCCACTAGCTCCCAATAGTACTCCACAAGTACACATAAAGAGTGATCTAGGACCTAATGGAAGTCCATTAGGACCCAATAGGAGTCCACTAGGACCAATAAAGAGTTCACTAGGTCCCAATAGTACTCATTTAGGATCCATTAGGAGTAAACTACTACCCATAAGGAGTCCACTAGGACCCAATATGACTCCAATAGGACCCGATAGTAGTCCATAGGACAAATTAGCGGTTCACTAGGACCCAATATGACTTCATTAGGACCCATAAGTAGTCCAATAGGACCTATTAGGAGAGCACTACCACTATGAATCACTATGAATCACTATGAATCACTATGAGTCCATTACGAGCAATTAGGAGTCCACTAGGACCAAGTAGGTGTCTACTAGGACCCGTAAGGAGTCCACTAGGACCCAATAGGAGTCCACTAGGACCCAATAGGTGTCCTCTAGGACCCAATAGTAGTCCAAAAGGACCAATAAGGAATCAACTAGGACCCAATGGGAGTCCATTAGTACCTAATAGGAGTGCACTAGAACTAATAAGTAGTCCACTAGGACCCTTTAGGTGTCCTCTAAGACCATAAAGGAGTCTACTAGGACTACTTTGGACTCCAACAGGACCCATTATGAGTCAATTAGGACCAATTAGGAGTCCACTAGGACCCATTGGGATTCCAATAGGTCACATTAGGAGTCCACTAGGAACCTTTAGTAGTCCACTAGGACCCAATATGAGTGCATTAGGACCTAATAGGAGTCTGCTAGGACCCACTTTGATTCCACTAGATCAAAAAAGGAGTCCTCTTAGACCCAGTAGGAGTCCACTAGGACCCATAAAAATTCCACTAGTACCCAATAGCAGTCTACTAGGACCCGTAAGGAGTCCACTAGGACCCAATAGGAGTCCACTAGGACCCAATAGGAGTCCAAAAGGACCAATAAGGAGTCAACTAGGACCCAAAAGGAGTCAACTAGTACCCAAAAGGAGTGGACTACAACTATTAAGTAGTCCACTAGAACACTTTAGGTGTCCTGTAGGTGTCCTCTAGGACCCAATAGTAGTCCAAAAGGACCAATATTGAGTCAACTAGGACCCAAAAGGAGTCCACCGGTACCCAAAAGGAGTGCACTAGGACCAACAAGGAGTCCACTGGGACCCAATAGGAGTCCACTAGGACCTATAACTATTCCAATAGGACACATTAGGACTCCATTAGGACCAATTAGGAGTCTACTAGGACACAGAAAGTGTCCACTAAGACACAATAGGAGTCCAGTAGCACCCAACATGATTCCACTAGGACCCAATAGTACTCCACTAGGACCAAAGTGGTGTCCACTAGGACCAATATTGAGTCCACTAGGAGCAATTAGGAGTCAACAAGCACCCATAAGGAGTCCATTAGGACCAACAAGGAGTCCACTAAGACCCAATTGGTGTCAACTAGGACCCAATATTACTCCACTAGGACCCATTAGGAGTCTTCTAGGACCCACTAGGAATACATTAGGACCTATAAGGTGTCTCAGTCCAATAGGACCCTTTAGGTGTCCAATATGACCCAACTGGAGTCCTCTAGGACCCAATAGGAGTCCACTAGGATCAATAAGGAGTCCACTAGGACCCAATAGGAGTCCACTAGGACCTATAAGGAGTCCACTAGGACCCTTTAGGAATCCATTAGGACACAGATAGAGTTTACTACCACACAATAGGAGTCCATTAGGACCCAATAGGAGTCCACTAGGACCAATAATGAGTCCAATAGGACCAATCAGGAGTCCACAAGGAATGATAAGGAGTCCATTAGGACCAACAAGGAGTCCACAAGGACCCAATGGAGTCAACTAGGACCCAATAGTACTCCACTAGGAACCATTAGAAGTCCACTAGGACCAATTAGGAATGCATTAGGACCAATAAGCAATCCACTAGGACCCAATAAGTATCCCATAGGACCCATTAGGAGTCCACTAGAACAAATTAGGAATCCATTAGGATCCAGAAGGTGTCCCCTAGGACACAATAAGAGTCCACTAGGACCCCATAGGAGTACAGTAGGACCAATAATGAGTGCACAGGACCAATTAGGAGTCCACAAGGACCCATGTTGAGTCCATTAGGACATATAAGGAGTCCCCTAGGACTCAATTGGAGTCAACTAGGATCCAATAGTACTCCACTATGACCCATTAGGAATCCACTAGTACCCATTAGGAATACATTAGGACCCATAAGGTGTCCACTAGGATGCAATAGGAGTCCATTATGACCCATAATATGTCCTCTAGGACCCATGAAGAGTCCAATAGAACCCAATAGTACTCCACTAAGAGTCTACTGGAACCCATTAGAAGTCCAATAGGACCCAATAGGTGTCCACTAGGACCCAATAGCAGTCCACTAGG
Source organism: Petrosia ficiformis (assembly GCA_947044365.1). Taxonomy (NCBI): domain Eukaryota; kingdom Metazoa; phylum Porifera; class Demospongiae; order Haplosclerida; family Petrosiidae; genus Petrosia; species Petrosia ficiformis. The sequence continues at coordinate 5,062,995 of OX345641.1, read as the reverse complement.
ACCCAATAGGAGTCAATAAGGAACCATTAGGAGTCCACTGGGACCCATTATAAGTCCACTAGGACCCAATAAGGTGTCCACTAGGACCCATAAGGAGTCCAATAGGACCCACTGTGTGTCCAATATGACCAATTTTGAGGACCCAATAGGAGTCCAGTAGGACCCAATAGGAGTCCAATAGCACCAATAAGGAGACCATAGGACCCAACAAGAGTCCACTAGGACATATAAGCAGTCCAATAGGACTCATTAGGAGTCCATTAGGACTCAGACGGAGACCACTAGGTCATGATAGGAGTCAACTAGGACCCAATAGGAGTCCAATATGACCAACAATGAGTCCACTAGGACCAATAGTAGTTGACAAGGATCTATAAGAAGTCCATTAGGACCAATAAGGATTCCACTAGGACCAGTAAGGAGTCCACAAGGACCCACTAAGAGTCCACTAGGACCCATAATGTGTCCTCTAGGACCCATGAAGCCTCCAATAGTACCCAATATGACTCCATTTGGACCAGTATGGAGTCCACTAGGACCAATAAGGAGTCCACTAGGACCCAATAGGAGTCCATTAGGACCCATTAGGAGTCTTCTAGGACCCATTAGGAGTCCATTAGGACCCTGAAGGAGTCCACTACGACCCAATAGGAGTTCACTAGGACCTTTAAGGAGTCCACTTGGACCCATTAGGTGTCCATTAGCACCCTTTGGGAGTGCACTAGGACCAATGAGGAATCCAATAGGCCACAATAGGACTCCACTAGGACTTATTACGTGTCCACTAGGACAAAATAGGCGTGAAATAGGACTCAAAAGGGTTCCACTAGGACCCATAAGGAGTCCAGTAGGACTCAATAGGACTTCACAAGGACCCAGTAGGAATCCACTATTACCAACAAGTAGTCCACTAGGACCCAATAGGAGTCCACTAGGACCAAGTAGGAGTCCACTAGGACTCATCTAGAGTCCACTAGGACCAACAAGGAGTCCACTAGGACCCAATAAGAGTCCACTACGACCCTGAAGGAGTCCAATAGGACCCAATAGGAGTCCACTAGACCCAATAGGAGTCCACTAGGACCAATTAGGAGTCCACTAGGACTCATTTAGAGTCCACTAGGACCAACATGGAGTCCACTAGGACCCAATAGTAGTCCACTAGGACCCTGAAGGAGTCCAATAGGACACAATAGGAGTCCACTAGGACCCAATAGGAGTCCACTAGGACCAATTTGGAGTCCACTATTACTCATTTTGAGTCCATTAGGACCAATAAGGAGTTCAATAGGACCCAGTAGGAGTCCACTAGGACCAATTAGGAGTTAACAACGACCCATTAGGATTCCATTAGGACCGATAAGGAGTCCACTAGGTCCCAATAGGAGTCCATTAGGTCCCATTAGGAGTCTTCTAGGACCCATTAGGAGTCCAGTAGGACCCAGAAGGAGTCCACTAGGACACACTAGGAGTGCACTAGGACCAAGTAGGAGTCCACTAGGACTCATTTAGAGTCCACTAGGACCAACATGGAGTCCACTAGGACCCAATAGTAGTCCACTAGGACCCTGAAGGAGTCCAATAGGACACAATAGGAGTCCACTAGGACCCAATAGGAGTCCACTAGGACCAATTTAGAGTCCACTATTACTCATTTTGAGTCCATTAGGACCAATAAGGAGTTCAATAGGACCCAGTAGGAGTCCACTAGGACCAATTAGGAGTTAACAACGACCCATTAGGATTCCATTAGGACCGATAAAGAGTCCACTAGGTCCCAATAGGAGTCCATTAGGTCCCATTAGGAGTCTTCTAGGACCCATTAGGAGTCCAGTAGGACCCAGAAGGAGTCCACTAGGACACAATAGGAGTGCACTAGGACCAAGTAGGAGTTACTAGGACCAATAAGGAGTCCACTAGAACCCAATAGGAGTCCACTAGGACCCAATAGTACTCCACTAGGACCCATTTGGAATCCACTAGGACACATTAGGAATCCACTAGTACCCATTAGGAATACATTAGGACCCATAAGGTGTCCTCTATGACGTAATAGGACTCCATTAGGACCCATAATGTGTCCTCTAGGACCCATGAAGTGTCCGATAGGACCCAATAGTACTCCACTAGGACCCATTAGGAGTCTACTGGAACTCATTAGAAGTCCCAAAGGACCCAATAGGTGTCCACTAGGACTCAATAGCAGTCCACTAGGATCCAATAGGAGTCCACTAGGACCCATTAGGACTCCACTGGGACCCATCATAAGTCCAGTAGGACCCAATAAGTGTTCACTAGCACTCAAACAGAGTCCACTAGGACCCAATATGTGTCCAATAGGGCCCATTTGGTGTCCAATAGGACTCAACGGGACTCCATTAGGACCAATTAGGAGTCCACTAGGACCCAATAAGACTCCTCTAGGACCCTATAGTAGTCCAGTAGGACCAATAAGGAGTCCACTACGACCCAATAGGAGTTCACTAGGACCTATAAGGAGTGCATTTGGACCTTATTAGGAGTCCACTGGCACCCATTAGGAGTCCACTACGACCCATGAGTAGTCCAATAGGACACAATAGGACTCCACTAAGACCCATTAGGAGTCCACTAGGACCTATTACGTGTCCACTAGGACCAAATAGAATTCCACTATGACCAAATAGGAGTTCACTAGGACCCAGAAAGAGTCCACTAGGACCAATTAGGAGTCCACTAGGACTCATCTTGAGTCCACTAGGACCAAAAAGGAGTCCACTAGGACCCAATAGGAGTCCACTAGGACCTATAACTAGTCCAATAAGACACATTAGGAATCCGTTAGGACCCAGAAAGTGTCCACTAGGACACAATAGGAGTCCTGTAGCACCCAATAGGATTCCACTAGGACCCAATAGTACTCCACTAGGACCAAAGTGGTGTCCACTAGGACCAATATTGAGTCCACTAGGAGCAATTAGGAGTCCACAAGCACCCATAAGGAGTCCATTAGGACCAACAAGGAGTCCACTTGGACCCAATTGGTGTCAATTAGGACCCAATAGCACTCCACTAGGACCCAATAGGAGTCTACTTTAACCCATTAGAAGTCCCATAGGACCTAATAGGTGTCCACTAGGACTCAATAGCAGTCCCCTAGGACCCAATAGGAGTCCACTAGGACCCATTGGGAGTCCACTGGGACCCATTATAAGTCCAGTAGGACCCAATAAGGTGTCCACTAGGACCCAAACGGAGTCCACTAGGACCCAATATGTGTCCAATAGGACCCATTTGGAGTCCAATAGGACTCAATAGGACTCCATTAGGACCAATTAGGAGTACACTAGGACCCAGAAAGAGTCCAGTAGGACAAAATATGAGTCCAGTAGCACCCAACATGATTCCACTAGGACCCAATAGTACTCCACTAGGACCAAAATGGTGTCCACTAGGACCAATATTGAGTCCACTAGGAGCAATTAGGAGTCCACAAGCACCCATAAGGAGTCCATTAGGACCAACAAGGAGTGCACTAAGACCCAATTGGTGTCAACTAGGACCAAATAGTACTCCACTAGGACCCATTAGGAGTCTTCTAGGACCCATTAGGAATACATTAGGACCCATAAGGTGTCCACAAGGACGCAATTGGTGTCCATTAGGACCCATAAGGAGTCCATTAAGACCGATAAGGAGTCCACTAGGACCCATTAGGAGTCCTCTAGGACCCACAAGGAGTCCACTAGGTCACAATAGGAGTCCATTAGGACCCATTAAGAGTCCACTAGGATCCATTAGGAGTCCAATAGGACCCAGAACGAGTCCACTATGACACAATATGAGTGCACTAGGACCCAATAGGAATACACTAGGACAAATAATGAGTCCACAGGACCAATTAGGAGTCCACCAGGACCCCTGTTGAGTCCGTTAGGACCAATAAGGAGTCCCATAGAACTCAATTGGAGTCTACTAGGATCCAATAGTACTCCACTACGACCCATTAGGAATCCACTAGTACCCTTTAGGAATACATTAGGACCAATAAGTTGTCCACTAGGATGCAATAGGAATCTATTAGGACCCATAATGAGTCTCCTAGGACCCATGAAGAGTCCAATAGGACCCAATAGTACTCCACAAAGACCCATTAGGAGTCTACTGGAACCCATTAGAAGTCCAATAGGACCCAATAGGTGTCCACTAGGACCAAATAGCAGTCCACTAGGACCCAATAGGAGTCCAATAGGATCCATTAGGAGTCCAATAGGACCCAGAACGAGTCCACTAGGACGCAATATGAGTGCACTAGGACCCAATAGGAGTACACTAGGACAAATAATGAGTCCACAGGACCAATTAGGAGTCCACCAGGACCCATGTTGAGTCCATTAGGACCAATAAGGAGTCCCATAGGACTCAATTGGAGTCTACTAGGATCCAATAGTACTCCACTACGACCCATTAGGAATCCACTAGTACCCTTTAGGAATACATTAGGACCAATAAGTTGTCCACTAGGATGCAATAGGAGTCTATTAGGACCCATAATGAGTCTCCTAGGACCCATGAAGAGTCCAATAGGACCCAATAGTACTCCACACAGACCCATTAGGAGTCTACTGGAACCCATTAGAAGTCCAATAGGACCCAATAGGTGTCCACTAGGACCAAATAGCAGTCCACTAGGACCCAATAGGAGTCCAATAGGATCCATTAGGAGTCCAATAGGACCCAGAACGAGTCCACTAGGACGCAATATGAGTGCACCAGGACCCAATAGGAGTACACTAGGACAAATAATGAGTCCACAGGACCAATTAGGAGTCCACCAGGACCCATGTTGAGTCCATTAGGACCAATAAGGAGTCCCATAGGACTCAATTGGAGTCTACTAGGATCCAATAGTACTCCACTACTACCCATTAGGAATCCACTAGTACCCTTTAGGAATACATTAGGACCAATAAGTTGTCCACTAGGATGCAATAGGAGTCTATTAGGACCCATAATGAGTCTCCTAGGACCCATGAAGAGTCCAATAGGACCCAATAGTACTCCACAAAGACCCATTAGGAGTCTACTGGAACCCATTAGAAGTCCAATAGGACCCAATAGGTGTCCACTAGGACCAAATAGCAGTCCACTAGGACCCAATAGGAGTCCAATAGGATCCATTAGGAGTCCAATAGGACCCAGAACGAGTCCACTAGGACGCAATATGAGTGCACTAGGACCCAATAGGAGTACACTAGGACAAATAATGAGTCCACAGGACCAATTAGGAGTCCACCAGGACCCATGTTGAGTCCATTAGGACCAATAAGGAGTCCCATAGGACTCAATTGGAGTCTACTAGGATCCAATAGTACTCCACTACGACCCATTAGGAATCCACTAGTACCCTTTAGGAATACATTAGGACCAATAAGTTGTCCACTAGGATGCAATAGGAGTCTATTAGGACCCATAATGAGTCTCCTAGGACCCATGAAGAGTCCAATAGGACCCAATAGTACTCCACAAAGACCCATTAGGAGTCTACTGGAACCCATTAGAAGTCTAATAGGACCAAATAGGTGTCCACTAGGACCAAATAGCAGTCCACTAGGACCCAATAGGAGTCCAATAGGAACCATTAGGAGTCCACTGGGACCCATTTTAAGTCCACTAGGACCCAAACGGTGTCCAATAGGACCCACTATTTGTCCAATAGGACCCATTTGGAGTCCAAGAGGACCCAATAGGAGTCCAGTAGGACCCAATAGGACTCCACTAGCACCAATAAGGAGTCCACTAGGACCCAACAGGAGTCCACTAGGACCTATAAGCAGTCCACTATGACTCATTAGGAGTCAATTAGGACCCAGACTCAGTCCACTATGTCACGATAGGAGTCAACTAGAACCCAATAGGAGTCAAATAGGACCAATAATGAGTCCACTAGGACCAATTAGTAGTTCACAAGGACCCATAAGGAGTCCATTAGGACCAATAATGATTCCACTAGGACCGGTAAGGAGTCCACAAGGACCCACTAAGAGTCCACTAGGACCCTTAATGGGTCCTCTAGGACTCATGAAGCCTCCCATAGTACCCAATATGACTCCATTAGGACCAATTAGCATTCCACTAGGACCAATAAGGAGTCCACTACGACCCAATAGGAGTTCACTAGGACCTATAAGGAGTCCACTTTGACCCATTAGGAGTCCACTAGCACCCATTAGGAATCCACTAGGACCAATGAGGAGTCCAATAGGACACAATAGAACTCCACTAGGACCCATTAGGAGTCCACTAGGACCTATTACGTGTCCACTAGGACCAAATAGGCGTGAAATAGGACTCAAACGGGTTCCACTAGGTCCCATAAGGAGTCCAGTAGGACTCAATACGACTCCACAAGGACCCATTAGGTGTCCACTAGGACCCAATAAGAGTCCACTAGGACCAATTAGGAGTCCACTAGGACTCATCTTGAGTCCACTAGGACCAACAAGGAGTCCACAAGGACTCAATAGGACTCCACTAGGACCCAGAAGGAGTCCACTAGGACACAATAGGAGTTCACTAGGACCCAATAGGAGTCCACTAGGACCAATTTGGAGTCCACTTGGACTCATCTTGAGTCCATTAGGACCAATAAGGAATCCACTACGACCCAGTAGGAGTCCACTAGGAACAACAAGGAGTCCATTAGGACCCAATAGGAATCCACTAAGACCTATAACTAATCCAATAGGACCCATTAGGAATCCATTAGGACCAAGATAGAGTCCACTAGGAGACAATGGGAGTCCACTAGGACCCTGTAGGGGTCCACTAGGACCAATTAGGAGTTAACAAGCACCCATTAGGTGTCCCTTAGGACCTATAAGTAGTCCACTAAGACCCTTTAGGAGTTCTCTAGGACCCATAAGGAGTCCAATAGGTCCCAATAGGTGTCCATTAGGACACATAAGGAGTCTTCTAGGACCCATTATGTGTCCATTAGGACAAAGAAGGAGTCCACTAGGACACAATAGTATTTACTAGGACCAATAAGGAGTCCACTAGGACTCAATAGGAGTCCACTAGGACCCAATAGTACTCCACTAGGACCCATTACATTAGGACCCATAATGAGTCCACTAGGACGTATTAGGACTCCATTAGGACCCATAATGTGTCCTCTAGGACCCATAAGTGTCCAATAGTACCCAATAGGACTCAATTAGGACCAATTAGGAGTCCACTGGGACCCATTGGAAGTCCACTATGACCCAGTAGGAGTCCACTAGGACCCAATTGGAGTCGAATAGGACCCGTTAGGAGTCCTATAGGACCAAATAAAAGTCCTCTAGGACTAAATAGGATTCCACTATGACAAAATAGGAGTTCACTATGACCCAGTAGGACTCCAATAATACCCATTATGTGTCCATTAGGACCAATTAGGCTTGAACTATGACCCAAACGGATTCCAGTAGGACCCATAAGGGGTCCAGTAGGACTCAATAGGACACCTGGAGAACCCATTTGTAGTCCAATAGGACCCATTTCGAGTTCTCTAGGACCCATAAGGAGTCCACTAGGTCACAATAGGAGTCCACTAGGACCCATTAGTAGTCCACAAGGACCCATAAGGAGTCCATTAGGACCAATAAGTATTCCACTAGGACCAGTAAGGAGTGCACAAGGACCCACTAAGAGTCCACTAGGACCCATAATGAGTCCTCTAGGACCCATGAAGAGTCCAATAGTACCCATTAGGACTCCATTAGGACCAATTAGGAGTCCATTGGGACCCTTCGGAAGTCCACTATGACCCAATAGGAGTCCACTAGGAACCAATAGGTGTTCACTAGTACCAATAGTGGGTCCAGTAGGACCAATTAGTAGTCACAAGGACCCATAAGGAGTCCGTTAGGACCTATAAGGATTCCACTAGGACCAATAAGGAGTCCAAAAGGACCCATTATGAGTCCACTAGGACCCATAATGAGTCCTCTAGGACCCATGAAGTGTCCAATAGTACACAATAGCACTCCGTTAGGACCAATTTGGAGTCCACTTGGACCCATTGGAAGTCTGCTATAACACAATAGGAGTAAACTAAGACCCAATAGGAGTCCACTGGGTCCCAATAGGAGTCCAATAGGAGGCATAAGGAGTCCACTAGGACCAAATATGAGTCCTCTAGGACCCAATAGGACTCCACTAGAACCTATTAGGAGTCCAATATCACCCATTAGGGGTCCACTAGGATCCATTAGGTGTCCAAAAGGACCAATAATGAGTCCAGTAGAACCTAATAGGAGTCCACTTGGACACTAAAGGAGTCTACTAGGACCAGTTAGAAGTCCACTAGGACCCATTATGAGTCCACTAGTACCCATAAGGGGTCCACTAGGACCCAACAGGACTCCATTAGGAACCATTAGGAGTCAAATAGGACCTATTACGAGTCCACTAGGACCCATAAGGAGTCCACTAGGACCCAATAGGAGTCCACTAGGACCAATAGGAGTCCACTAGGACCCAATAGGAGTCTACTAGTACCATAAAAGGGTCCAGTAGGACACTCTACGAGTCAACTAGGACGCAAGGAATCCCATAGTACCCAATAGGAGTCCAATAAGACCCAATATGAGTCCGTTAGGACTCTTTAGGAGTACACTAGGACCCATAAGGAGTCCACTAAGACCCATAAGGAGTCCACTAGGACCCAACAGGAGTACACTAGGACCCAAAAGGAGTCCACTATGACGAATTAGGAGTTCACTAGGACCCATTAGGAGTCCACCAGGACCCGTTAGGATTCCACTAGGACCCATTCGGAGTCCACTAGGACCCTTTATGTTTCCTCTAGATCCCAAATGAGTCCATTAGCACACAATGTGAGTCCACTAAAACCTATTATGAGTCTAAGAGGACCAATTATGAGTCCACCAGGACCCGTTAAGAGTCCAATAGGACCCTATAGGATTCCACTAGTACCCAATAGGACTCCAATAGGACTCATTAGGTGTCCAATAGGACCCATTAGTAGTCCACTAGGACCCTATAGGAGTCCACTAGGACCCAATAGGACTCCACTAGGACCCTATAGGGGTCTGATAGGACCCACTATGAATCCACTAGATCCCAAAAGGAGTCAAGTAGGACCAAATAAGAGTCGACTAAGACCCATTATGAGTCCACTAGGACCAAGCAGGAGTCCACTAAGACCCATTAGGGGTCCTCTAGGACACGTAAGGTGTCCATTACGAGCAATTAGGTGTCTACTAGGACCCGTAAGGAGTCCACTAGGACCCAATAGGAGTCCGCTAGGACCCAATAGGAGTCCACTAGAACCACTAGGACCCATTAGGAGTCCACTAGGACACATAAGCAGTCCACTAGGACACAATAGCTGTCCTCTAGGACCCAATAGTAGTCCAAAAGGACCAATAAGGAGTCAACTAGGACCCAATGGGAGTCCATCAGTACCCAATAGGAGTGCACTAGAACTAATAAGTAGTCCACTAGGACCCTTTAGGTGTCCTCTAGGACAATAAAGGAGTCTATTAGGACCACTTTGGACTCCAACAGGACCCATTATGAGTCAATTAGGACCCATTAGGTTTCCACTAGGACCCATTGGGATTCCAATAGGTCACATTAGGAGTCCACTAGGAACCATTAGTAGTCCACTAGGACCTAATATGAGTGCATTAGGACCTAATAGGTGTCTGCTAGGACCCACTATGATTCCACTAGATCCCAAAAGGAGTCAATTAGGACCCAATAGGAGTCGACTAAGACACATTATGAGTCCACTAGGACAAAGTAGGAGTCCACTAAGACCCATTAGGCGTCCTATAGGACAAATAAGGAGTCCATTACGAGCAATTAGGAGTCCACTAAAACCCAATATGACTCCATTAGGACCCATAAGAAGTCCACTATGAAGCAATAGGATTCAACTAGGACCCATTCGGAGACCACTAGGACCCATAAGGAGTCCTCTTGGACCCAATATGAGTCCACTAGGACCTAATAAGAGTCCATTCGTACCAATAAGGAGTCCACTAGGATCCATTAGTAGTCCAATAGGACCCAATATGAGTCCATTAGGACCTAATAGGATTCCACTAGTACCAATAAGGAGTCCACTAGGACCCCTAAGGGGTCCACTAGGACCAATAATTATGAGTCCACTAGGACCCAAAAGGAGTCCACTGGACATATAAGGAGTCCACTAGGACCCAACAGGAGTACACTAGAACCCAACAGGAGTCTATTAGGACCAATAAGGAGTCTATATACTAGGACCAATAAAGAGTCCACAATGACCCATTAGGAGTAAACTAAGTCCCATAAGGAGTCCACTAGGACACAATATGACTCCACTAGGACCCAATAAGAGTCTACTAGGACCAATTAGGAGTGCACAAGGACCCATTAGAATTCCACTACTAGGACCCATAAGGAGTCCAGTAGGACCCAACAGGAGTCCATTAGGACCCAATGTGTGTCCACTAAGACCTATTATGAGTCCACAAGGACCTATAACGAGTCCACTAGGACCCATTATGATTCCACTAGATCCCAAAAGGTGTCCATTCGGACTCATTAGAAGTGGTCTTGGACCCACTTGGAGTCAACTAGTACCGGTAAGGAGTCCAATGGACCCAATATGAGTCCACTAGGATTACGATTCCTCTTTGACCCATAAGTAGTCCACTAGTACCCAATGTGAGTCCACTTGGACCAATAGGAGTCCATTTGGACGAATAGGACTCACTTGGACCCATTAGGAGCGCACTAGGACCAATACGTTGTCCACTAGGACGCAATAGGACTCCACCAGTACCAATTTGGAGTCCAATAGGACCCAATACAAGTCCTCTAGGACCCATAAGTAGTCCACTAGGACCCAATGTAATTCCACTTGGACCAATATGAGTCCATTAGGACCCTTTAGGAGTCAACTAGGACCCGTAAGGAGTCCACTAGGACGCAATAGGGCTCATTTAGGACCCATTAGGAAACCACTAGGACCAATTACAAGACCCCTAGGACCCATAAGGAGTCCAGTAGGACCCAACAGGAGTCCACTAGGACCCAATGTGAGTCCACTAAGACCTATTATGAGTCAACTAGGACCAATAATGAGTCCACTAGGACCCATTATGATTCCAATATATCCCAAAAGGAGTCCATTAGGACTCATTAGGAGTCCTCTTGGACCCACTAGAAGTCCACTAGTACCCGTAAGGAGTCCACTAGGACCCAATATGAGTCCACTAGGACCCAATGGGAGTCCACTAGGACCATAAAATTGTCCACTAGGACACTCTAGGAGTCCACTAGGACCCATAAGGAGTCCCATAGGACCCAATAGGTGTCCACTAGGACTCAATAGGTGTCCAGTAGGACCCATAAGGTGTCCACTAGCTTTGATTAGGAGTACAAAAGGACCCATGAGGCGTCGTCTAAGACCAAATGGGAGTCCATTAGGACTCATTAGGAGTCCACTAGGACACATAAGCTGATACTACGACCCAATAGGTGTCCTCTAGGACCCAATAGTAGTCCAAAAAGGACTAATAAGGAGTCAACTAGGACCCAAAAGGAGTCCACTAGTACCCAAAAGGAGTGCATTACAACTATTAAGTAGTCCACTAGGACCCTTTAAGTGTCCTCTAGGACCCTAAAGGAGTCAACTAGGACTACTTTGGAGTCCCCCAGGACCTATTATGAGTCCCCTAGGACCCAATAGGAGTCCACTAGGACCCATTAGTAGTCCACTAGGACCCAATATGAGTCCACTAGGACCTAATAGGATTCCACTAGTACCAAAAGGGAGTCCACTAGGACCCCTAAGGAATCCACTAGGACTAATAATTATGAGTCCACTAGGACCCACAAGGAGTCCACTAGGACATACAAGGAGTCCACTAGGACCCAACAGGAGTACACTAGAACCCAACAGGAGTCTACTAGGACCAATAAGGAGTCTACTACGACCAACAAAGAGTCCACTCCACAATGACCCATTAGGAGTAAACTAGGTCCCATAAGGAGTCCACTAGGACCCAATATGACTCCACTAGGACCCAATAAGGGTCTACTAGGACCAATTAGGAGTGCATTAGGACCCATTAGATTCCACTAGGTCCAGTAGGACCCAACAGGAGTCCACTAGGACCCAATGTGAGTCCACTAAAACCTATTATGAGTCCACTTGGACCAATAACGAGTCCACTAGGACCCATTATGATTCCACTAGATCCCAAAAGGAGTCCATTCGGACTCATTAGGAGTCTTCTTGGACCCACTAGGAGTCAACTAGTGCTGGTAAGGAGTCCAATGGACCCAATATGAGTCCACTAGGACCCAATAGGAGTCCACTAAGACCAAATAGGAGTCCATTAGTACCCTTTCGGGGTCCACTAGGTCCCATAAGGCGTACAATAGTACCCAACAGGAGTCCACTAGGACTCAATAGGTGTCCAGTAGGACCCATAAGGAGTCCACTAGCTCCCATTACGAGTCCACAAGGACCCATGAGGCGTCGACTTGGAACAGTAAGGAGTCCACTAGCACTCATTAGGAGTCGACTAGGACACATAAGGTGTCCACAAGCACCCAATAGGACTCCACTAGGACACATAAAGTGTGAACTAGGACCCAATGGGAGTCCACTAGGACAAAATAGGAGTCAACTAGGACCAATAAGGAGTCCGATAGGACCCAATAAACTCCAATAGGACCCGATAGTACTCCACTAGGACCAATTAGGAGTGCACTAGGACCCACTAGGAGTTCACTAGGAACTAAAAGGAGTCCACTAGGTCCCATTAGGAGTCCACTAGGAACCATTAGGAGTCCACTAGGACGCATAAGGTGTCCACTAGCACCCAATGGGATTCCACTAGGACCCATTAGGAGTCCACTTGGACCCATTAGGAGTAAACTAGGACCCATAAGGGGTCCTCTAAGACCCAATATGACTCCACTAGGACCCTGTAGGACTCCACTAGGACTCATTAGGATACCCATTAGGAGTCCAATAGGACCCAATAGTACTCCAATAGGACTCATTAGGAGTCCACTAGGACCCTATATGACTCCACTAGGATCCATTAGGAGTCCACTAGGTCTCATTAGGAGTCCACTAGGACCCATTAGGAGTTCACTAGGACCAATAAGGAGTCCAGTTTGACTCATTGGGAGACCAGTAGGACACATAAGGTGTCCACTAGCACCCAATAGGACTCCACTAGGACCCATAAACTGTGAACTAGGACACAATTGAAATCCATTAGGACCCAATAGGAGTCCCCTAGGACCTTTAAGGCGTCCACCAGGACAAAATAGGAGTCCACTAGGACCCAATAGGAGTCCACTAGGACCAGTAGGCGTCCACCAGGACCAAATAGGAGTCCACTAGGACCCAACAGGAGTCTACTAGGACCAATAAGGAGTCTACTAGGACCAACAAAGAGTCCACAATGACCCATTAGGAGTAAACTAGGTCCCATAAGGAGTCCACTAGGACCCAATATGACTCCACTAGGACCCAATAAGGGTCTATTAGGACCATTTAGGAGTGCATTAGGACCCATTAGAATCCACCAGGTCCAGTAAGACCCAACAGGAGTCCACTAGGACCCAATGTGAGTCCACTAAGACCTATTATGAGTCCAATTGGACCAATAACGAGTCCACTAGGACCCATTATGATTCCACTAGCTTATGAATAAGACATTATTACACCATCCGCGTTTAGTACGTAGTAACATTAATAAACTAACGCCTTCAAAGGGTTAATGGGTCATAGTGGATTCCTATTGGGTCTTAGTGGAATCCTAATGTGTCATGTAGGACTCCTATAGGGTCCTGCTGGGCTACTAATGAGTCCAAGTGGACTCGTATTGGGTCCTAGTGGACATGTATTGGGTTCTACTGGACTACTAATTAGTCCTAGAGGACTCCAATTGGGTCCCAGTGGACTCCTAATTGGTAGTAGTGGACTTCTATTTGGTCTTAGTGGACTCTTAATGGGTCCTAGTGGACACCTAATGGGTCCTATTGAAAACCTATTGGGTCCTAGTGTACTCCTAATGGGTCCTATTGGACTCCAAATGGGACCTAGTAGACTCGTATTGTGTCCTAGTTTACACGTAATGGGTCCTAATGGACTCGTATTGGGTACTCCTATTCGATCCTGGTGGACCCATATTGGGTCCTAGTGGACTCCTAATGGGTCCTGTTGGAATCCTATTGTGTCCCAGTGGACTCCTATTGGGGTCCTGTTGGACTCCTATTGGGTCCTGATGGACTCATAATGGGATCTATTGGACTCCTATTGGGTCCTAGTGGACGCCTATTGGGTCCTAGTGGACTCCTATTGGGTCTTAGTAGACCGATATTAGTTTCTGTCTCACTCCTAATGTGTCCTAGTGGACTCCTAGTGGGTCCTAGTGGACTTCTGTTGGATCTTACTAGACCGATATAGGGTTCTAGTGGACTTCTTATGTGTACTACTGGACTCCTATTGGGTCCTAGTGAACAGATAATGGCTTCTAGTGGACTCCTGTTAGACTCCTATATGGTCTTAGTAGACTCCTATTGGGTAAAGGTGGAATCTCATTGGATGTCCTAGTGGACTCCTATTGGGTTCTAATGCAGTCCTAATGGGTCCTTGTGGACTCGTATTGGATCCTAGTGGACTCCTGTTGTGTTCTAGTGGACTCCTATTCGGTCCTAGAGGACTCCTAGTGGGTCCTAGTGGAATCCTTATGTTTCTTAGTGGACACATAATGGGTCCTAGTGTACTCCTAATGGGTCATGTTGTACTCCTATTGGATGCTAGGGGAATCCTAATAGGTTCTAGTGGACACCTTATGAGTCATAGTGGACTCCAATTGGGTCCTAGTGGACTCGTAATGGGTCCTAGTGGACTCCTATTGGACTCCTATTGGGTCATAGTGGAATCTTAATGGGAATTCTTAAGGGTCCTAGTGGACTCCGATTGGGTTATAGTGGACTCTTAATGGGTCCTGGTGCACTCTTGTTAGGTCCTATTGGACTCCTACTGGGTCCTAGTGGACTCTTAGTGCGTCGTAGTGTACTCCTTGTGGGACCTAGTGGACACATAATGGGTCCTAGTGGACTCCTATTCGGTCCTTTTGGATTGCTATTAGGTCCTAGTGCACTCCTAATGGGTCGTAGTGGACTTCCATTGGGTCCTAGTTGACTCCTAATGGGTCCTAGTGGACTCCTATTGGGTCCTAGTGGACACCTATTGCGTTTTATTGGGTCTTACTAGACCGATATTGGGTTCTAGTGTACTCCTAACGTGTCTTAGTGGACTCCTATTGGGTCCTAGTGAAATCCTATTGGGTCCTAATGGACTCCTATTGGGTAAGAGTGGACTGTTAACCCTTTGAACGCGGTGCGCATATATATATGCGCATGCGTATACCATGCTTGAACGCGGTACGCTTATATATATGCGCAGGTGCTAAAGTTATTACAGCAAGTTACCACAGGTCTATGAGAGCCCCACCTTTGTTATTTTAGTAGTGAAGAGTTCAAATTATTAATCAATATTTAATAAAATATGGGAAGGTACAACACAGATCAATTTTTGGTATTATTAGATGGACCAGAAGATGAAATCGACAGTGGAGATAAATTTGATGGCTATGTAGATGAAACAGAAATGATGCAAATGATGGATGCAAATGAAGGCAATTACGATAATGAAGATGTAGAAATTGAGGAAACAAATGGTGAAATGATGACAGAGAACAGTGATGATATTGATAGTAATGCATGCTTTTAAAGAGAAGCCAGTAAAAATCAAGACTTTGTAGAAGGACCAGCTTGTAGCCGTGATATGTCAAACAAAACACCTATTGACTACTTCCAGCTTCTTATGACTGATAGCATTTTGGACCACATAGTCAGTCAGACAAATCTGTACGCTGATCAAAATTTTGAAGCAAATGCAGATATTCCCAGGCAATCAAAGCTTCATGCCTGGAAGAAAAAGATACATAATCTTACAGAATTACTACAATTCATAGCCATAATATTTATTACGGGGGTCATTCACTATCCCAGAATAGAGGACTACTGGTTAAAAACCTGGCCTTTTGGCACAAATGCCTTTTCACGGATAATGACCAGAGATAGATTCACCGTGATCCTAAAATTCATACATCTCAATGACAGCAAAAAGAGCAAAAGGAAAGGTGAACCTGGTTATGACCCACTATTTAAAATAAGGCCATTTTTGAGACCTCTGTTATCCAATTTCCAATTTGCATACAACCCTAGTCGTGAGCTAGCAGTGGATGAATCTATGGTGAGTTTTAAGGGTAGGATATGGTTTATCCAGTATCTACCAAAAAGACCTAACAAGTGGGGATTGAAAGCTTATGTTTTAGCTGACTCAAAAACTGGATTTACTTATAATTGGAGCTTATATACTGGTAAGTGTTATAGCTGTCTCCTTTTTTTGAACATCAAAATGTATTTTCCTATAATTATCTTCATTTCACAGGTAAAGATGAATCTCTATCAACTCAAGATTGGACCGTAACACATGCAACAGTTATCCAGCTGATTGAATGTTTACCTAGAGGCCATCATATATATACAGATAACTTTTATACAAGTCCAGCCTTATATACAGAACTAAAATGTTTGGGATTTTGTGCGTGTGGAACTGTACGTGTTGACAGAAGGGGGATGCCCAAACAATTTAGGAATAAGACTGATATAAACAAAGGAGATATTAGAGCAGTAGAGATATTCGAGGGACTTATCGCATTACAATGGCAGAATAAACGATTGGTGACCATGCTGAGCACAATTCATAATGATGACAACATTTCCAAACGACGACGAACTAGACATGCTGTAGGGGGAAGGGAAGAAATAGAAAAACCAGTGATGGTTGAGCAATACAATACATACATGGGTGGAGTAGACAGACAGTAGGCAGATCAGTTACTCTCTTACTATGGGTTCAACCATCGAACAATAAAATGGTGGAAGAGAACTTTTTTTCACCTGTTAGACCTGGCTATTGTGAACTCCTACATTTTGTATAAACTATCAACTGATGGATCAAAACAACCATCACATCAACAGTTCAGAATACAGCTGGCAATGGAACTATTGAACAGGACTGGAATTGACATAGCAGGAAATTCTCATCAGTCATGCAAACATTCTCTTCCCTCTGTTGCTCGTCTTACAGAACGTCACTTTCCTACAAAAGTAGACCAGCGGCAATGTGGAAAAACTAAACAGCTGGAATGTGTAGTGTGCAGTTTCACAAAAGGGAGAGGAAGGAAGACATCAACATTCAAGTGTAAACAGTGTGACGTCAGCCTATGTATTGTTCCATGTTTTGAATTATATCATACATATGTAGATCCTACTAGATATCTATAAGTAATACAGCAATGCATCATGTTTTCTCCTACAACACTACATGCATAATTGTTAGGTACACAGCCATACTTGTATTCAATTATTATTTATCTAGCTCTCTCTCTTTGTATATATACAGTAATGCATCCTTACTTTATGTTTTCTCATACAACACTGCATGCATAATTATTAGGCACACAACCATACTTGTATTCAATTATTATTTATCTAGCTCTCTCTCTTTGTATATATACATATATATAGTTACATATTACACCACGAAAAAAGCAGAAACATACCTTAGATTGTGAAGACTCGCTGAAACATGATCAGTACTCAACTGCATACTGTCTCCAAGAGTCTACAGTATCCAACATACCAACAAACATTGAGCAGATTATGAGAAAATGATCGATGGTTACTTCAGCTCTCTGTGTCAGAGCCTTTCTTTAAAACCTCCACTGATAGTCTAAACCTTACAAAGGTAGCTCATCTCGTCCGCAATTAAGCTTTCAAATGCTTAGAACTCAACAAGAAGCTCCTTTCTTGAAAATAAAATTAAAAGGTCAAGGTCAAACAACGCTCGTGTGATAGTGGTGAATGACGCTTACCGCCCCCGTGTTCAAAGAATTAATGGGTCCTATTGGACTCGTATTGGGTCATAGTGGACTACTAATGGGTCCTAGTTGGACTCGTTTTGGCTCCTAGAGGACTCCTGCTGGGTTCAAGTGGAAACCTAATGGGTCCTAGTGGACTGCTTATTGGTCATATTGGACTCCTATTGGTTCCTAATGGACACCTATTGGGTCTTAGTAGACCGATATAGGGTTCTACTGCACTCTTAATGTGTCCTAGTGGACTCCTAGTGGGTACTAGTGGACTCCTAATGGGTAATGGTGGACTCCTATTTGGTCCTAGTGGACTCCTAATGGGTCCTATTGGACTTGTTTTGGGTGCTATTGGACACCTATTTGGTCATATTCGACTCCTGTTGGACACCTTTTTGGTACTAGTGGACTCCTATTGGGTCCTAGTGGACTCCCTTTGGATGTCCTAGTTGACTCCTTTTGGGTTCTAGTGAAATGTTATTGGGTCCTAGCGGACTCTTATTGGGGGACTCATAATTGGTCCTAGTGGATTCCTTTTACACTCCTATTGGGTACTAGTGGACTCCTATTGGGTTCTAGTGGACTCCTAATGGGAAGTAGCGGACTCCATTTGGGTATTATTGGACTCCTAATGGGTCCTAGTGGACTCCTATTGGACTCCTATTGGGTACTAGTGGACTCCTATTGGGTTCTAGTGCACTCCTAATAAGAAGTAGCGTATTCCATTTGGGTATTACTGGACTCCTAATTGGTCCTAGTGGACTACTATTGGGAACTAGGAGACAGATATTGGGTTCTAGTGGACTCCTAATGTGTCCTAGTGGACTCCGATTGGGTCCTAGTGAACACCTAATGGGTCCTAGTGGACTCCTATTGGGTCCTGGTGGACTGCTATTGGGTCCTAGTGGACTCCTAATTGTCCTAGTGCACTCCTAATTGGTACTAGTGGAACCCTACTGGGTCCTAGAAGACTCCTAATGGTTCCTAGTGGACTTGTATTGGGTCCTGGTGGACTGCTATTGGGTCCTGGTGGACTCATTTTGGGTCCTACTGGACACCTATTGGGTCCTAATGGACTCCTTTTGGGTTATAGTGAATCATATTGGGTCTACTAACGGGTACTGGTGGACTCCTATATGGTCCTAGTGGACTCCTATTTGGTCATAGTGGACACCTAATGGGTCCTAGTGGAGTCCATTCGGTCCTATTTGACTCCTAGTGGGTCCTACTGGACTCCTAATGGGTCCTAGTGGACACCTATTGGGTCCTAGTGAACTCCTTTGTCTTAGTGCACTCTTAACCCTTTCGCGATCACCAATGCCAAACGACGATTGCGCAATACCATCACTGGCGGTCAACGACGCCGATCGGCGTTGTAGCGATGGTAACAAATAACTCGTGCGGCTGTCCTTCTTTCTTCAGTTTGTTATTCAGTGAGCTATTGGAGAATGCTGCCAGGAAAGCTTTTATTCACGAGATGCTGCAGCAGTACTAGCATACATGGATGATGTTGCAAGCGACGGGTCTTGTAGTGATTATGAAGACTATATTGATGAGAGTGACATTGACCTCAACAACCAGGAAGTAGACTGTGACTGCAGCGAGTTATTTGAACCATCCAGACCTTCAGACAGGACCGAGCTTACCTCGTCTGTTTCTGCTGCTGTCACAGGTGAGCCCCACCCAATATCAAAATTTTATTTCAATAAAATATACATAAGTATTATAATATATTTTATTTATTATATATCAGCTTCTTCCACCAACACTCCACTACCAAGTAAGTTGCAAGTACAAGAAAATTTTCATTATCATTATTATTATAACTGCTGTTTTCCAATAGCCAGTACTTTCAGTACTATCCCTACAACAGCCACTCCTACTTCTTCTGTCCTGACTACTTCTACTGCCTTTTTGCAAACCAGTACTTCATGTACTACTCATCCTACTTCTACTCGTAATTCTCCTACTTCCACTGCTGTTTCTGCTGTCCTGCAAACCAGTACTTTGATTACTACTCATTCTACTTCAAATGCTCCTCCTACTTCTCCTCCTACTTTCACTGCTGTTTCTGATCCTGTTCTATCTACAACTACTAACTCCATTTCTAATTCTGTTCCTCTGCCATTGAATACGTTGAGTACTAGCACTCCTAATTCCAGTGGTTCAAGGATTGTTATCCCTCGTAAGATCAACTGTAAAAAAAAAAGTATTGGTAATGTTATTGTTTATCCATTATAGCATACACCTTCACTGCTGTTCCAGAGGTCACAGTACAGATGAATGGTAAAGAGCCCATTGACTTCTTCCATCTTTTCTTCACTCCAGAAGTGAAAAAATTGATTCATGTTGAAACAACAAGATATGCTGAACAACGAATCTCCAATTCACAGACACATTTACAGCATCACAAGAATGCCAGAGCGCATGCATGGATAAAAAATCCAATGAAGCTGGAGGAAGTTGATCCATTCTTGGCAATAATTATTTTAATGGGTCTTGTTGGCTTCCCTACTATAAGGTAAGAACCACAAATAAATTTGTAGTAAGAATTTATAGTTATTTACCCATGTAGAACTCATTGGAGTACGAAATTTCCGTTTCACAATGTTACATTTAGTAGCATTATGTCGAGTCGGCGATTTGAGCTTCTGATGTCGTTTTTCCATCTTAACGACTCGGAGAAACAACCACCACATGGCAGTCCTGATTTTGACAGACAATTTAAAATCAGACATCTCCTAAACAAGATCGTAAATTCTTTTATGTCAATTTATGTTCCTCACCAGCATATCAGTGTTGATGAGTCAATGATTGGTTTCAAAGGGAGGCTGGCTTGGGTCCAATACATGCCAAAGAAACCGACCAAGTGGGGTATAAAGGCCTGGGTGTTAGCGGACAGCAAATCCGGATACGTCTGGAACTTCAACCTTTATACTGGTAACAAATAAAACAAACAAAAACAGAAACAAATAGTAACACATGAATGTTATTGTAAAGCACTTACTTTGCTGTTGTGAACTTGTTACTTCTGTAATTCAGGAAAAGAGACCACCATTGCTTCAGAAAAGGGTCTCACTCTCAATGTGGTGATGAACCTAGTCTCTGGCCTTGAGAACAAAGGTTATCATGTCTATATGGACAATTTTTACAGCTCCTCACCCCTTTTCCGCGAGGTATATTTGAAAGGCTTTGAGGCAACAGGAACTGTTTGTAGTAACAGGAAGGGAATCTCGAAAACCTTTCAACAGAAATCTCTACAGAAAGGTATAAAAATGTAGTAATAATTAATTATGTAATTTACCATACTCACTAGGTTAAGTGTATAGCGAGGTCATGACCGGCAACATCACTTGCCTCAAGTGGAAGGACAAGCGAGATGTAACTATGATTACAACTCGTCCGGACACTGGGCTTGTTGACATTAAAAGGAAGAGAAGATCTGCTGAGCAAGGGACAGAAATGGTCAAGAAGCCAAAACTTATACATGAATATAATTCACACATGGGAGGAGTCAATATCAGTGACCAACTTGTTCGCTATTATGGCTATCCCCACAGGTTACCTAAAAAGAAAATGAAATGCGATAATGATGTTTATAAAACATTTTATAATTATTTTACTCAGGTCTGTCAAATGGTGGAAAAGGGTATTTTACCATCTTTTGGACTTGTCCATAGTGAATGCCAATATCCTGTATAATGAAGTTTCGGAAAAACAGATGTCACAGCTAGATTTCAGGATTGCACTAATCTCATCAATGTTGGAAGGGCATTCACCTCACATCCAGCATACATATTACGCAACGAATCGGGTACTACCAACAAGACTGTCTGAGAGACCGTTTCCAGAACAAATTGTTTCCGACACACCTCATGGTGGACGTCCACAATGTGAAGTTTGTAGGGCTCGTGGGAAACGGTCCCAAAAACGGTACCAGTGTGCTGTCTGCAAGACACCATTGCACATAGACAACTGTTTCCAAATTTACCACACAGTACTGCACTATAATCATGAATAATAATCAGACATATTATCATATCTCTCCTAATTTATTATTGTAAAATATCATATTATCATATCCTTCCTACTTTATTATTGTAATATATCATATTATCATATCCCTCCTACTTTATTATTGTAATGTATCATATTATCATATCCCTCCTACTTTATTATTGTAATGTATATATATATATATTTATGTTTGCATGTAAAAGGCAAAACACAAACACTTACCTGTCTTTTGGTTAACAACACTAATCCTGTAGACCTGTGAGATGTCAATCGTAATGATCAATTTGTCTCATCATCTTCACCAAAACAAATGAGCACAGACACTAAACATGGATGGTAGAGTAAATTAAGTGAGCATGCAAATCTTCAAACACTTGCCTTTTCTTTTGGTTGACAACAACAGCTTATAAACCAGTGATACTTTAGGTTCAAGCACGATGAATGATCCACCATCTTGATCGTCTTCTTCATCAAAAGCGAAGGAGTTTTATACGCACTAAACATGGATGGAAAAGCAAATTAGGTGAACACACAAATCTTCAAACACTTACCTATCTTTTAGTTGATAAGACTAAACTTGTAAACCTGTGATGCCGTAGATAAAGATTGATTACTATGAGAGATCCGCCATCTTGTCTTCTTCACCAAAAGCGAAGGAGGTTTACACACATTAACTTCAATTAAGAATGGAAATAAAGAAACTAAAGTAAACTTAGAAGTGTTAAAGTACTCACCTATGTACTTTTTAGCGACGAAGAGCCAACGAGGTAGGGGCAAGGAGGAAAGATATGAGGACAGCAAGTATGATCAAAACACGTTCAATAAAAATGGAATATTCCTCCCATCTGGGTGTGATCAAACTGCTACTAAGTAAGCGTTGCCAGACGCTTTATATCTTCATGTCTGCTCATCGTAGAAACTAAAGGAAGCCACAAACAGTAATCTAATGCATCGTAGAATCACTTCATATAATGAAAGTTGACTTTTTTTCATTATCACATTCGCCTCTTGTTATAAACTGTGAGTGACTTTTTCATGTATCATAGTAACACTTAAATAGCGGAAAATCCTTCCAAGTTGCAGCAACATGGGCTGTACATATTACCTTTACTGTAGTTTGAACAAATAACATCAAGTTATCCCTGTTCTTTTGCTCGACGAGTTTTGAGTGTTATATGTAACAATTTTTTTTTTTTGAAAAAAGAGGTGACCGAGGGCATTTAATGTCAATTATTGGCCACGCCTGCGAAAGGGTTAATGGGTGGTAGAGGACTCGTATTTGGTCCTAGTGGACTCCTATTGGGTCATGGTGGACTGCTATTTGGTCCTAGAGGACACCTAATTCTCCTCGTGCACCCCTAATGGGTCCTAGAGGACTGCTATTGGGTCCTAATGGACTCCTATTGGGTGCTAGAGGACTACTAGTGGGACATAGTGGACTCGTATTGGGTCCTAGAGGACATACAGTGGGACCTAGTGGACTACTTATGGGTCCTAGTGGACAACTAATGGGTCCTAGTTGACTGCTAATGGGTACCAGTGGACTCCTGTTGGGTCCTAGAAGACTCCTAATGGGTCCTAGTGGACTTTTTATTGGTCATAGTGGACTCCTTATGGGTGCTAGTGGACACGTATTGGGTCCTACTGGACTCCTAAGGGTTCCTATTGAACTCCAATTGGGTCCTAGTGGACTCCTAATGGGTCCTATTGGACTCCTATTGTGTCCTATTTGACTCCTATTGGGTCGTAGTGGACTCGTATTGGGTCCTATTGGATTCCTAATGGGACCTATTGGACACGTATCATGTCCTAGAAGACTCCTAATGGGTCCTGGTGGACACTTTTTGGTTCCCAGTGGAATCCTATTGGGTCCTGTTGGAATCGTAACGGGTCTAATGGACAGCTATTGGGTCCAATTGGAAACTGCTATTGGGTCCTAGTGGACTCCTAATTGTTCTCGTGCACTCCTATTGGGTCCTTTTGGACTAGTATTGGGTCCTATTGGACTCCTATTGGGTCCTAATGGACTACTATTGTGTCTTAGTGGAATCGTAATGCGTCTAATGGACTCCTAATGGGTCTTATTGGAAACCTATTGGGTCCTAGTGGACACCAATTGGGTACTATTTGACACCTAATGGGTCCTAGTGGACTGCTAATGGGTGATGGTGGACTACTGTTGGTTCCGACTGGACTATTAATGAGTCCAATTGGACAACTATTGGGTCCTCGTTGACTCCTTTTGGGTCCTATTGGACCTACTGGGTCCTGTTGGAGTCCTAATGAGTCCTACTGGACTCGTATTGGGTCCTATTGGATAGCTATTGTGTCCTAGTGGACTACTATTGGGTCCTAGTGGATTCCTAGTGGGACCTATTTGACACGTATTGGCTCCTATTGGACACCTAAAGGGTCCTAGTGGACACATAACAGGACGTAGTGGACTCGTATTGGGTCCTATTGGACTCCTATTGGGTCGTAGTGGACTACTATTGGGTCCTACTGGACTCCTTATTGGTCATAGTGGACTCCTACTTGGTCCTAATGGACCCTTAGTGGTTCTCCTTATGGGTGCTAGTGGACACATATCGGTTCCTACTGGACTAATAATGGGTCCTAGTGAACTCCAATTGGGTCATAGTGGACTACTATTGTGTCCTAATGGAGTACTATTGGGTCCTAGAGGACTCCCATTGGGTCCTATTCGACTCCTATTGGGTCCTAACGGACTACTATTGTGTCTTAGTGGAATCGTAATGGGTCTAATGGACGGACTCCTAAGGGGTCCTATTGGAAACCTATTGGGTCCTAGTGGACATCAAATGGGTCCTAGTGGACTAATATTGGGTCCTATTGGAAACCTATTGAGTCCTAGTGGACTCCTAATGCGACCTAGTGGACTCGTATTGGGTCCTAATGGACTCCTATTGGGTTCTATTGGACTCCTTTCGTGTCCTATTGGACACCTCTTGTGTCCTAGTGGACACCTATTGGGTCCTAGTGGAATCCTATCGGGTCCTAATGGTTTCGTAATGGGTCCAATTTGACACCTACTGTGTCCTATTGGAAACCTATTGGGTCCTAGTGGACTCCTATGGGTTCTACTGGACACCTAATGGCGGGTGATGTTGGACTATTGTTGGGTCCTGTCGGACTACTAATGAGTCCAAGTGGACAACTATTGGGTCCTCGTTGACTCCTAATGGGTCTGTTGGAGTCCTAATGAGTCCTACTGGACTCGTATTGGGTGCTATTGGATAGCTATTGTGTCCTAGTGGACTACTATTGGGTCCTAGTTGACTCCTATTGGGTCCTAGTTGACACCAAATGGATCCTAGTGGACACGTATTGGGTTTTATTGGAATCGTAATGGGTCTAAAGGACTGCTATTAAGTCCTATTGGAAACTGCTATTGGGTTCTAGTGGACTCCTAATTATCCTCGTGCACGCCTATTGGGTCCTAGTGGACTCGTATTAGGTCCTAGTGGACTCCTATTGGGTCCTAATGGACTCCTTTTGTGTCCTAGAGGACTCCTAATGGGAAATATTGGACTCTTATTGGGTCCTAGTGGACTCATAAGGTGTCCTATTGGACACCTATGGGTACTAGTGGACACTTAATGTGTCCTAGTGGACTCCTGATTGGTCCTAATGGTTTCCAACAGGGTCGTAGAGGACTCCTTGTTGGTCCTAGTGGACTCCCTATGTGTCATAGTGGACATCTAATGGGTCTTAGTGCATTCCTAATTGGTCCTGATGGACACCTACTGGGTCCTAGTGCACTTCTAATGGGTCCTAATGGACTCCAATTTAGTCCTAGTTGATACCTCATGGGTCCAAATGGACTCCTGTTGTTTCCTAGTGGACTCCTATCGGGTCCCATTAGAAACTGCTATTGGGTCCTAGTGGACTCCTAATTGTTTTCGTGCACTCCTATTGGGTCCTTTTGGACTCGTTTTGGGTCCTATTTGACTCCTATTGGGTCCTAATGAACTACTATTGTGTCTTAGTGGAATCATAATGGGTCTAATAGACTCCTAACGGGTCCTAATGGAAACCTGTTGGGTTATAGTGGACACCAAATGGGTCCTGCTTGACACCTAGTGGGTCCTAGTGGACTGCTAATGGGTGATTTTGGACTCCTTTTGGGTCCTGCTGGACTACTAATGATCCTAGTGGACTCCTATTGGGTTAGAGTTGAGCTTTAATGGGTCCTAGTGGACTCCTAATGGGTCCAATTGGAATCCTATTGTGTCCTATTGGACTCCTACTGGGTCCTAATGGACACCTTTTGGGTTCTATGGAAACATATTGTGCCATAGTTGACACCGAATGGGTCCAAGTGGACTCATAAAGGGTCCTGTTGGACACCTATTTGGTCCTATTGGACTCTTATTGGGACCTAATGGATTCCTTTTGGGTCCTAGTGGAGACCTAATGAGTCCAATTAGAGACGTATTGGGTCCAAGTATACTCCTAATGGGTCCTAGTGGACACCTATTGGGTCCTAATGGACTCCTAGTGGGACCTAATGGAATCGTATTGGCTCCTAGTGCACTCCTAAATGGTACTAGTAGACACATAATGGGACCTAGTGGACTCGTATTGGGTGCTAGTGGACTCACATTGGATCCTAGTGGATTCCTAATCGGTCCTGGTGGACTCATATCGGGTCCTTTTGGACACCTATTGTGTCCTAGTGGACTCCTAGTCAGTCCTATAGGACTCCTATTGGGTCCTAGTGGACTCCTATTGTGTCCTAGTGGAATCGTAATGGGTCTAATGGACTCGTCGGTCCTGTTGGAAACCTATTGGGTCCTAGTGGACTCCTAAAGGGTCCTAGTGGACTCCTAATGGGTGATGTTTGACTACTTTTGGGTCCTGCTGGACTACTAATGAGTACTAGTGGACTCCTATTGAGTCCTAGTTGACTCCTAATGGGTCTTAGTGGAGACGTATTGGGTCCAAGTGGACTCCTATTGGGTCCTAGTGGACTCTTATTGTGTCCTAGTGGACTCCTTATTGGTCATAGTGGAATCCTACTGGGTCATTGTGGACTCCTAGTGGGTGCTACTGGACTCCTCATGGGTCCTAGTGGACAAGTATTGAGTCCTACCGGACTCCTATTCGGTAGAAATGGACTCCTATTTGGTACTACTATTGAGTCCTATTGGACAAATAATGGGTAATAGTGGAATACTATTGGGTTCAAATCGACTCCTATTGGGTTCTAGTGGAAACAGTTTGGGTCCCAGTGGACTCCTATTGGGTCCTATTGGAAAGCTATTGGGTCCTATTGGACACCTAATGGGTCCTAGTGGACTCCTAATAGGTGCTGGTAGACACCTATTGGGTCCTAGTGGAATCCTAATGAGTCCAACTGGAATCCTATTGTGTCCTAGTGGACACCTGTTGTGTCTTAATGGACACCTTTTGGGTTCTAGTGGAATCATAATGGGCACTAGTGATCACCTAATGGGTCCAAACGGACTGTTAAAGGGTCGTGGTGGACTCCTATTTGGTCCTAGTGGACTCTTATTGGGACTTAGTGGATTCCAATTGGTTCTTTGTGGAGTCCTAATGAGTCCTAGTAGACTCGTTTTAGGTCCTACTGGACTCCTAGTTGGTCCTAGTGGACAACTTAGGGGTCTAAGTGGACACGTATTGTGTCCTAGTGGATCCTATTGGGTCCTATTGGACTCCTAGTGGGTCCTAGTGGACTCCTAATCGGTGATGTTGGACATCTTTTGGGTCCTGCTGCACTTCTAATGGGTCCAAAAGGACTCTTATTTTGTTCTATTGGAAACCTATTGTGTACTAGTGCCCTCCTAAAGGGTCCTAGTGGACTCGTAAATTGTCCTATTGGACTCCTTTTGGGTCCTAGTGTACAACAATTGGGGCCTAGTGGACATCTAATGGGTCCTAGTGGACACCTATTGTGTCCTAGTGGACTCCTATTGGGTCCTAGTGGAATCCTATTTGGTCCTATTGGACTCCTAATGGGATCTATTGGACTAGTATAGGGTCCTAGTAAACTACTATTGGGTCGTGGTGGACCCTTATTGGTTCCTAGTGTACTATTATTGGGTCCAAGTTGATTCCTAATGGGTCCTAATGGACACGTATTGGGTCCTAGTAGACTACTATTGGGTCCTAGAGGACTCCTATTGTGTCCTAGTGGACTCCAATTGTGTCCTACTGGACACCTATTTGGTTCTAGTGGAATCATAATGGGCCCTAGTGAACACCTAATATGTCCACTGGACTCTTAAAGGGGCCTCGTGGACTCCTATTTGGTCCTAGTGGACTCTTTTTGGGACCTAGTGGATTCCTATTGGTTCCTAGTGGAGTCCTAATGAGTCCTAGAGACTCGTATTATGTCGTAGTGGACACCTATTGGGTCGTAGTGGAGTCCTAATGGGATCTAGTGGACTCGAATTGGGTCCTAGTCGACACCTATTGTGTCCTAGTGGAATCGTAATGGGTACTAGTGGACTCCTATTGGGTGCTATTGGAAACATATTGGGCCATAGTTGACCCCTAATTGGTCCTAGTGGACACCTAGTGTGTCCTAGTGGACTCATATTGGGTCCTAGTGGATTCCTATTTGTTCCTAGTGGAGTCCTAATGAGTCACGTATTCGGTCCTACTGGACTCCTATATGGTCTTAGTGGACTCCTATTGGGTTCTATTGGAAACCAATTGGGTCCTAGTGGACTGCTAATGGGTCCTAGTGGACACGTATTGGGTCCTACGAACTCCAAATGGGTCTTAGTGGACTCCTAATCAGTACTGGTGGACTCATATCGGGTCCTTGTGGACACCTATTGTGTACTAGTGGACTGCTCATGGGTCCTATAGGACTCCTATTGGTTCCCAGTGGACTCCTATTGTGTCCTAGTCGAATCGTAATGGATCTAATGGACTCCTATTAGGTCCTGTTGGAAAACTATTGAGTCCTAGTGGACTCCTAATGGGTACTCCTAATGAGTGATGTTGGACTATGTTTGGGTCCTGCTGGACTACTAATGAGTACTACTGGACTCCTATTGGGTCCTAGTTGACTCCTAATTGGTCTTAGTGGACACGTATTGGGTCCAATTGGCCTCCTATTGGGTCCTAGTGGACTACTATTGAGTCCTAGTGGACGAATAATTGGTAATAGTAGACTACTCTTGGGTACAAATGGACTCCTTTTGGGTTCTAGTGGAAACAATTTGGATCCCAGTGGATTCCTACTGGGTCCCATTGGAAAGCTATTGGGTCCTATTGGACACCTAATGGGTCCTAGTGGACTCCTAATCGGACCAATTGGACACGTATTGGGTCCTAGTGGACTCCTAAAGGGTCCTGGTGGACTCCTATTGGGTATTTGTGGACACCTATTGTGTACTAGTGGAGTACTAGTGGACTCCTATTGGGTCCTAGTGGACTCGTAATGGGTCCTAGTGGACTCCTACTGGGTCCTATTGGTAACCTATTGGGTCCTAGTGGACTCCTAAAGGGTCCTTGTGGACTCCTAATGGGTGCTGTTGAACACCTATTCGGTCCTAGTGGAATCCTAATGAGTCCAACTGGAATCCTATTGTGTCCTAGTGGACTCCTATTGGGTCCTAATGGACAAACTTTGGGTCCTAGTGGAATCCAATTGGGTCCTAGTGGACTCCAAATGGGATCTATTGGACTAGTATATGGTCCTAGCAAACTACTAATGGGTCCTGGTGGACCCTTTTTGGTTCATAGTGGACTCTTATTGGGTCCTAGTTGTCTCCTAATGGGTCCTAGTGGACATGTATTGGGTCCTAATGGAGTCCTATTGGATCCTAATGGACTCCTTTTGGGTTCTAGTGGAATCATATTGGGTCCTAGTGGACTCCTAATCGGTACTGGTGGACTCCTATATGGTCCTAGTGGACACCTATTGAGTCCCATTGGACTCCTAATGGGTACTCCTATCAGGTCCTAGTGGACACCTATTGTGTCCTAGTAGACTACAATTGGGTCCTAGAGGACTCCTATTGTGTCCTATATAGTGGACTCCAATTGTGTCCTACTGGACACCTATTGGGTTCTTGTGGAATCATAATGGGCCCTAGTGAACACCTAATATGTCCACGTGGACTTATAAAGGGGCCTCGTGGACTCCTATTTGGTCCTAGTGGACTCTTTTTGGGACCTAGTGGATTCCTATTGGTTCCTAGTGGAGTCCTAATGAGTCCTAGAGACTCGTATTATGTCGTAGTGGACACCTATTGGGTCGTAGTGGAGTCCTAATGGGATCTAGTGGACTCGAATTGGGTCCTAGTCGACACCTATTGTGTCCTAGTGGAATCGTAATGGGTACAAGTGGACTCCTATTGGGTGCTATTGGAAACATATTGGGCCATAGTTGACCCCTAATTGGTCCTAGTGGACACCTAGTGTGTCCTAGTGGACTCATATTGGGTCCTAGTGGATTCCTATTTGTTCCTAGTGGAGTCCTAATGAGTCACGTATTCGGTCCTACTGGACTCCTATACGGTCCTAGTGAACTCCTATTGGGTTCGATTGGAAACCTATTTGTTCCTAGTGGACTCCTAATGGGTCCTAATGGACACATATTGGGTCCTACTGGACACCAAATGGGTCCTAGTGGACTCCTATTCGGTCCTGGTGAACTCATATCGGGTCCTTTTGGACACCTATTGTGTACTAGTGGACTCATTATGGGTCCTATAGGACTCTTATTGAATCCCAGTGGACTCCTATTGTGTCCTAGTGGAATCGTAATGCGTCTAATGGACTCCTGTTGGAAACCTATTGGGTCCTAGTGGACTCCTAATGGGTGCTAGTGGACTCCTAATGGGTCCTAGTGGACTCCTAATGGGTGATGTTGGACTACTTTTGAGTCAAGCTGGACTACTAGTGAGTACTAATGGACTCCTATTTTGGTCTTAGTTGACACCTAATGGGTCTTGTTGAACACGTATTGGGTCCAAGTGGACTTCTATTGGGTCCTAGTGGACTACTATTGAGTCATAGTGGACAAATAATTGGTAATAGTAGACTTCTATTGGGTACAAATGGACTCCTTTTGGGTTCTAGTGGAAACTTATTGGGTACCAGTGGACTCCTATTGGAAAGCTATTGGGACCTAGTGGATTCCTATTGGTTCCTAATGGAGTCCTAATGAGTCCTAGTAGATTCGTATTGAGTCCTAGTGGACTCCTAGTGGGTTCTAGTGGACTACTTAGGGGTACTAGTGGACACGTATTGTGTCCTAATGGACTCATATTGGGTCCTATTGGACTCCTTTTCGGTTCTAGTGGAATCATATTGGGTCCTAGTGGACTCCTAATCGGTACTGGTGGACTCCTATTGGGTGCTAGAGGACTCCAATTGGGTCCTGGTGGACTCTTATTGGGTCCTAATGGAGTCGTAATGGGTACTATTGGACTCCTATTAGGTGCTAGTAGAAACCTATTGGGTCCTAGTGGACCCCTAATGGGTCCTAGTGGAAAACTAGCGGGTCCTAGTGGACTCCTATAGGCTATTGGGTCCTAGTGGACCCCCAATGGGTCCTATTGGAAAACTAGTTGGTCCTAATGGACTCCTTATGGTTCCTATTGGACACATAATGGGTCCTAGTGAACACCTAATCGGTGATGTTGGACAACTTTTGGGTTCTGCTGGACTTCTAATGGGTACTCCTATTGGGTTCTATTGGAAACCTATTGGATCCTAGTGGACACCTAATGAGTCCTAGTGGAATCCAATATGGTCGTAGTGGACACATATTGGGTCCCATTGGACACCTAATGGGTCCTAGTGGACTCCTATCGGGTCCTAGTGGACACGTATTTTGTCCTAGTGGACTCCTATTGCGACCTAGTGGATTCCTATTGGTTCCTAGTGGAGTGCTAATGAGTCCTAGTGGACAAGTATTGGGTCCTACTGAACTCCAAATGGGTCTTAGTGGACTCCTAATCGGTCCTTGTTGACTCATATCGGGTCCTTGTGGACAACTATTGTGTCCTAGTGGAATCGTTATGGGTCTAATTGACTCCTATTGGGTCCTGTTGGAAACCTATTGGGTCCTAGTGGACTCCTAATGAGTCCTAGTGGACTCATATTCTTTCCAAGTGGAATGCTAATGAGTCCTAGTGGACAAGTATCGGGTCATACTGGTCTCCTATATGGTCTTAGTGGACTCCTATTGGGTTCTATTGGAAACCAATTGGGTCCTAGTGGACTACTAATGGGTTCTAGTGGACACATATTGGGTCCTACGAACTCCAAATGGGTCTTAGAGGACTCCTAATCAGTACTGGTGGACTGATATCGGGTCCTTGTGGACACCTACTGTGTACTAGTGGACTGCTCATGGGTCCTATAGGACTCCTATTGGATCCTAGTGGACTCCTATTGTGTCCTAGTCGAATCGTAATGGATCTAATGGACTCCTATTAGGTCCTGGTGGAAAACTATTGAGTCCTAGTGGACTCCTAATGGGTACTCCTAATGGGTGATATTGGACTACATTTGGGTCAAGCTGGACTACTAATGAGTACTAGTGGACACCTAATGGGTCTCAGTGAACACGTATTGGGTCCAAGTGGACTCCTATTGGGTCCTAGTGGACTACTATTGAGTCATAGTGGACAAATAATTGGTAATAGTAGACTTCTTTTGGGTACAAATGGACTCCTTTTGGGTTCTAGTGGAAACTTATTGGGCCCCAGTGGACTCCTATTGGCTCCTATTGGAAAGCTAATGGGACCTAGTGGATTCCTATTGGTTCCTAGTGGAGTCCTAATGAGTCCTAGTAGACTTGTATTGGGTCCTAGTGGACTCCTAGTGGGTTCTAGTGGACTACTTAGGGGTCCTATTGGACACGTATTGGGTCCTAATGGACTCATATTGGGTCCTATTGGACTC
The DNA here is from genome assembly GCA_947044365.1 of Petrosia ficiformis. Lineage (NCBI taxonomy): Eukaryota > Metazoa > Porifera > Demospongiae > Haplosclerida > Petrosiidae > Petrosia > Petrosia ficiformis. The sequence goes on along the minus strand of OX345641.1, from coordinate 5,030,047 downwards.
CTTTTCGGTTCTAGTGGAAGCATATTGAGTCCTAGTGGACTCCTAGTCGGTACTGGTGGACTCCTATTGGGTCCTAGTGGACTCTTATTGGGTCCGAGTGGACACCTATTGGGTACTATTGCACACATAATGCGTCCTATTGGAAACATTTTGGGTCCCAGTGGACTCCTAATGGGTCCTAGTGGACACCTAGAGGGTCCTAGTGGACTCTTTATGGGTCCTAGTAGACACCTAATGGGTCCTATATAGTGGAGTCCTAATCGGTGATTTTGGACTCCTTTTGGGTCCTGCTGGACTACTAATGAGTCCTAGTGGACTCCTATTTGGCTAGAGTGGAGTCTTAATAGGTCCTAGTGGACTCCTTATTGGTCCTAGTGCACTCCAACTGGGTCCTAGAGGACTCCTATTGGGTCCTATTGGACTCCTTATTGGTCATTGTGGACTCCTATTGGGACCTAGTGGACTCCTCGTGGGTCCTAGTGGACTCCTATTGGGTCCTATTGGAAACCTATTGTGTCCTAGTGGACACATAACTGGTCCTAGTGACTCCTAGTGGGTCCTAGTGGACTCCTTATGGGTCCTAGTGGACACCTAATGGGTCCTAATGGACCGCTAATGGGTCGTGCTGGACACCTATTGGGTTCTTTTGGATTACTAATGAGTCCTAGTGGACTCCTATTGGGTCCTATTGGACTCCTAATGTGTCCTAGTGGACATATATTGGGTCCTATTGGTAACCTATTGGGTCCTAGTGGACTCCCAATGGCTCCTAGTGGACTCCTATTGGGTCCTACTGGACTCCTAATGGATCATTGAGGACACCTATTGTGTCCTAGTGGACTCATATTGTGTCCTAATGAACTACTTTTGGGTTCCAGTGGAATCTGAATTGGCCCTTGTGGACACGTAGTGGTTCCATGTGGACTCCTATAGGGTCCTGATGGACACCTATTGTGTCCTAGCAGACACTTAATGGGTTTTAGTGGACTCCTATTGGGTAGTTGTGGACACCTAATGGGTCCTAGGGGACACCAATTGGGTCCTATTGGAAACATGTTGGGTCCTATTGTACACCTAAAGGGTCCTAATGGACTCCTATTGGGTCCTAGTGGACACATATTGAGTCCTATAGGAAACCTATTGGGTGCTAGTGGACTCCAAATGGGTCCTAGTGGACTCCTATTGGGTCCTAGTGGACTTCTATTGGTCATAGAGGACAACTCTTGTGTCCTAGTGGACTCATATTGGGTCCTAATGGACTACTTTTGGGTTCCAGTGGAATCAGAATTGGCTCTAGTGGACACCTATTGGTTCCATATGGACTCCTAAAGGGTCCTGATGGACACCTATTGTGTCCTAGTGGACACTTAATGGGTCCTAGTGGATTCTTATTGGGTCCTAATGGACTCCTAATGGGTCCTAGTGGAGACCTAATGGGATCTATTGGATTTGTATTGGGTCCTAGTTGACTTGTAATGGGTCCTAGTGGACTCCTATCGGGTCCTAGTGGACTCCTATTGTGTCCTAGTGGACTCCTATTGGGTCGTTATTGACTACTAATGGGTCCTGGAGGACCCTCATTAGGTCCTAGTGGACTCCTATTGGGTCCTAGTGGACACTTACTGGGTCCTAGTGGACTCCTAATGTGTCCTAATGGACTCCTATTGGGTAAACTTGGACAAATTTTGTGTTGTAGAGGAAATATTTTGGGTCCTAGTGGTCTCCTATTGGGTCCTATTGGAAACCTATTGGGTCCTAGTGGACTCCTAATGGGACCAAGCGGACTCGTATTGGGTCCTAGTGGATTCCTAATAGGTCCTAGTGGACTCCTAATGGGACCAAGTGGAGTCGTATTGGGTCATAGTGGACTCCTAATGGGACCAAGTGGACTCGTATTAGGTCCTAGCGGAGTCCTATTGGGTCCTAGTGGACAACTATTGGGTCCTGGTGGACTCCTTATTGGTCACAGTGGACTCCTACTGGGTCCTAGTGGACTCCTAGTGTGTCCTAGTGGACTCCTAATGGGTCCTATTGGACTTCTATCGTGTCTTAGTGGACTCCTATTGAGTCCTAGTGGACTCATATTGGGTCCTAGCGGACTCCTAATGGGAATTATTGTACACGTATTGGGTCCTATTAGACTCCTAAAGGGTTCTGGTGGACCCTTATTGGTTCCTAGTGGACTCCTATTGTGTCGTTATTGACTACTAATGGGTCCAGGAGGACATTTATTGGGTCCCATTGGACTCCTATTGGGTCCTAGTGGACTCCTACTGAGTCCTAGTGGACTCCTAATGTGTCCTAATGGACTCCTATTGGGTAAACTTGGACTAATTTTGGGTTCTAGAGGAAATATTTTGGGTCCTAGTGGTTCCTATTGGGTCCTGTTGGAAACCTATAGGGTCCTAGCGGACTCCTATTGGGTGCTATTGGAAACCTATTGGGTCATATTGGACTCCTAATAGGTCTGTCATTGCAAAAAATGTCCTATCAAAATTTTGTCCTAAGGACCAAATATGACAGACCTATTCAGTCTGGGACCAATTCTGACAATCACATTTGGTCCTAGAGGACACATTTTGTTTGCCATATATGGTCCCATGTTGCACAATGTAGTCCTACCATTTCTGGACTGAATCTGATAGCCAAATCTTGTCCTAGGACCAAATCCATCTGCTTTATTCGGTCTTAGGACAAATTATGCATGCCACATTTGGCCTCATGTTACAAAATGTAGTCCTACCTTCTGTTCATGGGTAAATCTTTTCCTAGAACCAGATCTAACTGCTTAAATCTATCTGGTACTGAAAATGGCAGTCATATAAGTATGTAATTACTTCAGTATACATCTGGCAATATGATAAGTGAAGTCAGTGTACAGAAAATAGGTTAAATAAACAGAACAGAGATTATGATAGCCTGTGTAATGTAATAGACTTAAGACTTAAACAACTTTATAAACTCAATTGACAGTGGCAAAATTGAAAAATGTTGATAGTAATGAAATACTGTTATTTCATTCACAAAATTCCATATTTTAAGTATAATTAGCTACATGAGTCACAAAACCACACAGTGGTGCTCTCAAGTGCTTCACGAGGTACAGACATGCAAATGTTGACATGATACTAAGCTTTACACTTAGAACCTTGTATCCTTATTTGTCCTGAACCTTGAGGCATTCTGCGTTTGCAATGAATATTAATGTTGGTTGTGGTCTTAATTTTCATTCTATTGCGTCTGGTCTTCTTTACAGGGAACATGGTAATATTCACCTGTTCAAGGCAATTTAATAAATGTGTTCTCATTGCACTTTGGTCCCAAGAATATTTTCCGGGTTGCTCTCGGAGTATTTGCTATTGCATTTGCAACTGCTTTAGCAAATAAAGCAGTTGCAAATGCAATAGCAAATACTCCACAATCCGCAAAACCATCTTGCATTTGAACATCAATGTAATTGACTTTGATGATGTCATTCTGAGTGCAAAGTAGTGCTGTTATTTGGTTTATCATGTCGGGTGTGGGTGCTGGAGGCAAGCTGTCAAATACGTTGACTTCATCACTTGTACAGCCAATAGTGGAGATGGTAACCCAGTGCCCGTGTCCACTGTGAATAATTTGGACAAATTCAAGTGGTTCAACCACATAGGCCAAAGTTTTGCCCAAGATGATATTTTGAAACCCACCAAGATGCTGAAACTGCCGTTGAAGAAGCTCCTGGCTACTATTGACTATTTCATCATTCAACCATTCACTTTTAATGAGCAAAACCCTATCGTTGTAAGTTAATCCATCAATCCAATGCTTTGGCTTTTCCTGTTTTGTGGATTCATACTTCTCAACATTAATGATATCACTCATCATTGGGTTTTCCGTCACTTTCTTTTGTCTCATTAGGAAAGGCAATTTTTTGGGTCCTTCGTTAACTCTGGACTTCGCAAATTTAGAAGGAAGACCTGATGAATTAGTACATTTAGAAGGAGGACCAGATGAATTAGTATGTTCAGAAGCAGATGACTTAGTACATTTAGAAGAAGGACCAGATGACTTAATACGTTTAAAAGGAGGATTAGATGACTTAGCACATTTGGATGTCTTGGTAGGTTTGGTTGATGCAAGGTTTAATTCAGTACTGTATGTCTGAGGTGAAAGTGTGATGGACGAGTTAGAAAGAGGAGTTGGTGATCGAGTAGAAGTGATTTTTAAAGGAGGTAAAGTAATACCATGATGATACTTTGCTATATTCCATTCAACCGATTCATTGTAGGGTGGCAGAGATACAGGAAGAGGTAGTATAGACTCATCTGATGGACAATGGGAGGAAACCTGTGATAGCAATGAAGATTTTGACAGAGAACTAGAAAGAGATCTAGGTGGAGATCTGGAATGACCATGAGAGCTGGATCTGGAAAGAGATCTAGGTCTTGATAGAGATCTAGATGGAGAATGTAACTGACCATAAGAGCTGGGAAAGGAAAGAGAACTAGATCTGGAAAGAGACTTAAACTGAATGTGAGATGTGGAACTGGAAAAAGAGCTGGATCTGGAACGAGATATAAATGGAGATGTAGACTGAGGATGGGGGCTCGGAGATGAATTTGGTGTATGGTAAGATTTGAGGTGTACTCAATTCACTCTCATGATCACTTTATCAGGATTTTCACACAATGGAAGTTTGTAGAACCCTTTCCCGATGTCTTTGATAATCATATACGGTCCAAGCCATTTTGAATCCATCTTTCCCCCTTTCCTTCGCTTCCTAATAAAGTCTTTTTTAAGAACCTTTGCTCCAACACTGTAACAGGCTGCATTGGAATGCTTTTTGTCATACTGTTTCTTTTGTTTTTTCTGAGCCAAGGTAATGTTTTTCTTTACTTCCTGTTGAACTTCCATTCTGTGAGATGTCAGTACCTCTAATGATTGGCCTGTGTCAGTTTCTTCAATATCTTCAAGAAGTTTAGCTGCATTTGGTCTTTCCACATCTAAGTCAATGGGAAGAATGGCTTTACGACCAAACATAACCGCAAATGGTGTATGAAGTGTTGATTCATGACGAGAGATATTGTAAGCATAACTGAGTGCATCTAGAAAGTTATCCCAATTCTTCTGCATGGACATACTTGCGAATCATATTCTGTAATGTCTGATTGAATCTCTCATCCAAACCATTGCTCTACATGCAAAATGTACATGTATGTATGATGATCATAATACACTATGATTATATATATGTACCTGAGGATGATAAACTGTAGTAGGAAGGTGTTTTATATTTAGTGATTAATTAATTCATTATTAAGAGCATTTTTGAACTCTCGACCTTGATCAGTAGTTAAAATCTTGGGAATTCCCATTCGCATGAATATCTATATACAATAATCATATAATAATTAAATAATTGTAAAGTATCAGTTATTTCATCTACGTACAAACCTTGAAGAGAGCATTTGCAATCCCGGGTGCCTCTTTTGAGGGTAAAGGAATAGCTTCCACCCATTTGGTGAAGTAGTCACTTAATGCGAGTATGTAACGATTTCCGGAGTCAGATGGAGGGGAAATAGGGCCAACAAAGCCTATACCCAAATGAAACCAAGGAGAGTGGACCATGATCGGATGAAGTTCAGGTCTCACAATGTTAAGCTTCGGATTGTTTCGTTGGCATTGATCACATGTAGATATCTATAAATGAAAGTAAATGCTTTGTATATTGCAACAGACACATCTTACCATTTTTTCTACATCTTTGTTGAGTCCTTTCCAGTAAAACATTTCCATTATTCGGTAGACAGTACGTCTGATACCGATATGTCCAGAGGCTGGTTCGATATGACAAGCCCTCATAATCGTTGCCTTTCATCAATATTGCGAAGGATATCTGACCTCTAAATGAACCTGTAAGATACAAAGTATGTATAATTATATAAAAAACAGACCCTGTAACTGTGCTAAAGAGATATACATTTTTTTGTACATTGTCATCAGACATTTGATGAATGTGGATATAAGATCTTTGTTATATTTTGTCTATCCTCTGTTAAAACTTTGAAAAACTTGATTATCTTACAAACATAATTATAATAGTAGTCAGTCACTCTTTGCATGAAGTCATACTTTGTAATCTAATGCACCAGACAAATTAACACCATAGCACCTTCTTAGCATTTGAACTGTGTCTTTGCTTGCACACACACCAGTGAATGCCTGCTGAGTACTTTCTGAATAAGTGAAGCAGGGCCTCTAGTTGCTACGCTGACCATCTGAAAGAGCTTCATTATAACTTTTTAATTAGACATTTAAATTTTATGCTTAAAGCCGATTTAAAGAGAAAAAAGCTGAACCTTTTGTTGCAGTTATACATCTTAAAAGAGACTACCCAAACCTTGCATATTATAATAATCATAAATTATTATATTATATAATTTATAAATAATTCACATGATAATACTAATAATAATAATAATAATTAGTAAGTACATGTATTGTATATAATTATAATTATATAATTTATAAATATAATATCTATAAACAAGAATAATAATATATATATATGATATTATATATATGTATATATATATATATTATATATATAATAATTATAATATTATATATATATATATATTTATAAATTTATATATAATAATATATGTATTATATATATATTAAATAAACATATATAATAATATATATATACGTAGGCAAAAGGAGTTCAGTACCTTCTCTCCAGCAGAATATTTCTTTGATTTCTTATAGAACACGTCTCCATCTCGCAAAACTAAAGTCGCTGCCTTCCTTCTAACAATCCTTTTCTTGTTACTGGTACATCCTTCTGGATAACTTCTTTCTATTAGATAGTCAACAGCATTAGCTACTAACTCATCCTCTCGCTCTGACATGTTGTCTCCGACACTCGCTCCGACACTACTCTACAATAGGTTCTTCCGCAGGACCAATTATGATACGAAAGAACCAAATTTTGTAAACATTTTTTGTCCCGCCGGACATATTATGACCCCGGACCAAATAATTTGTGACAGGTCCTAGTGGACACCTATTGGGAAGTACTGGACTTGTATTGGGTCCTAGTGGACTCCTATTGGGTCCTGGTGAACTCCTATTGGGTCCTATTAGACTCCTAATGGGACTTAGTGGACTCGTATTGGGTCCTAGTGGACTCCTATTGTGTCCTACAGGAATCCTTATGGATCGTAGTGGACACCCAATGGGTCATATTGGACTCCTAATGGGCCATGGTGGACTCGTATTGGGTCCTAGTGGAATCCTAGTCGGTACTATTGGATTCCTTATGGGTGATAGTGGACTCCTATAGGGTCCTAGTGGACTCGTAATGGGTCCTAGCGGACTCCTACTGGACTACTTTTGGGTCATAGTGGAATCCTAATGGGACACATTAAGGGTCATAGTGGACTCCTTTTGGGTTAGAGTGGACACTTAATGGGTCCTAGTGGACACTTAATGTGTCCTGGTGGACTAATATTGGGTACTAGTGCACTCCTATTGGGTCCTAGTGGACTCATATTGGGTCCTACTGGACTCCTAATGGGGCTTAGTGGACACCTATAGTGTCCTAGTGGACTCCTATTGGGTCCTAATGCACTCCTTTTGGATTCCAGTGGAATCAGAATGGGTCGTAGTGGATTCTTATTGGGTCCCAGTGGACTCCTAATGGGACATGTAGGACTGCTATTGGGTCCTGCTGAGCTACTAATGAATCCATTTCAGGTATAGTATATTGTGTTTTCCATGAATGTAATACTGCTACGTACTAACTGTATTTGAGAAGAAAAAACCAAAGTGTTTTAAATAGAATTTTCCAGTTTATTAGTAACTTAAAGTATGATGTGTGGGTGTGATCTAAGGCACCGACAGTGCCGTATATCCGATATTGGGCATGTGTACTGTATGAAAACTCATACAGCACTGTATATTTGAACACACTTACTGTTCTGTTTTGTATTACTAGGTACAACACTTTCAGTTGCCTTTAAAAACTCTTCCTCCAATGTAGGCTGTGGAAATCAATTAGTTGAGTCCTGGAGAGGAAACTTTACAGAGCAACAGAGTGACAACGACGGTCGGCATTTCATTTTAGGTGCTTCTTCTAGATCCATAGATTAAATGAAAACCAAGTACACTATAGCTTGAGCAACTGAATTAATAAGCAACGCAAGAGAACTGTTAGAGCAACTGCTTTAGTCTGTCGAGTACTGTTGATACACCCACGCATCACTATAAATCAGTTACGCTTACTCTCGTGCATTACAGAAATTACATCACTCAATGTGTTGTCTTGACAAGCATACAGCACTCACTTCCCTTGTGCTGTATGTTTGTCTCAACCACACCTCTCGTGCTGTAATTTTCATAATGCACTCAAAGGAGTGCTTTAACTACTACTTGACTAGTAAACTTGTATCTACATGCACATTTGTGGTTTTAACCTTCACCCTTGTAGGTGGTGTAGTTACTGTGTAATCATTTTGTACAATTGTGTATGTGTGTATTAGCAAAATGTTTGGGAAATTAACAACATTGTCAATTCAAAGTAACTGCACATACATGTATCAGTAGACTGAAAATAGTACAAGGATTAAAAAAATAAAAGGCGAAAGTTTTAAAGATATGAGAATTTTTGTAACTCACAGTTACCATTTCACAACTTTCAGAGGATGTCTGAACAAGTACATGGAAACAAATCGCCTTGTTTGAAGGCTCTAGATGAAGCACTGCTTAAAGTGAAATGTAATTGAATGCTTCAATATCAAGCAGTGGCTCTACACTTATAGTCACTTTCTAGTTCCGCCTATTTCATTTCATGCACATGATTCAAATCACAAAAGTGTTTTTCTACACTAGTAGAGAGGGGTTCTACACAGCCAGTTCATTCATTTAGCATGTCAATAATAGCTTATATTTATATAATATTATTATAGTATGCCTAGTTTCTCAAAATTTTGTTGATTAACTAAACTATTGGGCTTACTAAAAGGTTTTAGCTAACTAAAACTCCCCCACTATTCACCAATTCTCATTTTAGTTATTGTTTGAGCCAACCTTTGGAACCCAAAGTTTTATCGTAGTTCAATGAGACTTATATAAATTTAATATCGAAACAACAAACTGTATAGCTATCAACATTACAACTTATTTATATACAAAAATCAAGGAAAGTTCTAGAAGGACCATGTGAGTGGTGTGACATCTGGTGTTAAAAGTAAATTAACTTAATAACTAAATAATCAATTACTTACAAGTGAATAAATGAACAATTAAACAGTTATAGTTATTTAGTTTTTGTTTAGTAACTAAAAGTTGCAATGGCTTACTAAAAGGTTAACTAAAATAAATTACATGTTCTTATTCACTTGTGTCTTGTTCTATAGTCGTTATGTTTTTTGGTACGTGACTGGAGCTATCCTTATGATCATCCTTATGGTATTGTTGGTGGACGAGGATATTTGCTTAAAGTTAGTCCTCATGCTTATATACACATGTGATATGTATGTAATATTGTATACTTTTTAACCCACCACTTAACAGTCAAAACTAAAATTGCATGAATGTGTAGGCACTTCACAACTGTCAAGCAATCAATCTTATGTTCAACAGATTTATGTTTGACATAATAGCCAGCTTTGAATGTTATTTTAATTATGTGCTTGCAACAAGCAATTATTTATTATTATCATTTTCATATAGCTGTCAAGCAGTCAACATGAAGAGATAAAATTAGTTAGAAAACATATTAAGTCATGTTCTGATAGTCTGACGTGTTTCTTGTTGCCTCATCCTGGTCTCAAAGTAGCAACCAATCCTAATTTTGATGGAAGACTTAAAGGTATTATAATTATAGCAAACTAACAATTGCCCATTAACCATTTCTTGGACAATAATGTTTCTACTTTCTAGTCAAATTCCCATATGGTTGGACAAATTGTCCATTTAAAATTTTATATATAGTATGTGTGATTGAAATGATCTCCATTCTCTTTGTAATAATAGTTTTTAACTTGTACAGTGTGTATGTTTAGTACTGAGTATGCATACAATATCTTTATTGCCAAGCCAAATTTTTAGTATGGTCTAATCAAACTGCTTTTTGGCCGGAAAATTGACCTTCAGTAGTATGAAATATGCAAATTTTAGTTAGTCTGGACTCTGCTATACCTCACTACATGCATGGGTACAGAGAGAGGTGTGTGTTGATTGTGTTTAAACAATGATAACAACAAGTTGTCTCTTACCTTACAAGCACGAAGATTTGTACCTTTTAGTATCAAGGTATCTATTCACCATAGTGGTTGGGTATCTGGATAATTGCTTCAACAACAAAGCATATTTCATTACTCATTTCAGTATTACCTCTGTCTTTTCCTGTAATGAACTGCAATAGATGCAACCTTGGTGTCTGTTCTACACTCTACACAAGACTATTGCAATTTTGATTCATATGATCACTTTCCGCTCATATGCAATCATTAAATGAATATAAGTCCTATGCATAAAGTAGACAAAGCTTGTGCTCAACTCTATTTAATAAAAATTTCATGTGGTGACGAAAAACACATGCATTTTCAATGAATTATTGGGATAACCAGATATCCATTCCAGCCAACCCTACTGTTCATCTAGATGTAACTTCACTGTAAGGAATAATTATTACATGAAGTTTATGAAGGACATCAGTCGTCTCTTGCTCATATTTAAATGATTTAATTTATAATGGCCATGCCAATTTCTGCAATACAGTGGATTTCACCAATTGGTTATGGGCATTTCACTAATTGTTAATTTCTTACATTAGTGAATTCAAAACCTCTTTAGCTAAATTAATACCCAGTCTTCTATCTCCTGAGAATCTGGTAGTTAAGAAGATAAAATTTAATGGAAGTACTATAACTGGAAGAGGTCTATTTTAATGTTTCAAGGTCTGTAAAACAAATTTTATTTTGTTCCACATATAAATATGTTGTTAGTTTCAGTCTCTGGTGTCAGCAAGACTTCTTAATATAAATTATATGAACTTCTGAAGACTACCTGATTGATTCGCCTTTTATAATGCTCTGCTGTGCCCTTTATTGTCGTTGTATTTTGTGTCAGCTATGTGTGTATTCTTGGAAGTAAATGTTTATGCTTGTATTTATTAGAATGTACGCTGTATTCATTGTTTTAAATTAAGCAAATTTTGAAGGCCTAAATTTTAATTAATATTTTGTGAGAGATCAGCGTGTTTCACATGATGATCGTATGATCAATTCATTGTCTTCCCAAATAATAAATCATTTATGGAACCCTGTTTATAATGAAAATATTCATGTATATTGCGTGAACACTCTATTTGATCTCAAGTGTTCAACTTGTCTTTATTAACTGTGATTAAGATGATCGTAACACAGTGAATGCTCTTTGTATTTTGGTTTATAGTGGTGTAAGTATTTATTTATGTAGGGCTATATGGAAGTGGTTTGTTTATGTTTGGGTCCTATGTTAATCAGCCTCAACCTTGTTCACATGGTTTTGACTGCTTGTTCATGTAACTGTTAACTAGGTTACGTCATACATTCTAGGCAGTATCATTGTTATGGTTGCATGTTTTTGAGGAAATTTTTATACCACTGACTGGTAATTTTTCTTTTGAATAAAACATTTGAAATAAAGTTGCTCTGACTATATAGCAAAAAGCAAATATTAATGCCTCAGCTTGAATACACCTAGTCAACCAAGTCTCAATACTGATCAAAAAATATCGTTATGTTTGATACTAGACCTGAAACTATCATTATCAAATCAATAACAAATATTTAGTATGCCAGCAGTAACTCATCACCTTTTTTTTGACACAGACAAAATAGTTGATATTGATGTACACAATTACCAATTGCCACAGTGAAAGATGTCATCTCTGCAAGTGAATTGGAAGAGTAGGTACATGTAGATCAGTAATGCTCATGCAGCCAGATGGTATTATGGTAAATGTATATTCATCTCCATGTCATAAAGTACAAGAAACCTCCACTCCATACCGGTAAAAAGGTTTTTTGAATAGTGAAACAAACACAATTAATAAAGAAATGACTACCGAGTAATAATACATATTAATAATTTTGTAAACAATATAATAATTGATACTGTCTAATTGTGAAACACACAAAATTAATTATTAATGTAAACCACTAAATGCTTTGAGGAGAAACTATTGCATCCTCCAAAAATGAAATTTTAACACAAAGTTAGATATAATGAAAATACTATTTGAAAACAAGAAAAAAACACCAAAACAAAAAAGAGCTAGCTATAATTATACACAATTCTAATTATTATTTAAAGAGAAATTTGAATTTTTTTAACAAATAAACATTATTGGGAAAGGATACTCAAAAAAGAAATATGTGAAGAAGTATTTCAAAGGGAGAGAACAGAAAATAAGTATGTGATATAAAATATTTTCAAAGCGTGTGTTATTATTTACATGATCAAATACTGTAATAACTGCATGTGTACATGTAATATATCATGTTAGCTCTGCCCATTTTTTCTCAAAGAACTGTCTCATAACATGACCAGTCATCCCAATCTAAGGGAGAAAAAACAAGTACATGTACATTAATATCAAATTAACATAGCTCAAACTGCAGGTTATACATCACTATATCACGCATCTTGGAGGCACCATACGTTTTAATAGTGCTCTCAATTCTTATTTTATGAACTCTATGTTACACAAAACCCTCGTCACTGTGGCATGATAAATAGCACATAATGTTTTCAGATTACTTATAACACATAGTAATTACATGAAAATTCATGTGTCTAGCATGCTAGCAAAAGGCGCAAACAAACACGCACACAACAAACAAACAAGCTGCCACAATGGCTTCATTAAACATTAGACCAGCCACTATGGCTTAAAAAAATAATCAGCCACAATGGCTTAGAAAAATAATTACCAGCTACCACAGCTTAGAAAATAAGCAGCCACAACGGCTTAGAAATAAGCAGCCACAATGGCTTAGAAAATGAACAGCCACAATGGCTTAGAAAATTAACAGCCACAATGGCTTGAAAATTAACAGCCACAATGGCTTAGAAAATGAGCAGCCACAATGGCTTAGAAAATGAACAGCCACAATGGCTTAGAAAATAAGGAAAAAATTGAACACTGAATGCCCAGTCTTGAGAACCGGGAATGGTGGGTTAAAGATCTTTGATGGCATGCCAACTCTCCCCACTCATCCAGTGTCCATATAACAATAATTACAATAAAAATAATACACTTAAATAACAAGTACACAACATAATGCAACTCACAAACCAAGAAGAGAAGCATAGAGCTGCCGTAAACCCAAGTTGGTCATATGTGCATGGTTTGAGATCAGTGAGGCACCTGCTCCTACAAAAGCAGCTGGCCATCACTGTCCACCCATGCAACACACAAAAGAAGTACTGATCAGTACTGATTATAATTTGGAAGAAGCACTGATAAGTACTAATCAATGTCTAGCACGTCTAATAGTCACATTTCTAGTTAAGTTCAGTTTAACATTAACGGGCACGCAAATACCTTCCTCTATATGTTTGCGTACATTACAATTAAATTTAGAAATAATAGGTGCATGTATTTTGTAAACCTTTTTAAAGATAAAACATAGCTTTGTATACCAGAATCCTTGCTGTATTAAATGACTAGTTAACTTATAGTGTCTGTGTGTAAAATTTTTAAAAGAATCACATATCCTACCAATTCTTATTAATTTTTTACTCCCTCCTTTCTCTATTTTTGTGTTTTATTTCTTAGAGCTTATGATGCAGTCATAGGGATACTTTTATATTCACTTAAATTTGTAAAGCAATCATAGGGATGTTTTTTTTTCTTTGTTTCACAGAAGATAATGCAATTCAACTTTAATTACTCAGCACAACATTAGAGTTAGTATCATCATCATCACTTTAGATAGACTCACTATGCTATAGAAAAGTGCACTATAGAAAAGTGGACTATTGGCTAAGAAATATGGCAAACTATCACACCACAATGGCACAATGTCTTGTCCACTGTTGCATCCATTAATCATGACAAGCATGATATCCCCTCACTATAGACTCAATACTAATTGATCGTTTCATGATTTTGCATTCAGTGACTGGATCTCAAATTATGTACAGGTTACTAGAAAGTCACATACAAAACTAAAAACCTTGAGTTCTGATTGAATATTTTAGCAGCTCTTGCGTATTTGATTTGATGCAGTGCTTCATCAGCAATAGTCTTCAGAGATAATGACCTGTGTTTCTGTGTATTCTTCTTATGCTAGCAGATATCTTCTCAAGATCAGAAAAAAGTAACCTGTAACCCCATGAGTTATACCAGTTGCCATAACTTTATAACCAAAAGATTTAGAGAAAGCTTTTCAGCTTTTTATGATTTGAAGACTATTGATAGGTCATTTGAAGTACCATTGTTCATAATTTTGCAGGAAATTTGACAGACAGACAGACAGACACACACACACACAATGATTACAGTAACCCTCAGTACCTAATACCCTACATGTACGAAGGCAAGTGTTAACAACCATAACAATCAATACTCACTTTGCAATCCCCCCACTCCTTCTGAAATGTGTTTCTTCTCATAGTCTTTCAGAGATGTGATAGTCTTACTACCAACTAATGGAGTGTAGCCAAACACCCTTCGATCAAATACATGAATGTTTATTGGAGGAGAATAAATGTCTTCAACTGGCAAATCCTATATATGAAAATTGATATTATACATGTAGTTATAAACAAAGAACAACATAGTAAAATGAATGAAATTAGTGTCACAAAAGATGCTTAATGTACTCACACTAAATTATATATGTTCAATGCAATCTGGGAATTTGAGCAATCAGCACATTGCATTGCACAAATTGAAGATACACAGAATGCATGCCAGTCTGCGCAAATTCACAGATTGTGCGGAACATATACATGTAAAGTATAAAGTGAAACTACAATAAACAATATGTTAACCCTTGGAGGACTGATGTCATATATCTGTGACTTTTGACCCCTATGCACTTGAGAGTGTGCTCCTAGCGTGACGAAGCACTCCAAATGTTTGTAATTGGTTTCAGTGATAAGCCTATGAAAATAGCTAAACAAGTTGATGGCTGTTCGGCTGCACTTTTGCCTAAATATAGAGTATGGGGGGAATTTTAAAGGGAGTGTCTCTCCATTGATTGGGGTTCAAAGGGCCACAGCCGCTCACCGCCAACACAATTTGGGGTTTCAGTCACCCTACGGACACAATTTGGTGGGTAATTGAGACATATCTCTTGTTGTAAAACCCGATATTGTAGGTGTAGCTGGTACCAACATGTACTTAGGTCGTTTTGTTTGCCCTAGTTGCTGTCAAATGAAGGAGAACACTGCATTTGACTTAGTCCTACAAAGTGCTTGGAAACTTTCAAGTCCCGGTAAGCAAGTTGCTAGAAGTAGTAATCCATGGAGCCAAGTTTGGTGTACAGAAAGTGAATGATGGCTGAGATATCTGCAGCGGAGCCGCCAGTATTGGAAATGGGAAGCCACATGAAAAGCAAACACAACCTTGAATACAATTATACACATGATGAGAGCCTAAAAGAATGACTGTGACATCTCAAGGTCTTCATCTACCCTTGTACACATTTCCACAAAACAAACTTTTTCCTTTTAAGTAGTCATACTATCTTAACATTACATACCACTTGAAGTGTTAGTATAGCATGAGGGAACATTGGAGTATTTTCCATGTGAACAATGTGACCTGTCGTTTCCACGACTCCTTCAAACTCAACCTCAATAAACGGATGATTAACTGGCAAAAAGTTGTGTTTTCTCATGTCTCTTACACCCAGGCACTGAACCTATAGTAAAAAAGGAATTAATAATTTTAGTACAATTGAACAGACAAAAGTGTAGAACCCTCGTCTACATGCAATCCTAAATATACTTCACTTCAACTTTACAAGAATGTTCTTATGTGCAGCAGACATGAGAGAATTAGGAATAGTGCTGTGAACCTGGTGAATTTTAAATCACTGATTAACTGGGTACAACAAACTGTCACCTACTCAGTTAACCTGACAATAATTTATATAATTAATTTATGGAAAAAAAAAAGTACTGCATGCCAGAGAAATACAATAATATATTGTGTTCAATTAAGTTTAGCTCGTTTGTAAGGAAGGGCTACTCTAAGAAGATTTTCATGGAGAAAAATTAGTTTTTCAACATTTCCAGGATCAAGTGCTGCTCTTTTAGCAGTAACGATATTACCAGCAGTGCTAAATAGCTGCTCGGAGGGAACAGAAGTCGCCACAACTCCTGAATACTTTTGTGCCATCTTTGCAAGGTGCGGATACAACTGCTGATGACACTCCCACCATTCCATTTCTTGCAAACAACTTTACTATCTCTCACAATCTTGCCTTTATCATCGACTGGAAAACCAAAATGCTTCCATACGAGTGAGGTTTTACTGGACGGGGATACAATTTGTGAAGACGATGAAGACTGGTTGCTGCTGTCCATTATAATATTACACATGTGGTAGGCTGCACTGCACATGCGCGGTTATGTGGTAGTTAATGCAATTCACCGCTTCACCTGACTTATCCAGAAAATCGCCACTTAACCTGTAACCGGTTCACAACACTAATTAGGAAAACAGAAAAATCAGGAATCCATTTTCCTTTGTTTCATAAACATAATGCCATAATCCTTGCATCTAGTTTGGAATGACAAACAATCTTTTTCCTGCATATACCAATTTTATATAATTTTCTTTTTTCCATTACGTTTTGTGTGATTTAGGCTTCAGTACTGAGTTACAGTGTAATCATGTATTAACTTAACAATGTTAAACTATATACAATAGTACATAATTATAAAGTCATCACATCCTAACAATGAGGTTATCATCAATGTGAACAGTGCTTCTTTGATCTCCACATGAATCTAGTTGATGTTGGTGTATAAAAAGTGAGAAACAAGATAGGGATGCCATAATAACTAAAGTACATGTGTTACCTTTGTCCAACATGATTAGAGCACTATTAAAACTTTAAAGTATAGACTTTATGGAATTACATTAGATAATAAGTAAGATTGATATACTTCCGGTTTATCATTATGTTGAATAATGGCAATAGCTGTGCATGTATTAGCTTGTTCCTTTCAAAGTCCAATACAAGAGCAAGCCCTCTTTCCTGAACTACACATACAGTAAATAAAATTTTTGCCTGTTTAAAAAAAAATCTGAACTGCACAATTTGAAATACACAATGGGAGCCCTTTTGAGTTAAAAAAAAATATTGCACGATGTTTTATAAACTAAGAATCACAGTTTATTAATTACTCCATTTTATAGTGATGATGGCAAGCATTGTCATTACTTATATCTACAATGTACTACATGTATCAAGGCATATGCTGGAGAGCTGGAATAAAAGATACATAAACACAGACTACTTACCTCAATCTTCATTTCCCTAGTGAATGGCTTGATATGTTTTGGGATGTCATAAGATTTATCTTGATGACACTCTAATGTTTCAGGTTTCCAACCGCCTGGACCAATCTGGAAATTATATACATGTACCAAGTAATTATAAAATAAGGTGGGTTTGTCCACGGTTCACCTCCTATGATTTTCCCTACTCATAAAATTTCCATGTTTGCCTATGTGTTTGGTGATAATATACAAAGTTTGAAGTGCTGTGAAGAAACCACCATCCCTATGATTATGGTACACTTGTCTAAAGAAGTCATGTCATTAAGTACATGTAGGTATGGCTTTCGTATGTAAATAACCTCAGCAGGAAGGAAGTATCTTATAGCAACTACTACTAATGTTGTCTAATTAGTCATTTAATATTCGGTTAAACTCGGGGTTGTCAACAATGGCATCAACTAGTACTCATTATTATATTGAACATGCTTGTTTTGCCTTCATTGCCATCAACGATATGTATGGTTAATCATTGTCCTGTCTGGTCATGGTTGAAGGTACTCACTCCAGTGTAATGTAATAGCAAAGCAATCTAACATTTTTCTTGTAAGTTAATGTGGCCAACTAGTGTTCGTATGTGTAGTTATTATTAGTCAATGAGTCACGTAAACCACATTAGTTAACAAGAAAACCCTACTTATTCAACTCTTAATACTAATACCATCAAAGAAACATAACTTTAAGGACAAAGGCGTAAAAAAAAAAACATAAGAGAAGATACAACTAGTCAAACAGAGAGACATTACTATGAGGTAATATTATATCTGAACGGGTGATTGTTTTCCTGGTGTTCTAGTCTTTCACAAATAATGAAAACTTACCCTGATTAACTCAAAACCAGCTAATACCTCTCCCGCTGGTTTATCATATCGTGTTATTGTGAACCAATCAAGTATAGAACTGTCACAATCGCTTGTCATTCTGACAAGAGGTTTTGTGATCACCACTCCAAGATAATCATTCTGACCCTGTGATAGAAACATACAGTGAATAGTTAAAGTTTGTCCAATGTCTAACAAAACATGAATAATATGTACATGTATACGCAAGTTGGTAAAATATGAATATCACTTAGAAACTCTATGGAGAAGGCACACAAAGTAGATCGTGTGATATCACACGATATCGAAGAATAACTCCAATCACATGACAGAGGATATTAAAAAAGAACTATAATAATTATGTAGATCAGGTGATTACAATGTGCTACAAATGAAATTCCACACTATGATTTCCAAATATCATATGTCCATTTTTGCTTGCCGTCACAAGAACCTGTTTTACCAGCTAATACGTGTCACCAACCAAAAAACATTTTGATTGGCTATCATTTAGTCAATGCATGTAACAATCATTGCTTGAGTTTGTTAGTCATTCTTGACAACATTTTAAAACCCTGATTTTTACAATCTGATTAGTTAATCTCATTGACATGATATAAACAATTATTATTTGACTAAATGTGTAACTGACTATGCTATAAACTGTCACACTTAGCCAATCCATTGTGACTTAATAGTTTGCATGTATGTACAAGTATGCAGTAAAATACACATACACACAAACACACAAGCCTAATATCACTTACAATAGTATCTTTATCATAGAGTTCAACAACTACAACAGGTGGAGATGACTGGACAACTTGAGGACTACCATACTGATGTATATTATCCAACACAAGGGTTTGACTCCACTTTGGTGACAAACTGACACAACTTGTGTTTCCACAGGACACAAAGCAGTATGGATCTGTAAAATGTAAGTATATGTATATAATATTTATTTATTTATTATTTATTAAATGAGAGCTAGGAAATATTGCAAAATAAAAATACAAAAACTAGAACAAGAAATTTAGGAAAATGAATCCTGGACTGACAAAAGCAATCCCTGCTAAAATATCAAAATGCCATAGGCAAGTACATATGTATGGTTCAAAAATAACTGAATGTTTTTACTGTAATAGAAAAGAAAGTGTGTGAAGTGTGAAAAGGACTGCATGGTAAATAGCTCTTTCATGTTAATCAACTGTTCCTATATACTCCTTCGAAGCTGGGGCTGTATAGAAATAATGGGACTTCTAAAATAGCTATGCTAAAGGTTATTCACATTCTCCTTATCCTCAAAAAAATGTTCATAACTTTAGTTTGGAATGACCAACAATCTTTTCACCTGTACCATTTTCATATAATTATCCTTCTTACTGTATGCCAGTTTTGAGACATTAGAGCCTAAAATATAGACAAGCTCCACTTAGTTCGCAGAGCCTGACTCAACCTAACACAAAGGAAGGGTCTGGCCAACTGACTGTATAGCATTTGTTCTGCAAACCACCGGAAGTAGGGAAGCAACAAGAGGCTGGTAACTATTTTAAGTGGATGTTATAAAAACGAAGCCACCTGGAACTGTAGATTTAGCAATGAGTGCTTTCTGCTTCTTGTGCAATGCTGACATTAGTCAAGGTTCTATGAAAACCAAAAGGAAGAGATTATCAGATGCAAGAGTCAAGAAAGCTGTTGGAGTTAGATGAGTTAAGTGCTGCCAGTTATGGAAGAAAGATTTCACTGATTTGTGACAAATATCACGACTATAATATTATTTGTAACAAGTCTCAGAGAAAAGCTGAAGGTTTACCAGATTTACAGAAGAAAGTGGAGGATTGATTAAGAGAAGATCACTGATTAAATTAGTAGGTATTTACTGGTGGTAGAAAAGGGACTCATGATGAATCTGAATGTTCTTTAGGACAAATTGAAGTTGATGAAACTCTCTCAACTTCTAATAGTTCAACACCAACCAGGTCTATGGTAAACAAGTAATGGCAATGTGACAGTTTGTGCTAGTAATTTTTAAGAAAAGTAGTCAAAGAAATTATGTAGAAAGTTACTAATACGATATCACTTCCTCTTTTCAGAACGAAAAGCTGCTCAAGTTAGAAATAGTAGATTCATCACAGGGTGGAAAGGGATACAACATACCATGTAATTTGCATTTAGAATATTTAAATTGTAGACCTAAAGGTGTAATAAGGTATATGGGTTCTAATATACAGTAAAAGCAGCCAAATCTATTGGGGTAGTCAATAATGTATGCAGTAATTTTGAAAGAGAAATTGATGGAAAGCTTCACTCGGCACGACACTCCAGTCCTTTATCTAAAAATGATTTTCAGTGTATTTTGAATGACCTTACAGAGAATAAAGTATGTGTTAGATTACCAGAAAAAAAAAGACATTTGAAAGTGGGACCAAAGATGTTAACTAATGTATTGTGTGTGGTATATGGATAGGCATCATGATACTCCAAAAAGTCATTCATCTCCTATACCACACTTGTTTGTAAAATCTTCTGGAGACAACATTTCACAACTTTCGAAGCATTGAAAAAGGGAAGCTTCTAATTTGTCCAGCTCATTAAGTTTGTACTCACAGCAATTGCATCATTGTCCTACTGGAAGCAAGAGTGTTTTGGAACTTTATGTATTGCAGTTGAATGTCTAGCCCATAGTTTAAATGATTATGTTCTGTATCTTACTACAAAGAAAAAGGCAATGAAGTTGTATCACAGTGATGATCATCCCGTTAAGGAGTTCAGTAAAACTATCAGTGTTAAATATATTGCACCAATTCACTACACCAATTCACTACACCCTCATCACAGTTGTTTCCTTTATCAAATGCCATTAAGCGTAAAAAAGACTATGACTAAATATGGTGATTCCTGAAGAAAGTATGATTACGTTAAGCAACTGTGATGCTCAAATATATGAAATTACAGTAGAATCAATTTCCGTAAATATTACATTGAATGTCTATGGTACGTATATATGTTCTTCAATGTGTAGTACAATTATATATATATAAGATATTGTTCCCTGATTCCAATAGTTGAAGCTGCATTGCTGAACGTTGGATTAGATGTACCTGTTGTTCTCTGTACCCATTCATCTAGTAACAATATGGGGTCACTTACTTGAGTTTAGAAAAAAACTTTTCAGTTGTGGAATGCATCAAACCAACCTATAGCTCAAGAGCAATGAGAAAAGCTGTGATTTTGAAGTTTAGTCTGTTATCTTCCAATAAATTAAAACCTGCTGTATTGAGGTGTGTGTATCAAGAATTGACAGGTGATGCTTCTGCTGCCACCAACACACACACAAGGATGAGATCATGGAACAAGTAAAACTGACTTTAGATATGGAACTGTATGAGATCTACATGAATTGAAAAGGAGCAACCAAGTATGAAATATTTTGGGAATGCTGTGAACAAGTTCTACACAATGCATCAATCATCAAAGACATTGTAAAAATCAAAATTAAAACTAATTTAGTAGTTAAAGGGTTAATTAACTAAAGAAGCTTACAAGAGATTACCAGAAGTAATGATGAGAAAAGATAACTACATAGCTGAAGCCAGTAGACACTCGGTCACACCACTCTCCTGAAAGCTAGAAAAGAATGCCTACTAAAAGAAAGTCAGAAGATGTTCTCCAAATGACTAATCAAACACCTAACTAAAGTGTGGTGTCAGAAAGTGAATTTGTTCTTAGTTGATCCAGCTAGTGCAGATACATCTTGAGCATGACGTGCCTCACTTTGGTCAATGCTAGACTCGATAATGTTCAGAATTACATATTTAATGTCACAATTGTGACTACTCTGATTAGGGACATTGTACTTTAGGTTTCAATTCATGAAGCAATGCCATCTCCTTAAACGCTCGATCACTAATCCTTCATTTTCTACAGGAAGCCAAGAAAATGCTATGCAGAAAGTACTTGCACATTTACTCAAACAAAGGTTAATGACTTTGGCCTTCCTGTCGGTGTTGGGGTCAATTACATTTGTAATTGGTAATTGGTGTAATTAATTACATTTTCTTTGTAATAATTGTATTTGTAATTGAATACTGCCAGATATCAGTAATTGTAATTGTAATGTTTGACTATTCTGACTAGCAGAGGTTATAATTTGCACCTATTGTTATACTGCTAAAGTGGAAGTATATATTAGTATTTCACGTATGGAAATTTTCTAGATGCAGCTGCCTTTTAAAACTGAGTTTTACATTTGTAATTGGCGTAATTAATTACAATTCTTTGTATTTGTAATTGAATATTGTCAGATACCAGTAAATGTAAATGTAATTGTAATTGGTTGTAATTGTGCTGTGATTTTAATTGTAATTAACTACATTTTAGTGTAATTGGCACAACCCTGCTTCCTGTACATATGGCAGAATAATAAGACTGAGAGTATTTAAAGAAAGGGCATTGCTTTGCAAACTGAAAAGAAAGTACCTATTTTCTCATAGCTGGTCACATTTGTCAAATTACATGCACTTCACTCCAAAGTCTATCACACATTGTTCCTATTAAATATACATACTGACCTGAAAGTCCAGTATGATCAGCTCCATACAAGTTACGTGCCTGATAAAGATAGGCTCTCAACTGATAGGTAGTATATTCTGAAAAGTAAATTAAAGATTGCTGTAGCAACTTGAGTCAGCAGTCATATTCATAACATACCATCCTTTTTGAATGTTATATACTTCCTATCACTCTCAGGATGAACACCGTAAAGATCACTGTCACAATCTACAGACTCATTGTCCCCTAAAAGTACAATATCATGTTTATCTTATTAATATTACAATGTTATTTTTGTTAAACACCTACAATTCTTATTGTTGTTACAGAGTCACCATTATATTTCAATTGTCTATAAATAATCTGATTTCTTTGAATAAAAGTTAGTTGTTGCTCGAATCAGTTTATAGTGAACCTGTGACAATCACTTAACTGTACATATATGTAAAGAGAATTCACCATCATATATAATAATGCTTATCTATTGTTGGGATAGCACTGATTGTGGTAAGTTGACTTAAAAGTTTCAAGATAAATCTTTATTTAGTGTCCTCATGTGATAGACTCACAAGCAAAGGCAATATAACATACTAGAATACTTACAGAATATGTGTGTACTACACTACTGAAATATAATCCTAGCACTAGGACAGGATCGGTATAACTATGTGTAATTATGTGTAATTACTTCTCTTCTCTCGTTAAGTAGTATTTACAGTAAGTGTATGGAATTATTTAACTTCCGATTATCCGATATACGTAACACATAGCAAAAACATGGTAACAGATACATTTAATATTAATGTATATAATATATATACATATTATTATGCATGTGTGTGTATGACAGTTGATGAGAAAATTAGTCACTTAATAGGAAATAATAATTTGCTTACTCATTTGGTAAGGAAGCAAATATAGTAATCAGAAAGAGCAACTATTGGACACGTACTTTATTTAGCTTCAGAGTTGCCTACGTGTCCCTGCACTTCATTGGAATCAACATTACAGGGTATATAATTATATGTTATCAGAGAGTACGGTAGTACTCTCTATGTAGGGATGGCACAGAAAACAAATGGCCGCCCATACATTTCAATTGCAAGTGGTGAGCTGAAATCTCTGGTAATATATACAGATAAGTTTTAATACACACATACCTATTCATATCTAGTGTTTTTATGACTACCAACACCATCTAGATGGCTAAAGATTGTCGTTAAGGTAGAGAACTGGCGAGTGGCAAAACTGGCAAAATGTTCATCATAATATTATTAAAGAATAATAAAAAACATTTTCAATAAAAATGAAAGAAGATGTAGGGATGTCAAAACCCAAAAAGCAAGCAAACAAGGTTGGGAAGCTAACTTAGGACCCAAAATTAAACAAACCACTTCCATATAACCCTACATAATTACAGCTCTTTGTACAGAGGTGTAAGCACTTATGTAGGGTTATATGGAAGTGGTTTGTTTAATTTTGGGTCCTAAGTTAGCTTCCCAACCTTGTTTGCTTGCTTTTTGGGTTTTGACATCCCTACATCTTCTTTCATTTTTATTGAAAATGTTTTTTATTATTCTTGTTTTCATTGATTTTTTCTAAATGATGTGAATGTTTTTTTGTAGATTGCAGAAATACTATATATCATTATGAAATCATGCAATCAAAAATGCATTAACATTTGTTCATCAATGAAGGTCAGTCTTTTGTTTATGTATTGATTATCATTCTCTTTCACTTACAGATGATGTATATTCTCTATTCACTTACATCACTGTCTGCAGTCCTACAAGAAGTAGTGTCAGTCACTGTGTCAACCATTCAGTATTCCAATGCTTATCATAGTATACAATATTATTATACAATTGCTTTAATATTAATAATTATTATATTCATTATTAGTATTTGCTCACAAACTCACAAATGTTATTACAATGCCAAACACTTCCACCTTTTCAGCTTCCATGTTAAGAGTATACAAATGCGCATGCGTAATTAAATTCCACTTAGGAAAATGGCGTCCAATTCCAGATCAAATCTTTGTAGTCGTTGAGACTGTCTTCTTTCATAGTATCTGAAGATATCATCTCGATACTTTACGACCAGAATTTTACTATAAATGCGACGGGAATGGTGCTAGAATCATCGTGATAGGTCAACAAACAAAAAAATGATTTGTTTGGAAAATAATATTAATAATAATATGATGAAGATTTTGCCAGTTTTGCCACTCACCAGTTCTCTACCTTAACAATAATCTTCGGCCATCTAGAAGGTATTGGTAGTCATAAAAACACTAGATATAAACAGGCATGTGTGTATAGAAACTTATGTGTATATATTACCAGAGATTTCAGCTCATCACTTGCAATTGAAATGCATGGGCGGCCATTTTTTTCCGTGCCTTCCCTACATAGAGAGTACTACCGTACTCTCTGATTATTATTTTCCAGACAAATCATTTTTTTGTTTGTTGAAATATCACAATGATTCTAGCACCATTCCAGTCGCATTTATAGTAAAATTCTGGTCTTAAAGTATTGAGATGATATCTTCAGATGCTATGAAATAAGACAGTCTCAACGACTACAAAGATTTGATCTCAAATTGGACGCCATTTTTCCAAGTGGAATTTAATTACACATGCGTAATTTGTATACTCGGAATATGGAAGCTGAAAAGGTGGACGTGCTTGGAATTATAATAACATTTGTGAGCAAATAAATTCTTGTAGTAATGAATATTTAATATTAAAGCCATTGTATAATAATATTTTATAAGCAATGAAATACTGAATGGTTGACACAGTGACTGACACTACTTCTTGTAGGACTGCAGACAGTGCTGTAAGTAAAATAGAGAATATTCATTATCTGTCAGTGAAAGAGAATGATAATCAATACATTAATACAAAAGACTAACCTTCATTGGTGAACAAATTTTAATACATTTATGATTGCATAAGAAAATGTGTCGGCAAATAATATTGAATATAATTATAATAATATTATATACTATGATAACATTGGAATGCCATTTGGTTGAAATAGTGACTGACACTACTACTTGTAGTGCTGTAAGTGAAATAGTAGGCATCATCTGTAAGTGAAAGAGAATGATAATCAATTCATAAATAATTGATATATACAAAAGACTGACCTTCAATGATAAACAAACTTTAATGCATTTATGATTGAATGATTTCATGGGATATATAACTTACACCAGTATTTCTTCAATGTACAAAAAATATTCACACCATTCAGGAAAAAAAAGTAATGGAAACAAGAATAATAAAAAACATTTCCAATAAACATGAAAGAAGATGTAGGGATGTCAAAACCCAAAAAGCATGCGAACAAGGTTAGGTGGACCCAAAATTAAACAAACCACTTCCATATAACCCTACATAAGTACAGCTCTTTGTATTTTGCTTTATAGTGGTGTAGGTACTTATGTAGGGTTATATGCAAGTGGTTTGTTTAATTTTGGGTCCACCTAACCTTGTTCGCATGCTTTTTGGGTTTTGACATCCCTACATCTTCTTTCATTTTTATTGGAAATGTTTTTTATTATTTATATACATTTATAATACTTGTTGAGTTGGTAGGCCAAGCTGATCAGTCTGCTGAGTCAGCATGTAATATACCATATAACATTGACTAAATTTAAATTGCACAGAGACACACAGCTTTCTTTAGGTGTTACCTCGAATGAAAGACACAGGGTCCAGCAAATGTTACATATTCAACAGGATTGTGTATCTTAGTCTATGTGTCCCAATCAAAGTAGTCCTGTATGCTTCGAGTTATCTTGGGATGTTATTGCTTCTCAGATTTATGTATCTATGTGTCCTACCTGTACATCTAAATAGTCCTGGGATATTCCTTGCTTGTTGGACCTATACATCTGTGTCCTAGGTCCAAGTAGTCCTGTATGTCTTAATATATCTCACAGGTCTACTTAGACTCAGGACACATACAGTGTAGATACAAGTCATAGGCTATGTTTGGACATGAGTATCACAATTTTTAGGAATTGTCTCATATTTGATGGCAATCCTAAGATTTGAAGGATTTGTTTGACATTTTTATAGCAATCCTGAACAGTTATTAGCAAGGTGTCAAGCAGCTTACACGCGCAACTAAGCCTCGAAGCCAGACAGTAACCTGCCATGTACAACTATTTGATGGAAATGAGATATAAATGTATAAACAAAGTTTTAGTGATCTACACTTGAAATGGATATGCTGATAAGATGTGTATGAGTATATATTATATATAAGCATATAACAGTATATATAACCTAATTATTAATTGTCAAAAAATATACATTTATCAAAATAAAGGTAACTCTACCTCCTACTTTTAGAAACTGAGTAGTTTATACTTGTCTTTAAGACTCATGGCAGTGCGACCTTCTTGAAATGAATATGCTGATAAGATTTGTTTCCATCGATGGCCTAATTTACTCACACCTTTAGTTTTAGATAGTGTTCTTCCTCTTTAGTGAATGGAAGATTGGGTTTTCGAAGCTGGAAATGAAATGGAATGAAAACTAATATATACTGTGGGTCATAGTGTTCTCGTTTGGCTTTTTTGTGGTGGTGTTGCACCACCAACATTACTGTCTGCACCACCAACAGAGGTTCAAATTTTAATTTAGCATTGTTATACTTAATTACCATGAAACCACATGATACTATTACCCAACCTACAAACCACATTGTTTAAACAACTCAACTTTGAAGATCATTATTTATTTAAAAGCGTGGGTGGCACCACCAAATATGAAAATCCTGGCGAGAACACTGCTATGGGAGTACATAGTGTTAGTGAGAGCCCTCTCAAGAGAGCTCTAACTATTATTACATAGTAACTGTACCAAGGTGTACCACAGACTTCCATGTACATATACATGAATTAGCAAATCTTTGCATATTGCAACAGTACATAGTTCTATTGACAAGTTTGGTATATATACAAGTGTGAACACATTATGTATACTTACCTTCACCTTCTTGATACCATCAACATGTGATGAGCATTGTCCATTAGTAGTGATACTCAATGGATCAACATCACATGAAGTGCTTTGATCATTATCACAAGTAGTAGCGGTAGTTCTTTCAGTCTCTGTATTTATTTCTCCCTCCATTTCCTCTGTGCACAAATTCTTTCCAATCTCTTCTAATCGCTTCTCCATTGCCACTACCCTATCATTTCATTCTTTCAGAACTTCATTAATGTCTTTAATGTCATGAGGTATTGCGTAGTCCCAAAAGTGGTCGTGGACCTGAGTTACACGGACCCAAATATTCTAATTATGGCACTGGTGTAAAATTTAAGACTAGTAATGGACACGACACTCCCGCTATAGTAATAGGAGAGTATGAACACGACACTCTCTGTATCTTTGCTGTAATGGTAAGTTAATGTTCCATTAAATACATTTAGTTTTGTATAATTTACAGTATTTCAAGGTACAAGTAAAAGATTACTCTATGATAGTTATGTATTTACTGCAGAGTTGCACTATAAATGCACCTACATGTACTTCCTAAATCCATTGACATCTGAGTATCAAGACATATAGTACTGAATGGTTTGAACACCAACCAAATGTGTTATTAGTACCTGATGAATTTGGAATTATTAATTTGGGTCCTTTGTACAGTTTTAGATTATGGACCCACATCTATATTACTGCATGATAGGAAACGAGGAATAATCAATGTCATTTACCAGTAACACTTGACTACAAAGATTTGTTATATCACATTCCACAAAAGAATTGTTTACTATTTTTCAGACATCAGTACATTCGTTGGGCTCATTGATCCACAACTCAGTATACAATTTTGCAAAAGAAAATGGTGATTATTGATCTACCTGCTTCATCTGACAAATATGCCATATTGTACAGATGAGTATATTATGTATTATTACCAACCCAATTTGGAACTAACAATTTGGGTCCTTGGTGTACTTTTTGGATTATGGACCCACACTATATTATGTGGCAGTAAGTATTAATTAATAATTATATTTATTCACCTGCAAATATGGCATATTGTACAGATGAATATAATATGCATTATTACTAACCAATTTGGAACAATTTGGGTCCTTGGTATACTTTTGGGATTATGGACCCACCCTATTTTATGTGGCAGTAAGTATTAATTAATATAATTATTCACCTGCAAATATGGCGTATTGTACAGATGAATATAATATGCATTATTACTAACCAATTTGGAACAATTTGGGTCCTTGGTATACTTTTTGGATTATGGACCCACCCTATTTTATGTGGCAGTAAGTATTAATTAATATAATTATTCACCTGCAAATATGGCGTATTGTACAGATGAATATATTATGCTAACCAATTTGGAACAATTTGGGTCCTTGGTGTACTTTTTGGATTATAGACCCACCCTATTTTATGTGTTAGTAAGTTTTAATTAATATAATTATTCACCTGCAAATATGGCGTATTGTACAGATAAATATAATATGCATTATTACTAACCAATTTGGAACAATTTGGGTCCTTGGTGTACTTTTTGGATTATGGACCCACCCTATTTTATGTGGCAGTAAGTATTAATTAATATAATTATTCACCTGTAAATATGGCGTATTGTACAGATGAATATAATATGCATTATTACTAACCAATTTGGAACAATTTGGGTCCTTGGTTTCCTTTTTGGATTATGGACTCACAACTATAATGATCATGTGACATTAAGGATCCAGTGATTAAAGTGATATACAAAAACAATCTGATTATAACGAACAGTTAATTACAAGGAAACAGTGATTCATAAGTGTGATACATCAACATGTTTTTTTAAGCTGTTGGCCCACATGTACATGTATACATGATTGTGTGAAAGGCATCTACCACATCATCAAGAGATACTGAACAATATAACTACTATGCTTGAATTAGTAATCTGGGTCCTTGCAATACTTTTTGTGTTATGGACCCAAGCCTGTATCATGTGACAGAAGTAGTGTGATTAATTACATTTTATCAATCTCATGTGATCAAGAAATAGTATTGACAAGACAATTTAACCTGTAATCATTAGTGTTTCAGCACATGATCAAAAGTTTGAGACCTTTGGGTTCTTAATATTTCCCATTCACACACGTCTGTTTTCACAAAAGGAAGTGACAAGTGATTAAGCATTATCTGATTAACCAACATCTTACTATTATTATTATTATTATTATTATTAACGAATTTTACAGTACAGAAAATCTATGAACTGATATACAACTATCAAGAAATTTTAAATGTAAGGAAATGTGATTTTCTTTGCGTTGCACACAAATAATTTGATTGACCTATACCTGGTTGATTTCATCAAAGGTAGGAGTTAAGATTTGTTATTAGTTGGTAAACTTGAACATCTGGTCATCGTGAACTGAAACTCTTCTGGTGACAGGTTTATGTATTATGATTAATTTTGTATCTAATCTTTCACATTATATGTCAGTATTTCACTCCTTTAGTATATTATTTTTTGGGGTTAGTGAAAAAGTAATAGATCTACTAATGTGATTTTTCTGGATTGTGACAGGAATATAATTATGACATTATTAGCTATATACACATGTATTTACATTCATGGATTATATTACATTTTATCATGAAGTGCTTTATTATTTATAATAATTTATTAAGATTTAGTGGGTGTGATAAAGAGATGAACACATTAGGCTCTACAAAGGTATCCAAGCTTTGTGTTTCAATTTTAAATTTTAAATATAATAATGGCAATATATATGTATTTGTGTATTACATCAGAGATGTTTGGCTGAACAAGAAATGTATGATTCTGTCTGGAAGACATTTCGTGATACTGATGAAAGCAAGTTTGACTTTTCCTCACCTTCACTGAAGCGAAAACGTGTTGTTAGGAATAAATGTGCAAATAAGACTTGTAAGAAAGAAACAAATTATAATCCAATCATCAGCATGCCATATATACCCAATTGTACTAATGTGTTATCTCCGGAGGAAACACAGGTTAACGAAGTTTGTAGTTCATCCCTTGATGTGGTAAGATATGAATTTGACTATGTGCATGGTTATCTTATTGCTGTCTTTGTACACACAACTAAGGGTAACAGTGATGATAACAGTCCATCAAGTGCAGCAGAAATATATGTTCATGAGCTTATAATTTATCAAGCAATTACTCCATGTAATCATACACTTAAGACATTTGTCTTGCAAGATTATTTGGAGAAATCTTCCTCTTTGAAGGTTTGACATACTTGTAATATTAATTGAATGTGAACATGCTATTATTATACAGCATCGAAGTTTTGTTTTTGTCAAGCGAACTGCTAAGCAATTTCTGGATAAAGTTGATTGGGTATATTCTTGCTCTTGTAATAATGTCAACTCGAGTCTCCTTGACAGTGTAGGATATCATATAGCTATGGAGTACTTGGCTTTACAAGAATTGGTTTCAGACTGCATACATATACTTGCTGTCAAGAAAGTTGTCAGTGAGATAGATGCAATTCATGACATACACCCTCAGCTTGATGTTTCAGGTAATATATTATTCTAATTATATGTTTATATTAATCCTTTTCTTTAAGATCACACATATGCAGGATTTGACCTTGATCCTGCGTGGGAAGTGAGTTATGAATTGCCTTGTCACAGTTTAACTATTAATCTTGTATACAATGTAGGTAGTAGATCGGATAGCTTCATTTTGCAGTGGCACAACCATTTGTGTAACAGCAGAGAATAGCTATGGTGTTGTTTATGCAGACAAAGGAATCCCAAAATGTGCCACTTGTCAATATAACAAGAGTTTTTGTGCTCATGTGACATATATTAATGAACTTATCAGTGAACCTTTTTCTTCTCCGGTAGAGTGCCTTCTTCGAACATTTACACAATCCTTACAATCAGTTAAGCACATCAAACAAAACCATCTGTTTCCTGCCTGTCTGTACATCCTATTCCATTTTCCTCAACTGAATCTCAAAAGGCAGTACTATGTCTCTCAAGCGAACTGCGGTTCAATATATCTGCTGATGAGGTTGCCAATTTAGTACCAAACATGGACTCACAACCCTGCACAATTTGCAATTGCATTAATTGGAGCAACAGATGTACCCTAGATAAAGAATCAAAAATTATCACATACAACAAAACCATATCTGCTAATGGTTTGTATAGTTATACTTTACTTATACACATTACATTTATTTGTTTATTTGCTCATCTATGTAGTGTATAGTTACAAATGCTGTGAGGAGAAGTGTACAGGAAAGCTGGTATTTGATGGAAGAGATAAATGTTTGTTAAATATGGGAAACTTCCTTATTACTTATGAAGTGTTACGATTATTTATGCATCATTTTCTTCATGGACGGTATGTTTCACTTAGAAGTTTATAATAATGAATAGTTGTAAACTTTTTTTTACTGAAGGACCACACTCTTTACAGAGTATACTGTTCTAACAAAATTTCAGGAAGACAGTGGGAACTCTGACTTTTCTGTTCTTTTTTTTTATAACCATTTTCGTTTTGGATGGTATAGTTATCTTTCCTTATTAGAGATTAATTATGAAGATGGTTTCAAGTGTATCACTTGTGGAGACCAGCCAAAGGTGGTTATAATGGATGGTACATCATTGGCTTTTTGTCGTGAATTAGATTCATGGAATGAATGTCTTGGTGAACGAAAGTTAACTGGGGAAAAATTGGGGAGTAGGTATGTAAAATAAATTTATTTTTTACAATACAATTGTACGTTTTAATAACTTGCAAGGTTTCAAGATCGTGTTGTAATCCCTCACAAGGAAACACGTGACTTATTAAAAAAATTTGCAAGAGATGCTACACCGCAAGATTGTCAATCTGTTTTAACTGCATTATCAAAGAATGCACCCTTTCTCTGTGAACTGGTTGAATTTACTATATCTAGTAGCAGAGACAATTCAAATAAATGTCCTCCCGAGTGGAAGGATTTTTTCTTAGCTGTATCAAGCTCATCACCAGCTTGTGCAATTCTACACCCTTCTGATAAGCTTTTCAGTATTTTAAAAGAAATTAGAACTTTAGACCACCAACAGATATCACTGAATTGCAGTATTTGCAAACACAATGCCCCATGTTATTTGAGCTGTTCAGACATAAAAAACCAATTCCTAAGAATGCTCTTGCCAATGCTCTAGAAGCAATGATGGCCACAAAGCTGAAGCACCTTTTGTAGGTGATTTTAAAGATGAGACTCCATCTAAAAACAGTGACAGTGATATGGCATTCTTCCCTCAGTTACCTGTGATTCGTTCTAGAGGTTCTTATCGTGCAGACAGAGTTAGGAAAGAAAAGATTTGTACAAAGCATACAACAGGACACCCGTCACTTTTACCAGGAGTCTTTGTCATGTTTTGTCAACATGGTAAGGAAACATAATGTTATAAACAATCATATAAAATATGAAATATATTCATAACAGGAATTTGCTATGGTTTTGAAATAATGAGAGTTTCAGAATCATCAAATATTGCTTTTTGTTCATTGTTCTGCAGGTTTCAAAATGGTAAGTAGTTCAGTATATAAAATTGAACTTACCTATTAAAGTTTATTCTAATACATATAGCACCTTCTACTGTGATTTATGATAATGCTTGCAATCTACACAATTATTGCTTGAATAGAGAACCGCAGTATTTTAAAAATACTTGGTTTATTGTTGATAGATTTCATTGGCGTAACCACACAGGTTATGATGATAATGTAATAATTGCTGACAAACAATGTTATCAGTTTCTTTTTTTTTTTAAATAAAACAGGGTGCAGTGTTGGATACAAAATGTCCTCATATCCACAGTTCACTAGCATTAACAGTCAAGTTGTTGAACAGTGCAATTCAATCTTGAAGCGCACAACATCGTCACTATCATACATGAACAAAGACAACTTTATGAATCATTGCAAATTAATATTGTGGTATAGAAATAATTTTAAATAGATTACCAAATTGGTGTATTATAACTCTTGTAATTAGTAATATGAATACATGATTACTAGCTATTCAGTAATGATATATTATTCAAGAAAGAAGCCATGGATTATCCTTAATAACATTTCTCCTTCTTTCACCATATGCGTAAAGCAGTTCTTCATTTATGTCTATATTCTTTTTTGCAATAAAACAAAGATGTGGTTTACTGTTCAACTCAAACACTTTGGTAACAAGATTTTGATTCTGTTGTGAGTGATTTATCAATCTGCCAACTCTACCAGTTTCTTCTGTAGCATCAATACTGCAAGTCACAAAGTATGACTTATGATTAATGTTTTCACTATGGACAAATTATTACTTACCACCATCCTTTACTGTTGTATTCAAAGAAGTACAGGTAACATCCCATAGATTGGTCATACTCTGACTCCCTTTGCCTGCCTTCATTATAGGTTATAAGTTCTCCATCATACTCACATACATAATCACCAGCATTGTACTTTCTTTTAGCCAACACTCCTCGGCCTTTTTCTGGTATAAATGTAACCTTGAAAATTATAATCACAATTAGATTTCTAATAAAAAAACTAACACACTTCCAGCCATGATTCATCAGCTTCAAGAATTTTATGCTTCATTTCATCCATAACATCTGCCTGCTAATACAAATTGTATTACTCTTCATTCACATGCTTATCTAGATTTAACCTTCTTCATACTTGCTGTCTTTCTTCCTGCCTTTGCTGATGTAGTGGTTAACCTGAGGAGTATATTTCATTTCAAATGCAGTGGTATTAACTATATATATCAATTTACTTGGATTCAAAATAGATACGAGAGTACTTATGTGATTGTTTAAGAAGTGATGCTCTCAAATTATTGATGTTCGGGTGTGAGGTAGTTAACATGTTAGTAGTCAATATATCACTTGGCAGCAACTTCAAAAATTTGAAATGGTAAAAACAATAACAGTGGTTTTATAGTGCCTTACTGAAGATATCAGCCTTAAGTTATGAAGTACATGAAGTCCACAATCTGAGCCAGATTGTGGAGATACCTGGAAAAAGAAATGACATTGGAGTAAACTACTTCATTATCTATGAGCATAAAATACTTTGATTTGTTTAGCTGAAAGTACAATTTTTGTTTTTATTAGTGTGGAAAAATATTTTTCCACTGTAGAAACAAGTTGGGAAAATGCAGATAGTGGAGATTGTAGAGAATCTAAAATCAGGATTCTATTTGATAAGGAAGAAAATTATATATATTACTTGAATGAAAATCATGCTGGCAGGAGAAGATACAATTATAGATGAAAAATAATGATACTTACAATCTGCTTTCGAGTAAAACAACTGCAAGAATCCAATACCAAGCAGTCCTATGTAATTATCCCATTAATATAACTAGATTAGGCACTATGAGAACTTACGATAGTTTGCAAGGTATTGCTACTGCTTTCCTTTTAGACAGAGAAACAGAATGATTGCAGGCACGATGTATTCGTACAATTTCCTTTTCGGCTTGAGTTCTCAGGTTGAGTGCACAGCAAACAGAAGAATATGTTTGAGCACTCAGAAATGTAATATGTTCACATGGATCAAGCATTGTACTATATAAGTTATATTTGAGGACTATGTGCACGTTAGCGTGTAGATCTAACCATATAAAAAAATCTATAATTCCATCAGAGATGCCATTACAAGGGAAAAGGGAGTGTACATCCATCTGTTTCAGTCCTACAGATTGAACAGTGTTATGTCTTTTGCAATTCTAAATCAGAGCCCTATAACGTATGTACAACTATTAAAATGAGTATACAGTATAAAAGCACAAACATATACATTAGCTCTATTGCATTCTCATCTTCTTTGCAGCAGTAGAAGTTGTTTTCCCTCTGAAAGTATAAAACAGAGATTCCAATGCAAGAACAATGATACCATGCATTGCATTCTTGACATTGTACCCAATCGATGTTTTCAGAATCTTGATCTGTGGAACATCCTGTTACTTTCTCCATAAGACACATTTCAGTCACTTTATTAGGTATAGTACTCAAAGGTTTTAATTGAGACTTCATCCGATCTATATGCAGTTAATGTGGACTTTCAAATGACCATCTATATTTATTCTAACTGTACATACCAGACCCAGGTATTAAGGGTATAACATGATTTAGTTTCTCACCACATCTGACCCACATCACATATATCGATTTAGTCTTTCCTTGTATGAAGGATTGACAGGGAGTCACTTCAGTATTATTAATGAAACCTCCACCAATTTCTGTCCACTGACGAATAGGTCGGTTAATAGCACCTGCCAGAAACAAAATCTGAAGGTACCCTGCATGAGTAAGAGTCAAGTAAAACATCTTAAACATTTTTGGTTAATTAATACTAACACACCTGAATATGAAAATAGTTTAGTTTTATTTCTGTTTTGATAGCATAAGTCAATGTATCTTCAATAGATGGCTTTGACTTTGGCCTATTGGAGAACCCTTCTGGTGTTGTTAAATCGTATAAAAATTGAACAGCTAGTCCAGGGTCATCAATCAGGGACATTAACTAGGAAGGCACATTACCAAATACATCTTCTTGCATAATAATTATTTCACAAATTACTAACTTTTTCCAATATCTGGTTGAAATAGACTATACCATAAACAACTGCACTGATTCTCAACAGTTGTGCAAATGATTTATCTCCTCCAAGAGCAGTACTGACACTGCTAAAAAGACAATTTCCATCACATGGAACTGAAAAAACTTTAAAACCAGAAGGAATAAGATCTCTAAGACTCTTCTGTCTTATTATAAGTTGCAGTATTACAATTAATATCGAACCATACCAAAACTCACTGAATATCTTGTAAACTGTTAGGCAGCTGCCTTGCTGTTACTGGTGCAACTTCACTCACATTTAAATTTATTTGACCAACATAGGCCAAGGCTTTTGCTGAGAAATCATCCCAGTTGGTAGTGTATTCTAAGTCTCTCAGAATTGTTTCAGGAGTCAAAGCCTTTTAATATTGGTAAGAAAAATGAAAACACAATTATAATTTATATTGCATTTACCAGAATGTTTTTTGAAGCAACTACTGGTACACTTTGCATTACATGCACTTCACCATCTTTGGGCTACACAGATCACTATTTGTGATTTGTTTAAATTTATAATTATATATATTAATACCAAAATAGAGTAGTGTAGCTTGTCTGTAAGTATTACTTCTTTCTCCTCCTCAAGCTCAGTATTATCCTATTGCAAAGTATTATAGTTTCATGTTATCCATAATATGCAGGCATTATTCACCAATGTGTGTGTTTGCTGATTAGATGGATCAGAAAGATCAGGCTCATCATCAGATACTGTTTTATTATCTCCAGTGCTGAAATAGTATTTTGTACATAATATGTATTCTAAGTATGTTCACATGATGTACATACATGGTGTAACATTCAGGACAATTTTTCAAAAATGCTTTAAGGACGATCCTCGTTTCTTTTGCTGTCAGTTTACTTCCCTTTTGACCTAAAGTATGCATATAAAATATGTATGCTAATCATAAAGACTAATATTGCCTTTTGGATGGTTAGGACATTTAAATGGTACTCTTTTGGTTGGCCACCATATTGGTTCATTTTCATCTTTTGTCCAAAATCCTTTTTTCCCTGTAAATTTATGGAATTATTAGTGGTGATGGTTCTTACATTTCTCCCCTTTGGGGTTACATATCAATGGTAATAATTTATACAGTGTGTCACTTCGATAATCTTTAGGTTTAGAGGAGAACAACAGCACAGGGTTTTCTTTCAAAGGAGAATGTTGCTGTGATGAAGATATATTTGTATCTTCTGATACTACAGGAAGATTAGACAGCTAGCCAGGCAACAGATCAAGTTTTAATGACTGAGTACTTACGACTTTCATGTTTAACTGGAACAACTGAACGACTATATGCTACTTGAAGAAATCTCTTACGTACATTCTCATCTTTCACAAAGTCTTTCATATGATTAGGCACTTCAATACGTAATAAAAACTTCCTGATGAATGTGAATTAACAAATTTACCTTTCCAAAGTATAGTAGGCTGTCATCCATGCAATTTTTCCAAGTACATAAGCACAAATGTAGGCTCCTTAGGTTTTGACTTATCTATCCATTTCTGTGCCTGTACAGTAATATCCATAATACAGAAAACTACTTATACATATACTTTTTAAATGTTATAATCATTATGTATAACAGAGGATAATATATATATATATATATATACTTACATAGGCTACATAGTTAAGTTAACGTTTTGCCATAATTTAAATTGATAACATACAAAACCAACCCTGTTGGTCAAAGACCTCCAGTTTCTTGAATTTATTCTGCCCACTTAGCCAAGCCTTTCTCATTAAAACAAACATTAATTTATTGAAAAAGGTAATGAGGGTACACCAACATGATTTAAATACATAATTATCATTAATTTTGATTAAAGTAACAGATAATTCAATTAAATGACACTTGTATGAAGATGTTAACAGAAGAACATGAAGTTCTGAATATTAATGAATCATATTTTTAGTAATTCACTCTATAGCCAAATTACAGTGTAAATTAAATCAATGACTTCTGACGTCTTCTACAATTTTACTGATGTGAGCAAAAATTATACTAAGGACCCATGTTGTATCTTGTGATTGGAAACTTGTGACTGAAAAAACTCATAACTGAACACAGCTCCTCTCTATAGGAATCAAAATAGTCAAATAATGCTGATATAATTATATGTGACCATGGATGCCAAAATCAGTCATTTGTCACATAGGTCAAACGCTTATATTTAAATGCATGCCTGTTACTCAGCTACTTTGACTAACTAACTAAATTACAATGTAGGTAGAGCAATAGTTGCTCTTCCTGGATACCATATTTCGTTGGCTACTTTACAATATCGCTGAATAATGAACATTTAAAAATAAGTGTTTCACAAAATTCTTATTTGACAAATGACCAATTTTCGCATCACATATAAAATGATATAATAATTAATCACTTGTCACTTCCTTTTGTGAAAATAGACGAGAACCCAAAGGGCTCAAACTTTCAATCTTGTGCTGAATGACTAACTATTACTGGTTAAACTCTCTGATTTCTTGATCAGATGAAATTGATAAAATGTAATTAATCACTCACTACTTTCTGTCACAACACATAGGTCCATAATACAAAAAGTATTGCAAGGTCCCAGATTACTAATTTCAAGCATAGTGGTTACAATGTAGTTATATTGTTCATCCATACAATCTCTTGATGATGTGGTAGATGGTATATATTGCCTTCCACACAATCATGTACACATGTACATGTGAGCCAACAGCTAAAACAAACATGCTGATGTATCACATTTATGAATCACTGTTTCCTTGTAATTAACAGTTCGTTATAATCAGATTGCTTTTGTAAATCACATTAATCATTGGATTCTTAATGTCACATGATCATTATAGTTGTGGGTCCATAATCCAAAAAGTACATCAAGGACCCAAATTGTTAGTTCCAAATTGGGTTAGTAATAATAATGCATATTATATTAATCCGTACAATACGCCATATTTACAGGTGAATAATTATATTAATTAATACTTACTGCCACATAATATAGGGTGGATCGATAATCCAAAAAGTACATTAGTTCCAAATTGGGTTAGTAATAATGCATATTATATTCATCTATACAATACGCCATATTTACAGGTGAATAATTATACTTACTGCCACATAATGTAGGGTGGATCCGTAATCCAAAAAGTACACCAAGGACCCAAATTGTTAGTTCCAAATTGGGTTAGTAATAATAATGCATACTATATTCATCTGTACAATACGCCATATTTGCAGGTGAATAATTATATTAATTAATACTTACTGCCACATAATATAGGGTTAGGTCCATAATCCAAAAAGTACACCAAGGACCCAAATTGTTAGTTCCAAATTGGGTTAGTAATAATAATGCATATTATATTAATCCGTATAATACGCCATATTTACAGGTGAATAATTATATTAATTAATACTTACTGCCACATAAAATAGGGTGGGTCCATAATCCCAAAAGTATACCAAGGACCCAAATTGTTCCAAATTGGTTAGTAATAATGCATATCATATTCATCTGTACAATACGCCATATTTGTAGGTGAATAATTATATTAATTAATACTTACTGCCACATAAAATAGGGTGGATCCATAATCCAAAAGGTACACCAAGGACCCAAATTGTTAGTTCCAAATTGGGTTGGTAATAATGCATAATATACTCATCTGTACAATATGGCATATTTGTCAGATGAAGCAGGTAGATCAATAATCACCATTTTCTTTTGCAAAATTGTATACTGAGTTGTGGATCAATGAGCCCAATGAATGTACTGATGTCTGAAAAATAGTAAACAATTCTTTTGTGGAATGTGATATAACAAATCTTTGTAGTCAAGTGTTACTGGTAAATGACATTGATTATTCCTCGTTTCCTGTCATGCAGTAATATAGATGTGGGTCCATAATCTAAAACTGTACAAAGGACCCAAATTAATAATTCCAAATTCATCAGGTACTAATAACACATTTGGTTGGTGTTCAAACCATTCAGTACTATATGTCTTGATACTCAGATGTCAATGGACTTAGGAAGTACATGTATGTGCATTTATAGTGCAACTCTGCAGTAAATACATAACTATCATAGAGTAATCTTTTACTTGTACCTTGAAATACTGTAAATTATACAAAACTAAATGTATTTAATGGAACATTAACTTACCATTACAGCAAAGATACAGAGAGTGTCGTGTTCATTACACTCTCCTATTACTATAGCGGGAGTGTCGTGTCCATTACTAGATTTCAATTTTACTCCGGTGCCATAATTAGAATATTTGGGTCCGTGTAACTCAGGTCCACGACCACTTTTGGGATACGCAATACCTGTCATTA
Organism: Petrosia ficiformis; assembly: GCA_947044365.1. NCBI lineage: Eukaryota > Metazoa > Porifera > Demospongiae > Haplosclerida > Petrosiidae > Petrosia > Petrosia ficiformis. The sequence continues at coordinate 4,989,093 of OX345641.1, read as the reverse complement.
CAGCTCGTCCCAGCCACACCCACTAGTTTAATTGTTGAGCTAAGCAGCAGATGTACCTCAATGGTTGTGTCACTCGCATTTCTCTTCACTGATATCTTGTTCTTCACTGTGTTGCAGAATAGTTGCATGGAATATTAACAATGAAAGAATAATGGTAGTTTCTAAGTTGAGAAACTTTAATTTGCTGCTTTGTTATACATGATTCTACCCTGATTTAAAGGTACATTATACTCAATATTTAATGTACTTAAGCTGTGTAATGCATTAGCACATTAGACATTAGTATCTATAGTGATCAGATCTAAAGATCTTTTAATTTGTAAACTAAACGTAAAGTGAAACTAAACAGATTTTTGCTAGTTTCTATGTCCATTGATCCCTAACTGGATTTCCTTTTATACTGAATAACTCCATTTAATTATGTGTCTCTCCAACCCCTATTGTTCACTGTATCTTTGACTGGTGACAGTATTTAATAGTGACAGCACGTAAGGAGTTTTGGTAATGAACCTAAGGATCTTTACTAGTTTCTATATTCCAATCATCCTTAATGTGAATTTGGTATGTGATACTCAATAATTACATTTAATTGCATGTTTTTAACTCCTTTTTTTCACCATAAAATAAAAAACAGAAATTAAGGATCTTTGGTAGTTAAGTTTAAGTAACGAAGATAAGGATCTTTGATCATTTCTATATTCCAATCATCCATAACTTCATTAGCTTTTAAGTGTGCATTATACAGAATAGTCTCATTTAATTTTTGTTGTTCACAAGTATATATGATAGACTGGTAATAGTATTTAATAGTGATGGAAGATAAGTATCTTTACTAATGAAGCTAAGGATCTTTGCTAGTTTCTATGTGTTAGTCATCCCTAATTGGATTTCATTTTAAAGGTGCATTATACTGAATAACTCCATTTAATTGTGTCTCTCTCTAAGCCCAATTGTTCACTGTATAATAGACTGGTAATAGCATTTAATAGTGATGGAAGATAAGGATCATTGGTAATGAAGCTAGGGATCTTTGCTAGTTTCTATGTTAAACCATGCAGAATTGGATTTCATTTTAAAGGTGCATTATACTGAATAATTGTGTGTCTCTCCAAGCCCTGTTGTTCACATATATAATAGACTGGTAACAGTATTGAATAACAACACATTAAACTTAGCTACAATAATTACATGTCTTCATAGTATCATAGAGTGTGACATAATTTCATTTAAGGATCTTTGACATTTCCTTAAGTATCGATTTATCCTAATTCGATGCTCTTGTCAACTCATTTGATTGTGTATGTCTTCAACTCCTGTTGTTCTCTGTATGAATCACAGCTAATTGTCTTTGCCAGTTCTTATGTTGCATTCATCCCCTGTTTTCTATGTTCTCTGTTAGTTTTTCTCTTGCAAATATTTATCTAGTGTCAGTTTAAAATGTTGTTTTAAATTAAATTTTCTAGCTTCTATCTGGAATCATCTGTTAATTAGAGGTTCTAAAATCAGCTGCTCTTTTATTGAAGTAATGGTTACTTTGATGGATTGTTATGCCATGTTGTGATGGAGTATTAAAAGCAAACAAGCTTTTTCTATCATGAAATGGTATGATAGCCCAACAAATAACTAAAAATATTCAGAATTACAACACTTCAGAACATTCTTTGTGGTACAGAAATGCATTTATTAATTACGTATGTGAAGTCATGCACTAGTTAAATACCATTTTTAAATTAAAGAATCTATCCGTTGTATGTGTGTGAGCACAATTGAATCATTTGTGTTTATCTTTCTCTTCATCTGATATTTCTTCAAGCCTTCCATAATTATAATTATTTTGATCTCTTCATCAAATGTCACTCATAGTTTTCTACTTGAACATAATTATTTTCTAAATTCAACATCCATAGGTCTACACGGGGATACCCTTTTTCTAGACTTGCAATGGCAATAATTATTCTAGCTAGTTTGTGAAATAATATATATATATTGCAGTCAAAGTAGGTAATAAAAATAGCAAACAGAGTAGACTGAACTCAATAATTACATTTAATTGTATGCCTTTTCAACTCTTCTTGTTTGCTGAATATTAATCATATATATAGTCTGGTGAAGAACGACTGGACTTTGAGACACACACACAATTACTGAATGTAAATATTGAGTATAAAGTTTCCCGTTTACAAAATAATCAAGTTTGGAATGATGAGAATATAGAAACCAGTAATGATCGCTAGCTTCAGTTTAGAAACTACCAAACATCCTAAAATTCAGTCACTATTACTACTGCACTTTATCACAATCAGATTAAGTGACATAATATTAGGATTTTTGGTATTTTCTGAAATTAAAGGATCTAATGTGTCGTTTCTCGTGACATTAGAACCAACCTAATATATGCCAATTGCTTCGATTTCATGGATTGTGATGGTCTCAAATATGTAGTTTATGTACAAAGCCTACTTTACTAAATACAAGAATAATAAAAAACATTTCCAATAAAATGAAAGAAGATGTAGGGATGTCAAAACCCAAAAAGCATGCAAACAAGGTTGGAAGGTTAACGTAGGACCTAAAATTAAACAAACCACTTCCATATAACCCTACATACTTACACTGCTGTGAAGCAAAATACAAAGAGCTGTACTTATGTAGGGTTATATGGAAGTGGTTTGTTTAATTTTAGGTCCTACGTTAACCTTCCAACCTTGTTCACATCGAAACTCTCTTCTTTCATAGTAGTTGAAGATATCATCTCGATACTTGTACATCAGAATTTCACAACGAATGCGATTGGAATGGTGATAGAATCATTGTGATAGTTCAACAAACAAAAAAATGATTTGTCTGGAAAATAATAATAAGTATATAATTATTATAATAAAAAACATTTCCAATAAAAATGAAAGATGTAGGGATGTCAAAACCCAAAAAGCATGCGAACAAGGTTAGGTGGACCCAAAATTAAACAAACCACTTCCATATAACCCTACATAAGTACAGCTCTTTTTATTTTTCTTTACAGCGGTGTAGCTTAAGTACTTATGTAGGGTTATATGGAAGTGGTTTGTTTAAATTTAGGTTTTATGTTAACCTCCCAAACTTGTTCGCATGCTTTTTGGGTTTTGACATCCCTGCATCTTTCTCATTTTTATTGAAAATGTTTTTTATTATTCTATTATTATGATGAACATTTTGCCAGTTTTGCCACTCGCCGGTTCTCTACCTTAACGACAATCTTTAGCCATCTAGATGGTGTTGGTGGTCATAAAAACACTAGATATGAATAGGTATATGCGTGTATTAAAACTTCTTTCTGTATATTACCAGAGATTTCAGCTCATCACTTGCAATTGAAATGTATGGGCGGCCATTGTTTTTCTGTGCCATCCCTACATAGAGAGTACTACCGTACTCTCTGATAAAGGTTTCACAATGACCAATAGAAATATAATTTATATAAACAATACATGTACTTACAAACAATATTACAATGAAATATAATTTGAAGCAGACAATTGTAGCTATCATAGTCATGGGAAGTTGTGATGGATCTCTATAGGAAAGAATTACATTTATAAACATGTAATTAATAAATATACTGAGATTCTGAAATTGATTATCACTAAGGCCACATAAACAAAATTCATTGTTTCTCATCCTCTTGTTTACATAATATTAATGCGGCGGGCGGGTATTTACTATTTATATTTTAACACTTTTTATAATTAAAAACACCACACAACAATACCAAGGTTTTAGTATTTTTAATCCTGACCTTATCTGAACGATTACCAGCACCATGTCAGATATATAGCCTCTTATATCAATCACCTTTCTCCTCCACTGCTCAGATACGGTCATTACGGTGTAGCTAGTGTCACGTGATGCTGTGGTAAGGATCACGTGACCCCCAATAATAATTGGTGCGAGCGGGGATGAGAAACAATGAATTTAGTTTATGTGGCCTAACATCAAATTGTCAATTAAAAACAGTGGAAGTAATTAGGCCAATTAGTGAATTAATGCAGGAAACTCCTACCATTTAATGAACAAAAAGTATGTCTTTTGGAAGCATAATCGATATCACAAACTTACAATTGATAATAAGAACAATTTCACCTATTAATCTATTAATGATTGATTAATTAATCATCCCAGCCCTACTGCAAAGCAATTTGAATAAATAAAAAAAGTCTTCCTTTGAAACACTCAATATTCGCCCATTTTGTTAAATATTGGTAAGAGGCCTGCCCCATTTCTGGATACCATATTTTGTTGGAATTCTGCACAAACTGCATTAATTATTTCTGTCGAAATAATTTGCTCAGCAGATTTAAGTCATTATGACTGACATGGTCTTGTTTATAATTTAATGGGAGTGGTATACACATACTAATTGCAAGATCAGTGTTTTCCCCAAAGGGTGGTACATGTACTATGTCGCTGCCCCACCCTTTAAGTGTATGCTGAAAAACACTGTTTTATGACGCTAATTGAACATTGTTGACCTACCAAACGTCATGTATCACTGATGCACTTCCCCATCCTTAATATTTATCCTAGGGGAAACACTGGAATGGATACCCAATTATCTGGATAATAATTACATGTGAACTGAACATCCGGATCTGTTTCTTTGTATTAGGGTACTTGTTAATATTTGCACAGAAACCAAACACGTGAAATCGAAATTACAATAAAATGGAAGTTGATAAGTGTCTTGCTTCGTTTTACCAGCTTTTATTGGCTTATAGAGTGCAGAACGATCTGTAAAAAACTAACGCTGCTTGCATAACAATCTATTGCAGTTAATTACAACAAAAGGGTGCAAACAAGTCGTGAATTTTTGGAGCAAATATCCAGATATACAACAGTTATTATGAACGGATATCCGGACAGTAAAAGACAGGATCCATTCTAGCCCTTGTATGTTTCCCGTTTGGGCTTTTAAGAATGATCCCAAAAAATGGTTACAATAAATACTATACCTTTGGTCTGAATGGTCAAATCTTGGTTTCTGTAACTTTCTTTGTCTTCTTCAGCGGTGGTTCCTGAGTTGCAAGAATAGAAATGAAGATTAGAACTTACATTTTGTTTCGATTAACTATAACCCTTTAGTAAGGCATTTTGATGGGCTTTGATATCCTGATATTTGTTTATTTTAACAAACGAATATCAAAATATTTGCTTGCTTTCAGAGAAATATTATAACTCTTGAGTCAAATAACTAAGAGTTAATGCTGTTAGTGATAACATAATCATAATTAACTGTGTCATCTGGTCCAAATAGAGAACTGTGCAGTGTCAATGTTTCGCCACATACATGTATTAAAACACTGATGTACATGTACAACTCTATTTCATACATTCACTGTTACACTTACATTTGTACTTGGTTCTAGCTTTAATGATCTTTTTTTACCAGCACGATATGTTTTCGAAGCAACTTTTTTGGGTGGAGATGATGATATATGACGAGGAATTAGGCTGTATTTAGAAGATTGTGGAAGATTTTTATATGTTTCCTTTATCATACTAGGTTTTTGACGAACACTGCCCTGTCTTGATGGTAAATGAGACACACCTTTCTCTTTATTTGATGGAGGTAAGACAACTCTCTCTTTATTCGATGGAGGAGGTAGGAAATTTGATTTTATAGGTATTTTAGAAACCCGGTTATTTTTAGAGAACCCTTCAGTAATTGGATTTGATGGGAACGGATTTTTAGGTTTGTCCATTTTTAGTATGGAGTTCCTACAGTAAATACAATGTACATGATATCACTTGAGATGGAAAGAAAGAAATGCAAAAACAAAAACGAGTTGCCACAGGTAGGATTCGAACCCACAACACTCTGCACTCCTGACAGATGTTCTTGCTATCTGAGCTACCAAGGCAGCCCAGCTGGCAGAGTCCAAATCAAACATGTCATACATCTGTATGAACAGGCTAACTGAAACTCAGCATATAAGTGAAGGCCGGGGTAATTAAAACACCAAAAACACCAAACACTAAACCTAAGTATATACATGATAACACTTGAGATGGAAAAAACAAAGAAAGAAAGAAAGAAAGACGGACGACACCCGAGGCAAATGCAAAAATGAAAATGAGTTGCCATAGGTGTGATTTGAACCCATGTAAATGTACTACATGTAGTCATGTACAGTACTCTGGCAATGTCAGTGTTCTGCCCACACTGGTCGGGAATAACCACCTCTCAGATGAATTAACCACCTCTCAGATAATACATACATGTACACATATAGGCTACTGAGACAGAAATAAGTATATACTGGATAAACAGCACTAAATGCGATGTAGAATCCAACCACCACTCTAAATATCCTGGGCAGAACACTGCAATGTACATGTATATTGCAATCTCATACATTGTAATTTCATATACATGTACATATGACTATACATATGTACATGTATATGTATGTTTTTTTCTATACCTGTTCACTATGTTTTTAGTATTAGATACTTCAGGTGTTGTGAATACTCCACTATCGTTCACTTGATAACTTCTTACTAGCTATAAAGAGATGTATATGTACATGTATTTAAGATTTACATGATGCGAACTAGGGCTGAAACGAATATCCACTTTATCGTTCGTTATTTTGGTATCTGGATGTATTTTTAGCATCCGGATATACCTTTAATGTTTGCGCATGCTTAGAAATTGAACACGTGACATTATAATTGCAATAAAATGGCCACGGAGAGGTCTCTTGCTCCGTATTACTGGCGTTCTACATCTGTAGAGTACTGAATGGATAGTTTAAACAACTTTGGCTGTTGTTATAAACATCTATAGCAACTGTAAACAGCAAAATGGTGAGCTAATATTTAATATCTCACTAGAAACGAGTTATGACAAAACATCTCTGAAAGCAAGTGAATATCCGGATATTCGTTCGTTAAACTAAGCGAATATCCGGATACAATAAAACTACTATTCGTTGCAGCCCTAATGTGAACATGTAAAAATGTACAAGTACAAATAACTGAACGTCATGTACATGTACAAGTATTTTGATGGATAAGTACGATATACACATGTATATGTACCTGACAGATGTATTACACATGTACATGTATTATCAGTGTTCTATCAAATAAACCACCTCTCAGATAATACATGTACATACTGAGACAGAGTTAAGTATATACTGGGTGAACAGTGCTAAATGCTACTTAGAATCCATTCGATCCAACCACCATGCTGCATACTGTATCCTGGCCCTTCCTGAGCAGAACACTGTATTAAATGTACATCCATGTACATGTATATGAATAGAAGTGAAGTTATGTAGGATTAACCATCATAAAGGTGTTTAAGAACCAACGAAGTCCACAGAAAGACGAACACTCCCTTCCAGGAAACAGCATGCCAAGAACAAAACCACTGACCTTGTGATTCAGAGGTCCAAGCTCTAACCACTACACCACACTGCCTCCCTAAAAAAAGAGGTGCCTATATATCAATCTGGGACTTTGTTGGTTGGTGTGAATGACTAACCACACGTACACATGTGTATAGAAGACCGCGGTCTTTAAATTTTGTGAGGGAAATGAAAGTTATGTATTACATGTATAAGAGTATATACATCACATAAATGTACCTAATGCATGTGTACTATAGAACCTACTGAACCATTAAATGTTCTGTGTCCTGAAGGTTTCTTCAGGGAACTAAAACTTTTTGATACTTGTTTAAAGCTACATAAAGATTCACTAAGTACCTTATCAGATATTTTGTCGTATGTGTTCATGAGTTCCTCCATATTGAAATAAGGATCAAAACTACAAAGAAATGAAATAGTATAAATGATTAAATGTATAACTACATTGTAATTAGTAGTGATGCAACAATAATTGGATCAGTAATCGGTACTGATCAATGGCGGTTATTACATTAGTATCAGTATCGATTATTTCTGAGAGATGTAACTGATATTGTAATAAGTGTACTAATAATGTCATTACTTTATAATATTATTAAACACTTGTATGATACTCATAATAATTGAGAAAATCCTCATTTTTCATTCAATCAGAAACCAGAAGATGATATAAGAGATTGGCTTATCAGAATATCAGTAAACCTCTTACATGTATCAGTCCATTACTACTAATTAATTACAGATTACAATGTCAATTATAATTAAAGTCTTTTCACATTCACAATGCCCTCAAATTAGGATGTGATCAATATAGTGTATAATTTAATGCAGGGTTCTATATAGCCAGGCTGTTTTTGAAGTACACAACCCTCCTTGAATGTGGTCTGCCACTGTCTGGATTACAAGCAGCTGTGGCCTCACACAATTCAAATTTATAATATACAATGTGATGTGGTTATGGGGTTGGTCTCTTCAATGAGATGGCTCCAGAAGACTTGTAATTATTGGTCTAGGAAGAGTAATTAACCCTGACCTGTGTAGGTGGAGAAGAAGGTTACTGTGATCTTAAAATACTACCAGCAGACATCACATCATACAAGGATCAAAAAAGAACACTAGACTTTTGATAAATACTTTCAGTTATAATGTTATGACTATTCATTTTAATAACTTTCAGATGATATCTGGTAGCAAAGTTTTCATGCCCATAAATGTACAGTAACTACTCGATAGTTTCATTTTCATGAGCATGAGCGGCTATGAAGTTACAGCATTTTCATGAGTTCTTGCAACAACAAGAGTTATATCAAATGACGTCATGGGCTCAACGTGAACTAAAGTAAATGCCTTGCTTGAAGCAGCCATTCACATGCTTAATGACATCATCGTTATTAAGTTACCAAGCATACTAAACTTTGCAAGAACTCACAAAAGCACTGTAGTAATTCTATTTTAAAAAACCTTATATCACATTCCTCTGGTATTTCCTCAGGGTGATCATCAATCACGAAAACTAAGTATGGAAAAAGGCCAGTTATTGATTTTAACATCAAACTTAAAGTGCAGACCTTCTGTAGATTCTGACTTGGAGTCCAGCTCATTATACATGTCCTATTGAACAGAGATTGATAAAACAATAAAGTTAATTATAATGATATATACCTTTTCTGTATAATAAATTATAATACTTCACGAAAGCTGCTAATGTCAAAGTTGCCACAGGAAAATTGCCTTAATTAAATGCGTGGGAAGTGCGCATGCCTGATGGTTCTGTGGTGCTGGGCGTGCTTGCTGTTGGACTTGTCAAGTAAGTGCTAAAGAACAATGAGTCTAAACTTTGTGTAAACAAAAATCATAATGTAATAAATAAACTATTTTTGTGTCAATTGAGTGCAGGAGTGATTTTTTTGCTTTTTTCAGGTTTAAGAGACATTCATAACAGATCCATTCATCATCTGGTTCTGATGATACTCCAGCACAGCCCCTGTCAGATTTTTTTTTCTTTATTTTAATCAGACAAATTAACTTCGTAAGGGCCGATGATATTTATTTTTAATAATATTTTAGCCTACTGTTACCCATGCCATTTTGTATGAGATTACTGAATTTATAGCCCTTTCACTTGGTTTCTAAATTGTATATACTAATTAACCAGTGAAACCATCTGTCACAACAGTCACATTCTATCATATTTAACTTTGTTGTTAAAACTTCACAAGCATGACAATTCCATGTCTCTTTCTTGCTTTCCACTATATAAACATTGATAAACAGTTTAATCAGCACTTAATTATTTCAATTATCCTAACCAATTGTCAGTACTTGTTGCCAGGATTCATCATCTAAGTATTCATGGACAGACTCGTAATTTTGTTCTATTACATCATCAGATATATCAGAAGTTTTAACATCAATAATTTTTAAGATGTAGCCTTTATTAACCACTCTGTTCACTTTATCTTTGGTGCTGAAATAACTCAGCATACCTTGTAAATTAGAAAGATAAATCTAATTGTATGTAGTACACTAATGATTAGTAATCGGTGATACTCATTTTGATACGTTACCAATTTTTTGATGAGTATCACTATCATGGTACATGTACTTATGACACAATACTTGATTATGCCACTATGCACTTTCTACATTCCATTGAAATAATCTATAAAATAGATGTAACAGTATTAATGTAAATGTTTGCACATAGTTTATTACTCAGACTTGATATCAAGTTATTGAATACTTTCATCCATCACTACTATTGTTAACTATTGAACTTACGAATAATCTCTTCTTTTGTTATGTAAAGTTGCTTTCCTGTCTTTAGTGATGAAATGATGTTGTTTTTTTCTTTATCATCTGGTTTAGCTATTCTAACTGTGGGCTTTTGTTATGTTTACGTGTACTGGAAAATGGTTTTTGTTTCGGTATTTGTTTGTTGGATGGTTCTGGCATACTAGTATTAAGTGACGCAGAGACTGTTTGCTGATATTGATCAGTATTTATTAAGCTTATAATAGCATTAATATGCTTTTCTACAGGTCCTAAAGTTATTACAGAACAAGATGGGATTTTGACTGTTATGTATGCTAGTTTAGTTGCTAGCTGAGAGTATATTTCATCCTCATCATGAAGACAAGAAAGAACAGCATCAGAATCAACTGTAGTTTCAACAGCAGTAATGGTGTTAGTGATAGCTGGATTGGTTGCTGAAGACGTGTGATTTGAAGAATTGTGTAGAGCTACTAGATGGCAAATTGTTGCTGTTATGAGCGAGTCAAGACAGGTACAGGAGGATATATGAACACAAATTTTGCAAATATTGCATCGAAGTGAACATTTAAGTGAACATTCTGGTTCATCTAGAGTAACTGTGTATACTGCTTTGCTGCTATTGGACTGAATATTCCACTGATTGTTAGCAGAACTTAGTATGGATGTAGCAGGTAAGAGAAGACTACTTTTGTGTCGCCGATTAATAGCTGTGATTTTGTAAGTAATTTTCCCCTTTTCTATTTTGAGCAGTCCGTCAAACGCCGTATCCCTTGCAACTTTCAACAGCATGTGGATGCACTTATCTACTCTTTTGTTGACTTTTCCTTTTAAGTAAATATATTTATGTACATGGATATAAGAGTACAGTTGTTCTCGTCAAGCAGTATAGTTTTTCTCTCACTCTTTTGAAGTACTTCAACACGGTCACGATCGCATGTGGTTTTACCGTATTTTTAAATTAATGTTGATGAATTTAAGTTTACACCACCAAAGCTTTTTTCCGGCTATATGGTATATAATCTTTGATGAATCCCAACAGCCTATTATAGTTATTTGTTTTTCCACTCTTACTTTGAAATCTTTGAATGGTTTTCAGCTAGAATAGCAGTTTGTACAATCTGCTTTCTTCCTGCTAGCATATCAGCATGTTCTTTTATGTCATTAATTGACTAAGCTCTCAGGAATGATGTAACTTCCTTCACTACATATACACATATGTGACACAAACATAGTTATAATTATATAGTTTAACCCATTGGAAAGCAATCCTAAGGTCAGCTTGTGGGCCATAAACATTGAAAATAAGACAAGCCTGTTTTCCTATTATGTAATTGTGTATATTTATGTGCTGCCTTTATGTGATGATATAACATTACAATTATTGTTAAAATTCCTTTATAACTTGCTATTCTATAATGTTTCATATGCCTGAGTAACTTTACTTTGAAGTGATGATGTACAAATTAACAAAGGGTTGACTACTACAAGGAAACAGCTTATTAGATGATCAAGATTTCATTGATGGTAGCCAGTTGGAACTGAGGTAGTTATTGCTCTTTGCTCTGTAGAAATATTTTATAATGTGACCCCCTAATTAGGTTGCGTAATTAAGTATGGCTGAGAATCATGAGACCTTTTATGCTTCTCTAATTTCCCAATCTGCCAACCCTCACTCCTCTCTTGGTGGTTGTGTGTATCTGTATATGTGCAGTGTATGTGTTTGTGTGTATAACAAGCATCATTTTGACATCTTTAGCTCTTCACTGAATATGGTAGACTTGCCATGGAGGACAGTGAATTTAATCCATTTCAGGTATAGTATATTGTGTTTTCCATGAATGTAATACTGATACGTACTAACTGTATTTGAGAAGAAAAAACCAAAGTGTTTTAAATAGAATTTTCCAGTTTATTAGTAACTTAAAGTATGATGTGTGGGTGTGATCTAAGGCACCGACAGTGCCGTATATCCGATATTGGGCATGTGTACTGTATGAAAACTCATACAGCACTGTATATTTGAACACACTTGCTGTTCTGTTTTGTATTACTAGGTACAACACTTTCAGTTGCCTTTAAAAACTCTTCCTCCAATGTAGGCTGTGGAAATCAATTAGTTGAGTCCTGGAGAGGAAACTTTACAGAGCAACAGAGTGACAACGACGGTCGGCATTTCTTTTTAGGTGCTTCTTCTAGATCCATAGATTAAATGAAAACCAAGTACACTATAGCTTGAGCAACTGAATTAATAAGCAACGCAAGAGAACTGTTAGAGCAACTGCTTTAGTCTGTCGAGTACTGTTGATACACCCACGCATCACTATAAATCAGTTACGCTTACTCTCGTGCATTACAGAAATTACATCACTCAATGTGTTGTCTTGACAAGCATACAGCACTCACTTCCCTTGTGCTGTATGTTTGTCTCAACCACACCTCTCGTGCTGTAATTTTCATAATGCACTCAAAGGAGTGCTTTAACTACTACTTGACTAGTAAACTTGTATCTACATGCACATTTGTGGTTTTAACCTTCACCCTTGTAGGTGGTGTAGTTACTGTGTAATCATTTTGTACAATTGTGTATGTGTGTATTAGCAAAATGTTTGGGAAATTAACAACATTGTCAATTCAAAGTAACTGCACATACATGTATCAGTAGACTGAAAATAGTACAAGGATTAAAAAAATAAAAGGCGAAAGTTTTAAAGATATGAGAATTTTTGTAACTCACAGTTACCATTTCACAACTTTCAGAGGATGTCTGAACAAGTACATGGAAACAAATCGCCTTGTTTGAAGGCTCTAGATGAAGCACTGCTTAAAGTGAAATGTAATTGAATGCTTCAATATCAAGCAGTGGCTCTACACTTATAGTCACTTTCTAGTTCCGCCTATTTCATTTCATGCACATGATTCAAATCACAAAAGTGTTTTTCTACTCTCAAAGGTTGTTCCTGCTTTTATTGCACTTAGTTTTGCAATAGGACTGCAGTTAATTAATAATAATGATTGTTTTCCAATCACACTTCACACTAGTAGAGAGGGGTTCTACACAGCCAGTTCATTCATTTAGCATGTCAATAATAGCTTATATTTATATAATATTATTATAGTATGCCTAGTTTCTCAAAATTTTGTTGATTAACTAAACTATTGGGATTACTAAAAGGTTTTAGCTAACTAAAACTCCCCCACTATTCACCAATTCTCATTTTAGTTATTGTTTGAGCCAACCTTTGAAACCCAAAAATTTATCGTAGTTCAATGAGACTTATATAAATTTAATATCGAAACAACAAACTGTATAGCTATCAACATTACAACTTATTTATATACAAAAATCAAGGAAAGTTCTAGAAGGACCATGTGAGCGCTGTGTGACATCTGGTGTTAAAAGTAAATTAAACCACAAGTGCTGAGTAATCCTTGCAGCAAAGGCAACCCTGTGGCATATAAGAAGTACTAAATAATCAATTACTTACAAGTGAATAAATGAACAATTAAACAGTTATAGTTATTTAGTTTTTGTTTAGTAACTAAAAGTTGCAATGGCTTACTAAAAGGTTAACTAAAATAAATTACATGTTCTTATTCACTTGTGTCTTGTTCTATAGTCGTTATGTTTTTTGGTACGTGACTGGAGCTATCCTTATGATCATCCTTATGGTATTGTTGGTGGACGAGGATATTTGCTTAAAGTTAGTCCTCATGCTTATATACACATGTGATATGTATGTAATATTGTATACTTTTTAACCCACCACTTAACAGTCAAAACTAAAATTGCATGAGTGTGTAGGCACTTCTCAACTGTCAAGCAATCAATCTTATGTTCAACAGATTTATGTTTGACATAATAGCCAGCTTTGAATGTTATTTTAATTATGTGCTTGCAACAAGCAATTATTTATTATTATCATTTTCATACAGCTGTCAAGCAGTCAACATGAAGAGATAAAATTAGTTAGAAAACATATTAAGTCATGTTCTGATAGTCTGACGTGTTTCTTGTTGCCTCATCCTGGTCTCAAAGTAGCAACCAATCCTAATTTTGATGGAAGACTTAAAGGTATTATAATTATAGCAAACTAACAATTGCCCATTAACCATTTCTTGGACAATAATGTTTCTACTTTCTAGTCAAATTCCCATATGGTTGGACAAATTGTCCATTTAAAATTTTATAGTATGTGTGATTGAAATGATCTCCATTCTCTTTGTAATAATAGTTTTTAACTTGTACAGTGTGTATGTTTAGTACTGAGTATGCATACAATATCTTTATTGCCAAGCCAAATTTTTAGTATGGTCTAATCAAACTGCTTTTTGGCCGGAAAATTGACCTTCAGTAGTATGAAATATGCAAATTTTGTAAACAATATAATAATTGATACTGTCTAATTGTGAAACACACAAAATTAATTATTAATGTAAACCACTAAATGCTTTGAGGAGAAACTATTGCATCCTCCAAAAATGAAATTTTAACACAAAGTTAGATATAATGAAAATACTATTTGAAAACAAGAAAAAAGCACCAAAACAAAAAAGAGCTAGCTATAATTATACACAATTCTAATTATTAATTAAAGAGACATTTGAATTTTTTTAACAAATAAACTTTATTGGGAAAGGATACTCAAAAAAGAAATATGTGAAGAAGTATTTCAAAGGGAGAGAACAGAAAATAAGTATGTGATATAAAATATTTTTAAAGCGTGTGTTATTATTTACATGATCAAATACTGTAATTACTGCATGTGTACATGTAATATATCATGTTAGCTCTACCCATGTTTTCTCAAAGAACTGTCTCATAACATGACCAGTCATGCCAATCTAAGGTAGAAAAAACAAGTACATGTACATTAATATCAAATTACCATAGCTCAAACTGCAGGTTATACATCACTATAATATCACGCATCTTGGAGGCACCATACGTTTTAATAGTGCTCTCAATTCTTATTTTATGAACTCTATGTTACACAAAACCCTCGTCACTGTGGCATGATAAATAGCACATAATGTTTTCAGATTACTTACTAACACATACATGTATACTATCATTACTGAAAACAATTTTATGAATGTGTCCAACTTAAATAATGCAAGAAAACCAAATTAGTGGTCCCTATTTCATGGATAAGGATGGAACATGACAGTGTACACACATGAAAACGTAAGGGAAAGCCATTGCCTAATGCCTAGTTATTATTATGAGTGACCATAGGTTTAGTTTTAATTATTGCTTTAATAAGTTAACAAATTTGTATTCTGCAAAATTATATGTAAATCAGGACAGATTTAGGCTTTTTAGAGGGGAGGTCAAGCCACAAGCTTTAAAGAAATTTTAAATAATAATTATAGGAGTATTGTACTTAGTCAGGAAAAATAAATTTTCAAAAATGTTTTGAGAGGAGGTCAATTGCCAACCTAGACCCCACTAAATCCACCCCTGTAATTATTATTATGCAAAGGCTTAAAACATTGTAGATGCGAAGAAACTGTAGCACATGTAGTTGCTATTTAGAAAAGCTTCTGGTAAAGTGAGTTAAGTACTCTTTGGAGCATTCTCAACAGCATTAAGGTTGATAGTTGCTCACAGTAACACAAAAGCTACGCCCACTTTAATGTTTGCACATGCGCACTTGTGCAATCTAATCACGCAGTCAATAATGTATGCTTGTTCCAGAAAAGTTGAGGCTGTGTTGTTGGCTGCTTCTGTCTCATTTCTCAGTCCAGCGATGCTAAATCCAAGTAGAAACAGTGACAGGATCAAGACTAGTACTTGTTAGAAAGCAATAATTCAGTTTTGGAGGCGATCTATAGCCAATCAAGGTAAGAGCATAAAAATACATGTAAACCTTCGAACATTCGTTCCTTTTTGCTAACAAAGCTTTGAATGTTGTTTTGCAACCTTCAACCCAGCCCTAATACATACACACAGTTACCTCTGATTCATCCTCATTGTAATAAGCACAGTTGTCAAATACCAATCTGGCATCTGCTGCAAATGCTTCCTTGCTAGAATACCTAATACAAAAGAATAAAGAAAAATCTGATTATCAAAAGTCTCAATTTGTTGCGAGACATTTTGGCCATGCTGTCACAATTATGTGAAAGTTTTAACTTAATAATGAAACACTCACTCTTTATTTTATACCCAGCATATTGAGCCATTTTGTACAGAAGGTGAAATAAATTTGGGTACCCATGAAAATTAATTTTGCTCTATCTAGATCTTAAATTTAGTTGCCTTCCTAAGGTGTACTCATTAGATCAACAAAGAGTCTCCAAATTGTATCCACAATCACATACGACTATTCATTAGAGTTGCATCTATACTGCAATTTGCCTACATTTCATAATCCAAATTTACTATATTCACATCCAATACAATATGACATGCTATATAGTTTACAATCATTCACATACATGGGCATAGTGCTAATTATTCTATTTTTTATACCGAGATGTATTTGATCAAAAATGTTTATGACACATGTAGCTTTGCCATCATACCGACTTTACTTGTGTATGGTGTATTGGCAATGTATAGTTATGCAGTTCCCTATATTGATACTCTGCCTATATGTTTAACATAGGTACTTATTCAGATGTTTATACTAGTATAGGCACACCCTATTATTTATATAATATATAATACATCAATTTTAATAATTATTAAATTATGTACATGTATGTATGTGTATAAGATATAAGGTGGTTGCATATACATGTACATATACCACTACGTTTTCCTTACTTTCCCTCTTGTAGCTTAGTCTTTATTGTCGAGAAAGGTTTTTTTTATAACTTTGAAATATTCTGGGACTTTCTTGCGATCTACTAGTTCCAGAAAAGGCCATGAATTGTCTTGGTTCTCAAGTTCCAAAATCAGAGCTTGACACATGATTAGTTCATCTTTTGTTTGACGGGAACAAGTTGGTTTTGATCTACGAGTCTGCCGACGACATTCAGAACACTGCCAAGGACCAATTGGAATCCTATAAAATATCAAATGAATATTATAATGTATACAAAACTAGAAAACAATTTCGTATCATATTACAGTATTTCAGTAACTTTTGCGCTGTCCTCTAATGATTTAGAGTGCCAAAACATGTAATAGAGTATTAGAGTATCTATATAGCACAATAGATGTATAATAGTGACTGGTAAGCATACACTAGACACTGTTAAGCCTATTTCCCACCCTTCCATTCAGGACACCCTTTCTAATAGATATCAAATGACAACTCTCTGTTCATATATGACTAATAAAACAATACACAATGACTATACCAGTATTATTAAAGTAAACACATCCCACTATAACTTTGTGTTAAGATATTATTATATACCATATGGGTGCAAATGTTTGTGGGGTTAATTTTTTTGTGATTTGAGATTGTGTGCTTTAATTCAAAATTTTCGTTGATCCAGTAGTTCTAGCCACTCCTCCTACCAGGGAGGGGTGTAGTTGTACGTGCATATACATGTGTTTTTGTTTTCGCACATTGCAGGATGGTTCGTGGGTATCATGTATACAATGATATTTGGCGAGCACCAACAGAAGAAGTGTTGCCTTTTGTAGAGAACGAACCAATTGTGGGTGACCCCTTTGCTGTTGCTGTCAAAAAGAACTCAACAAGTGTTGGTTGGACACATACCCAGAAAAGTTTCAACTGTATATTCCCTTTTATTACCCTCGCCGCGTAGCGTAGGCGGAAGGGTACGGTAATCGTTTTGTCTGTGTGTCTGTGTGTCTGTGTGTGTGTGTGTTAGCAATTTTTCTGGAAAAATAAAAACATTGACATTTCAAAAGAGGTACTGGTAGACTTCAAATTATACAAGGAAAAAAAATAACGTAGGAATTCTTCTTAAACCTTTCGGTTATAAAGTTATCACAATGTTTATAACTCACGATTACTGTTTCCAGACTTGAGAAGACTCGTGGAGGCATCTGGACACATCAAAACATAACTACTCCTGTATCATGACTATCGCTAGCAAAGCACTACATAAAAGCAAACAAAATTTGGGTAGTGGTTGCTACAACATCGAGTACTGGCTCCAAGCATTCTCCATTACTTTCAAACTCCGCCTATTTCAATTTGTCAAGTCATGTGCTGTGCACGTTACTCGAACGTCAGCAGTTTTGAGGACCTGTCTATGCTGTCTTTGTGGAATATTTCACAAGACGAATTGAGGATCTTTCTTTCTTCTTTCAGATAATACAGAGACTAAAATGTAAGACTTATAGTATAGACAAGGAAGAGACTAGTATAATCATACTAAGTAATAAGTAGTGACATGTTAGTTTATATAATTTATATATATATATATATATATATTATATATATATATCTATATCTATTATAATATTATTATAAAAACTAACATGCCAGTACGGTTTTATAACTTAATATGTTTTATACACAAACTAAACAATCTGAAGTAAACATTCTCATTATTATATGACCATACAAACGAGCAATGATAATTATAATCTTTTGGCATATTATATTTCGAAATTATAGTTTGTATTACCTTGCCACGTAGGCGAGGGTCCCGTCCCGACGGTATTCATTTAAGACGAAATGGTTCCATACAATGTCGAGTTACAGGACAAAAACGGTACTCAAGTGATTTGCCTCAGGGTGGCCTAGAAGTTCCGTGTGTGTATACTTTCACTGGGGTCTCAGCACAAATTAACAAGATGAAGAAGCTTCCAACAGATCATGCTACAATACCTGAAGCAAAGAATACAGCAGATAGTTATGGTGATGATGAGATTGATTTGACTGATATAGATGAGATTGTTAAAAAAGAAAAATAGAAGATAGAGATGAATGGGTTTCAGTAGAACAAATTCACTTAACTGTTGTTGATAAAGAAGTGGTTCTGAAAGGGTTGGAATTGAATGACATGATTCTAAGCGCTTCTCAACAGCTTTTATATTAGCAATTTCCACCAATAAAAGGATTACACTCTACACTGTCACCCATAACTAATCTTGGAGCCTGGGTTAATAATTATTTACAAATATTTCACTGCCATACCAATCATTGAACAACTGCAAGTACAATAGGCTGCTATGAAGGAGAAACGATTCATTATACACCTCTGTTGATGACATCACAAACAAAAGCATTGCAGATGTTTTTGCCTTGTCAACCGTCAAGTACACAATACCTCCTATTTCAAAAACAAGAAGGTTCAACAGATTGCGGTTTGTTTGCCATAGCAATCGCTACCTATCTTGCTGTTGAACAAGATCCACACACTCTACCATTGCACCATTTTGTTCAGAAGAATTTACAAACGTATCTCATCTTCCGTTTAGAACAAGAACATCTGATTGAATTTCCAATAATTAATTAAGCACATACAGTTGTTTTTAAAATAGATATTACAATAACTCAAAACATTAAATGTGTATATTCTCATGCATCATATATAATATTACAACTATTTTAAGATGTCTATAATACCTGTTTTGTGGAAACCATTAACAATAATATCAGGCTTGGATGTTAGATAATGATACATATCAACAATCCATTTACCAATTAATGGCTTCAACTACTTCATTAACTCCATTTTCTAACTGCTGGCAATTAACTTGCCCATACCAATTCTGGAACTTGTACTTCATGTAATCTTTACCAGGCATGTTTACACTTAAGTCCAAGGGCTGGAGTCTGTCTGTAGTATTGGGTGGGACTATAACATACAAGATGTTGTTTATTTCTAATAACTTGAAAAGTTCATCAGTGCACTGGCCTTTGAAAACATCAAACAGAACAAGAGCAGGATAATCATCACTTAGTTTGAGTTCTTGTCACATTTGAGCTATGTATGGTACAATGATACGCTCCACATATTCTACCATTGTAGCAGTATTCAACTAATGATAGCTATATATGTAAGATGCCGATCTTCAGGAAAAGACACATTCTTAAACAGACATCTTGGTGTTGTTCCTTTGTAAATTAGCTGAATTGGTAGAAAACTCCCAGCCAACGAACATGTGAGCACAGCAGTGATCTGGTGTTTATCATCTGTAGCCACTATTTCCAGGGTCCATTGCAAGGAAGGGACAATTTTCATTGCAGTCTGGTCCCAATTTAACTCACACAGAAGTTCCTCCATAGTCACGACTGATTTAATGCCCATTAGGTATTGTTCTTTTATCTCTATAAAGTTTCCAGGTAAAATTTTTGCTTTGGAATTGGCCCTTCTTTTTGTAATGCCCATTCTCCTTAATACGCTTTTAGCCCACTTTTTATTAAGCTGAACTGTACCCCGAAATTCTTCTAGTGAAGATCTGTCACATTTAAGCATTATTCCATGCCCTACACTGATGATGATACTTGTTTCTACTGGTGCTCCTCTACTTCTCATTGATACAAGTAACTTTCTCAAACAGATGTCATTATTTTCTCCTAAAAGAGGTGGTCTATCACGCTTTTTCATAGGGAGGGATTCAACAATGACTTCTTCCCTACATACAGCTGATTTACTCATCTTCTTTAACTCATTTTCATACATTCACTCACACTACTAGCTTTCAAATTCTTCGTCTTAAAATGTTGCACAGCTCTCGCAACACCATGCTCACTAGCATTATTTTCCGATGATGGCTTTCCCCTCTTCGGATAACTTGAGGTATTCACCTCTCTTTTGTCCTCTCTCCTTATTGTTTAGGACTTTGCTATTTACTTCTTTAATAGTTGTGATCAAAAACGAGTTTGAAGAAGATAATGGATCAACTGGACTGAAGTACTTGAACAGTGCCATCTTGGTCATGAGTCTCGTTATACTGCTGCGCATGCGCAAATGGCAAAAGGGGTTGAGTTAAATTTTCCTTGGTTACATAATTATATGTAGCATACGAAAATAACGAAAATAAATCCCCCTCGAAAATTTGTACCCTTACGGTAGTTGTAAATGTTTGAAGGCTCTCTGTACATTTAGAAAACAAATGCAATACTCTAAGGAATTTTGGGAGAAACACCAATAATAATTACATTACGTGGATTATCATTTTTATAACTAATGAAATCAGATTTATGGCTTAAATCATGTGCATGAAATAATATATGAGAAAGTGACCATAATGGCTGAAAGCTTAGTTTGATGATGGAGCAGGCACTCCCTGAAATGTATTCCATTTCAAGCAGTGATTTGACACCATTAGCCTTCAAACAAGGTTCCCTTGTATTTGATTGCTACCAGAAGCCTTTTGAAAAAAATGAAAAGGCATTCGTGAGTTACAAACATTGTTATAATGTTTTAACCAGAAGATTCCCTTCTGTGATCCACAAAGTGCCAATGTCATTATTTTTTCACAAAATGTGATAATACACAGACACACAAAATCATTACAGTAATTCACTATTAATTAAACTATATACAACGTCATGAATTATTAGTGTAGACAATGATCCCAATACAGTATACACATTGTTTGTTATTATTATTACTGTACAAATGATTACAAAACAGTATGCGATACATCAGATTGTTTTGTAAACATTAACATACACTGTTTATTATTAGTGTAGATAATGATCCCAATACAGTATACACATTGTTTGTTATTATTATTACTGTACAAATGATTACAAAACAGTATGCGATACATCAGATTGTTTTGTTTCAGAAGTAAAACAGGTCTAGTTCTTCCAAGGCTGAAATATGAACATGTTCAGCTAACATCATTCTCTATGATGCGTGTAGATCTTGCCGCCCAAGTGAGATATTTGCATGAAATATGTGACTGTCAAGTGAAAGGAATCATAATAACAGATCTTATTGTTTTACATGTATATGCATTATAAACATATCAGTTTCATCAGGAGCCCATGAAAAAACCACAGGTCCCGACCCTCCTCCTTCAGCAAGGGTCAGGCTCCGCCTGACTACCTTAAACCCGGATCTCTCATTCAAGACGGGCTCCTGGTTTCATGTATTATACACCCTTCTTACATATACTAGGTTCTTAGTGAATCTGTTTCTAAGGCTATCTCCTTGTTTGGTGGTCCAGAAGCAAAAGAAACAGCAGTGTTTACAGATATTTTTGATAAATTCTTTGATGCTCTAAATATATGTAATTTCACTGATGGTAAACACCAAAGAAAACCATTCAAAAAACCTTATCGTTCAGGAACTGATTTCCGTCTGAAGGTAAAAGTGTTAATGCCTTATATTATATAGTTCTAACTGACACCGTTTAAATTCCTACTATAGTGGCTAGAAGAGACATTTCTGCCTTATCTGGATGAGTGGGAATCAAGTGTAAGGAAACGCGAAGGTTTTAGTAATGCTCAAAAAAAACTAATGCTGCTTAGTCGAGAGACTCTTGATGGATTGAAGATGACAAGTATGTACATTCCATAAAGATATTTGACGAAATAAAGAAGGAATTGAAAGAGTTCAGTTATAATGCTCATGATCTTCATCGTAAGTTCTATAATTTCCTAGACAAAGTATTAAATACAATTATAGGTGCAATTCATCGCCAGTTTGAAACACAAAAGCGCTCCTACAGAGAGTTATCAGGAGCTGGAGCACAATTAGATATAGTTAAGAAAAGGAAGAAGGACAGGAGAGGATGTGCCCGCCGTCACCGAGTAAGGATAATCATAAATAGATCAATGACTTCTAATGATATACATGTACATGTAATTATGTCACACAATAGCTCTACAAGTTTACAAAACGTCTAGCTCCTGCTGATGATGACCATGATGGAGCATCTGAAATGCCCAAAAAGCTGATGAAATACAGTGTTTCTGTGCCAGAGTACATTACAGCATATAATGACACTGATGTTGCCTGGTAAGCGACGGTTAATGGTAAATTGCTAAATTATAATGAACAGTTGAACACAATCTGATTGCAGGCAAGTGACCTATAGGACTTCTCCAAGGAAGAAGCACTGAGGATGTTCAACTCCATTCTGTTGATACATTATCACTTATTTACTCCTTCCATATTTAGTCTATACATGTACTACAAATGCTATTGTTATACGCACATTTGTATATTGTTTTCTCTTCATCATTTTCCTCACAAATATATATTTACTCTGAATTGGTGCACCATATTGTCAAAATATTATAAACCCCGACGTCTATTATAGTCAGTGACTTTGGTCACTTTAGTATAATGATCAAGTGTATGTCCTGAGAATCTCTTCAAAAATCCTCGGGATACTATATAGCTTTGTTGAAGCGATGTCCTAGACTGAGAATTCCTTAAAAGGATCCTCCGGACACATGGTTATCTTCATACATTGTTGAAAGGATGTCAGTTATAATGTCCTAGTACTTCCTTTAAAGGATCCTCTGGACACATGATTATCCTAATGCATAGTTGAAGGGATGTCCCTTGCACTGTCTTAGTACTTCCCTTAAAGGATCCTCCGGACACATGGTTACCCTATACATAGTTGAAGGGATGTCCCTTGTACTGTCCTAGTACTCCCATGGAGGAATCCTCCAGATACAAGGTTACCTCTAGTGCATTGGATATAGAACAGGACTGTCCTGAGTAGTCATAGGACTGCTGTAGGCAATACTGGACATCACTCTTACTTTCTGCCTATTTTCCCAAATTGGTTCATGATTCAACAAGTCAACTGGTGTCATAAAGTCACGCCAATGATTTGGACCAGAACTAGTAATTAGAATCAAAGGATTGAAATAAATAAAACAATTTGTTTATACTTTCTTCTGATTTGTTTTATTATCTAATATAGCAATCTATACAATCATTTAATTTCTTCCTGAAACCCTGTCTGTTCTTATAATTATCATACTGTTACCTGGAAAAGATTCTGGTAGTCCACACAATGGACGATGCAAACTCAAAAAACGATTTTCTAAGTCAATTGTAGTTGAGCCTATGATATTGAATATAATTATAGAGAATTAGTATCTCTGTGATTACAGTGTGATGACCATTAATCATTGCTGACGACTTTCTTATGCAAGAAACCTAACAAACTATTATGTTTTAATGGTACTTGCATACCCATTGCAATGTATTTCAACTAAGCTATTATTGTATGAATCAGTCTGTAGCTCTAATGCGCATTTTATAAATGTATGTAATATAATTACAATATAATATAATATTCATTGAAAGCATCCACGCATCAAAATGAGTTTTTTTTTATCTTCTAGCATGTACATAATTCGAGTGTTGTATGAAGAAATTACTGTACATGTATCTATTATAAGCTATGTACATACCAATGACATCATCCACTGAGAGGTAATCATGATCCATGACAGATATTGTTAGTTTATTATCATATGGAAGAAGAGCAGGTAATTCAAACACACGTCCAAACACTGCATTTTGTTTATCAACCATAAAATTTATCTTGTCTGACATCACCTTCTTTCCAACAACTACTTTCACGTAAGGGTAAGCCTATAATTATTACAAACATAATATTATAGAGTGTAGTATTATCTGATTATTTCAATATGGTGAGTAAAAAATGTTTACAAAGGATTCTAGCAGCCTTGATTACGCAGAAAGATTCCACACAACATTGTTGCATCCTTGTGTTTGAAGAACAAAACTGAAGGACACTTTGTTTAATGTTTACAAATATCTTTTATCTGCATATCAGATAAACAAAATTGATAATCCAATGTTTTTTGGTTCGTTCCTAATTATATCACAGTTCCGTTTGATGAATATATTTAAGGTTGTTCTTTAATTTCCCTACGACCATAATTTTATTTTGATTTTATAAATGACAAGATTCTTTCTTGGAACTCCAAATTCAACAACCTACTGTCACTAGTCCTTCTCTTCTTTACCTTTCAAAATTTAGTTATTTTCATAATTTTTGTATTCTTTCCACATGCTAGTCTGCATGTTCTTGTTGTTGTGCCATGCCCCTGAGTAACCCAAGACCCATGCAAATTCAACTTCCTTCACTACATATACACCATGACATCATGAAACATATATTTAATTATGAGAAGCTAATCACCTCCACATCCCTATTCTGCTGCCTCAGCTTCACTGATATAATATGTTTTGCCAATCTGTAGATTGTGTTGAGCAAACTGAAGATCCACAGAATGCATGACAATCTGTAGATTGTGTTGAGCAAACTGAAGATCCACAGAATGCGTGCCAATCAGCAGATTGCACAATACTAATTGCGCAAACTGTTGAACCACAAGTATACAACAACCACAGTCCTTCCCTCGTTGTATTAATGGACTAAAAACAAAGAAGAAATGAGTACAACAAAACAAAAACTAATATATAATATAATTATTTTAGAATTATTGATTAAAAAGGAGTTATTAAAAACAAACGATGAAGAGAAAAGCAAAATAAACAAGTCATTTGTAACACGTTGAACAAGTAAAAAGTTTCTTCTTTTAAAACGATTAATTCACAGTGTTTTCTTAAAAAACAGCTCACCATTTTTCCTGCACTTCAACAACAGAAACTATGCTTGTTTTGAAATGGTTTACCATCCTAGTTTATTGCCATTGTCATATTGCCATTGTCGAGCACCAAAGGACAAGAAGAAAACATGGCTATGTGCCAGATACTGGTTTCACACTTTTTGTGAAAAAATATTTAGTTTAGTTGTGTCATTGGAGTTTTTAATAATGAGTATAGTATGTGCTATTTATGGACAGTGTAATAATCATTTACTGAACATCAAAGGCTATCTTTGGGATTTGTGGTTGCTTGTGGTTCAACAGTTTGTATTGTACAATCTGCAAATTGCACAATTAGTATTGTGCAATCTGCAGATTTCTGTGGATCTTCAGTTTGCGCAAGGAACGTATATAGTCATGTCGTATACATACGAAGGTCCAGAGCAACAATAAAATAGGCAGTATATATAGCACACCAGCACAGCTAATTAACATTCATGAGGGGGCATGGCTTGATTCTATTGACTCTCAAGAGC
The DNA here is from genome assembly GCA_947044365.1 of Petrosia ficiformis. NCBI lineage: Eukaryota > Metazoa > Porifera > Demospongiae > Haplosclerida > Petrosiidae > Petrosia > Petrosia ficiformis. Next base: position 4,962,927 of record OX345641.1, on the reverse strand, counting down.
AACAAAGTCATTTGCAACATTAAAAGAATCATGTGAATGTGAAGTGTCATTAGATTAGCAACATGTCATTGTGGCTCTGATATAGAGATAGACTGTTATTCTTAGTAATGTACGAGTCTTAGAACTACCCATGTGTCAATCAATCAGACTGAAAATTTTAAGCCCACTGCTCGCTTAATTTTAATTTTTACAGAATGCTATACCAGCCCTTCCTTACAGAATAGTAGCTCAAACTCTTTGATGTATTTAAGTCAAACTAAGGATGTATTCTCACATGCATTACAAAAAAATAATTATCATCTCAAATTCTTGCAGAAGCTAAATTATAATCATTTTATGCAATATATCAATTCATCCATCCATCTATTCCTTACTGATCCTCCTATATCACGAGCTCGGAGATCAATTCCCTGAAAGTAATAATATCAGTAAGCTAATATAATAGTAGTGGCAACATAGCAAATTCTGCTATATTGAGAATTTTTATTCCATCAAAATTTAATTTAATGCCCCATATCTACAAAATTACTTCAATGAAAGTTTACTACTGGCTACCGATCAACTATGTGTTCCAGTTTGATCAATGCAGACATATGCATGTAAGGGACAAAAATTACTGAACACTTATTTTGAATCATTCTTCACACTATATGATATCGCACATCAATACTAATGTCAACAAATCATAATTTCATAACTTCATAATTTCAATGAAAGAGTATCAAAACATGGCAAATATCAAGGCAGTCACTCTACTGCTCCATTTACAATCAGTATTTGTACAACAAAATGTAATACCTTTGATGCTGCCAATAGAATTGTGAAGTAGAATACTGGCTTACAATCTAACTTGAAGAATTTGATTTTATCATGTGTAAAGTATGAAACATCAAATCATCAGGATTCACAATACATTACAGCAAATGTCATACATTTGATGATAGTTAAGGCTGCCTTTCCTTCGAATGAAGTTTGAGTTTGGTATGCTTAGACTTTGTAGTTATGGTAATAGCAAAATGCACGGCTCACAGCAGTAACTTTTGAAGTACTTACAATGCTAATGATTATCGATAATATGGTACTGTTCATTAGCTACACATATTCAAAATAGTAAGGAGGCAGAAACAAACCAACCTTGTGAAGTTATAGAGTCTAGTTTATAGCTAATAATTAGTGTATTTTTACACCTAAATAATAGTCACCTTTACAATGTTAACTCTACAATAACTTCCTGTGGATATATCTCTGGTAGTTCATGAATAGAGTCATCTGTTACTTCACATACTGTTAGTTCTCCCTGAAGATGAAAAAAAAGTTCTTAATCACAATATTTAACTATACAAATCATGAAACAAGTTAATTAAAATCAGTCATTGTATTATGAGTTCGGTCACTGCTACTCCTAATAAAATTGTAAATGTGTTTAATCTAGTGAACAACTCAACATGGTGGTCACATACTCCTCCAAAGTTGTTATACCCATGAATGAATAGTTAAGTAAGTAATCACTCTCATGTACTATTGTGTTATATCAAAAATGAATATAGTGAGTGTGGGGAGTTGCTATTACAGCAAATATTAAATTATCTACACAAACAATAAATTAGTGAGTTGACACTTTTCATAGCGGGCAGAATTTTGTCATTTTATCATCCAATGATTCAAACCTACTGTTGTATTTAAATGTTTAAATTTTAGCAAGTAGGCAACAACAAGTAATAATCTAATTACCTTGAAGTATCACACAGCTGATGAACTATCACTGTCAATGTATTCTCTCATGTATTGCATCACATATATCAGTGAATATTCTTTGTGTCCACTCATTCAGTCTCTTTGGCTTCAGTATTTCTCAACTTTCTGATTATACATTTTGTTTCATTTTCATTTTATGCCTATTGAATATCTGCAGGCATATTAATCTTGTTGAGATGAGACGTGCTAGAGGTTGGCTACCTGTCTATAAATTAAAAGGCAGAGGAGAGAAGGCTCTTACTGTAAGTGTATATCAATTCAGTGTAGTAGCAATGTGATACACTTAGCTAGCCCCTGTATGAACATAGTTAAAGTATCTCTTCAAGTGCATTATGGAAATTACAGCACGAGATGTGTGGAAAAGACAAGCATACAAAACTCAATTCGCTCATGCTGCATGCTTGTCTCATGCTGTATTTTCCATAATGCAGCAGGTTCTTTAACTGAGTTCGTGACAACATTCCCCTATCTACATTTATGGTGTGCCATTTGTTTCAAAATGTCGATGCTGAATCCTAATAAATTCTTCATTGTTATATGAAGTACTACGATAACTTAGCATAAGGTCTCACATAGTTAGGGTTCCAATCTGAAAGACATTTGATTTGGAGTAGAACCCTAACTATGTGAGACCCTATGGTTCTCTTTTAGTCTATCAATCAAATGATTGAATTATTGTAATACTTAGTATAACAATGAAGAATTTATTAGGATTGAAATGATAATGAAAGCTAGCTATTCCAGCACAAAAGAAATTGTAGTAGACAATTGGGAGTAGACAAAATAGCAAGTATTAGTCAACCCTTGAAAATATGAATGAAAACTAAAAATGTAAGTAATATATAGTAAAAGCAAAACAATCTATTTCAATCTATCATGACACCATTAGCCCAACAAAAGAGCTTCTTATTTGGCACTGCAGTTTGATTTTAGGGCTTGATGACACATTTACAGTGTAGTCCACATAATTTGAATCTCAAAATGCAAGCAGAAAATTTGAATTATCAAAAAATATGAATTAAAAGAATCCATTTAAATTGAATTTTCTTATTATTAGAAAAAAAGTACTAATTATCAGAATGTACATGTATATAATCAGTAATCAGTGTTTGAGTATACACACTATTGGGATATTTCATAAGTTCAGTATCTAAATTTCTAGCTTACGCTTAATTGGCAGAGATTTATATGTTTTCTTCTTACTTGCCATTGTTCTGATCCCGAAGCCTAAAGAATCAGTCTCAGTTAGAAGACTAAAGATAGGCCTACACAACGTAGTTAGGAACAGCATGGTCTAGATAACACTAAAATGCACATGCACAGTAGATGAATTGAGATTTCGAATTAGACGAGGTTTTCCATTCGAATTTTTGTATTAATTCTATGGTGGGATCCATGATTTATTTGAATTAAGCGATAATTCGAGGTAAGCGGATTCGAATTATGTGGACTACACTGTATTGTGCAAACACTAATCATTTTGGAGTCCACCTGACTCATGCTTCAAAACCTTATTGAATACAAAATGGTATGAGCGCTCCACTTTCAAGTTAAATTTCAAAACTTTATGAATGTAGAAAAAGAATTCAGTGTCATTTTCTTAATAGGGCAAGCTACATGTTTGGTTTGAGTTGCTGACAGAAGAAGAAAAACTTCATCCAGCTGGAAAAGGAAGAGAGGAACCCAATCAATACCCTGAATTGAAAAAACCAGAGTAAGTAACAATGCATGCATTTTTCATTATTATTTCCTGTCTAAAGTGTACATAATAATTAGGGCTGGGAATTGGCTGAGATTCTGAAATTGATTATCACTAACTTCAAATGGATTGATAATCGATTAAAATCAGCAGAAGTAATTAGGCCAATTGAATCAATTGATACTACTCCCATTTGATGATCAAAAAGGCTTCCCATCACTTCCATATTGTATACATTATTTGCCATCACATGCTTGAAAAGTATGTCTTCTGGAATAATTAACATAATCGATACCACAGACTTATAATCAATAATCAGAAGAATTTTTAATATCAATTGATTATCATCCCAGCCCTAGTAATAATTATTACCCAGCAGGGTTTTATACAGCAAGGGGGATACAGGATTTTGTGTTAGGGAAGAGAAAGAATCACTCATGTGAAGCACACTTCTCCTTAGAGGTTGTGGGGGTATGCTCCCCCAGGAAATGTTTTAAATTTAGGCCCCAGAAGGCTTGTGTTGCATGCTGAAACAAATTGTCCTGAATTCTAGAGGGGATATGAAACCCAAATATCATTGTAATTTAACTTTGATTACGGATTGGAATATTGAAAAGGAACACTGCATTGCTTTATATTTCTACCACAGCCGTCCTTCTTTGTCATTCACATGGTTTGCTGCTCTGTGGAAGACCTTCAAATTCAGTATTTGGAGAAAAAACAAGATTTTATGTGTCTTAGTTGTGTGGTTTTTGATTTTATTCATATCGTTTCTTTTGCTATTATAAAAAGGATTTGAAAATTGTTTCTGATTTTGTTAGTACGAGATTTTGTTCAACGATTAATTTTCTGTGGTTTCATAATGATCCGTTTGACACAAATAATTTGTATTAATTATATCATTGATCCTCACTCAGTTATGTTCTTTGAATAATTTTTGGTATTATAAAATGGGACAGTCAGTTCTGCACACTATAAATCTTACATTAAACAGTAACACTGAACTTTCCTCAGTTCAGAGTAGATTCTCTCTATCCCCAGACGTGTATCTATTTCATATAAATGATAGTATCTTGGGACACATTGCATAGATCAATTTAGTGCAGAACATCTCCCTGGAAAGTTCTAGTCTATCTCAATAGTAATGTACAAATGTCCCCCATTTAACGTCAAGTTCAAAAGCAAAACAAAAATTAATGTTAATTTTAGTTTAAATATGTGACTAAATATTGAGTCATCACAGTATTTTCAAGAATTTATTATCAATTCAATAGCTCTAGCCACTTTCATCAGAGTTACTTCATCCATCCATCTTCTTATTACTTGTAACCCAAGGGGAAATCCTTCTTTGCAAAAACCAACTGGTACACTAATAGCAGGAAGCCCTGCAATATAAACATTATAGATCACATTTTACTAACAATGGATGGTTAAAACTACTAATTTACATGTCAATCTTGAATGATCTACACTATCTTTTGGACACGTGCTGGTTGGCCACACCTTTAATGGGTTGAGCTATATATGTAGTAATAAATAAGTTGGTAATTTGGCGATTTACCAAATCACCAAATTAAATTCCTTGCCAAATTTTCCTGCTATACGGTAGTAATTATGTAGTTTTCGATTTTTGTACCAGTGCATGAAAATGTGGATGGACATTATAGTAATAAACAGATCAACATATTGACAAAATTCATGGACAAATCAAGAATAGAGCAGATAGATGAACAATGAATATAGTGTATAGTCCTATCAAACATGCAGTTAATACACTGAAGATATTCTTACCCTTAACACACCAATCTTAATGTCTGCTAATAATTGTTTGACATCATGCATTTGAAATCCCTTTGAACATGGTTTGTGTTTCATTCGAATAGTTGTAGAGTCCTTCACATCCCAACCACTGATAATATCGAACACACTAGCTGCTGTAAGTGTAGACAATGAAAATACACCAATAGTGTCCATTGAACTGGCCAGTGGTATTAATCCATAGCGAGAAACATGACCATATGTAGGTTTGAGACCCACAGTACCACAGAATGATGCTGGAATTCGAACTGACCCTCCAGTGTCTGACCCTAAAGCACTAATACAAAACGATAAGTTATTAATCAAATAAGTACTGTTTTTAGTGTGCTAATTTCTACCACTATTTGAAAAAGATGGTGCAGTGAGTGACTGGTTTGAAACATTAATGCCTCATTGTCAAGTTTACATTTCAAGACTAACTACTACATTCAAACATACTAATCAGTCACTTACAAGTCGACCATTCCAGATGCTACAGCAACAGCACTTCCTCCAGAACTTCCTCCACTGACTACCCTATCAATTGAATGAGTTCCAGTAACGCTATGTGAGGAAGACCAAGGGTTTCTAACTGGACCATGACAACTATAGAGATTTGTAGATCTAGAAATTAAAAGGTGACATAATCCACAAATTGTTTTTTTTTTTCATATGCGTTGTTGTTCATAATCAAAAGCAGTTATATTCATTTATATTTATATAAGTATCTACAAACTGAAATAGCTCTGCCATAAACAGTCTAATATAGCATTTGACTATGCTAATGAGCTAATTTAGTTCCCACATTAGAGAGGAGTATCTTTCCAAGTCTGAAGTTCCAGAAGTGCCTGTCCCTTAGTGTAGATTACAATATCCCACAGGATTTCAGTGAGTACAGTGAACATTAACACAAGCACACATGCACATACATACATGCATAACCATTTACAGGATCAACAACTCAAACAACAAATAGTTTACAGAACATCAGATATGGGTAAGCACTTTTGAACTCGTACTAGACTACCGTTTTTTGAGTACTTGATTGTACTTTGTACTTGAAATTGTAAATAAGACTCTAGGGATGTGCAAAATTGAAATTTAAGTTTTGCAATTATTGCCTATAAGTGACCTGCAGTTATTGCAATATTGCAACTACTCATTGATACTATCTATGATAGCAAAACCCTGACATTTCTATGCCTTTTAGAATAAATATTTAACACAGGTAGAAGAATTACCCCATTCCTAATTCATCCATGTTAGTTTTACCCATCATAATAGCACCTGATGACTGCAGTGATTGAACCACACTAGCAGTATAAGAAGGGGTGTAATCTATAGAAATACAACACAATAAAGTTCAGTTTAATTATACTGTAAACAGTTGTTGTAAATTATTTAGTTATACAATGTAGGGTTCTCACCAGAATTATCAAATTGAAGGGTGCAAAATAAATCATTATAAATTATTCATGATGATGAACAAGTGGTTTTTATATTCTTAGTACACAAGTTATCTTTAACAGCAAATGTCAGACCATCAACATCACTGAGGTTATATCCTAAAATATATAGAAAACATTATTGAATTCACACAAAACATTGTTCATGCAAAAAAGTGTGTAAGGCAATTCAAAATAAATTTCACCTTGCTTCCTCACTACAAACCTGTTGCAAGCATGGTGGCTTATGTGGTAGTATGAAAAGAAATTACTACTCATGAAGCAAGAGTGAAGATTGGCTACAGCAGTAAAAAAGCCTAAGCAGCTAAATGACCTGAATGCTGACAAGACAATATTGAAACATACTCAATGCTACTCATTCACAATTTCTATGCAATACTTTGTCCACAAAAACTCTGCACATTATAAGCATGAACATAATATATATTTGAGCAAGAAAATACAGCATTTGGGAAGATTACATAATAACCGGGTGCATAAACGTAATTATAAAAAAAAAAATAAAATAAATCATGAAGGTTTCAGTTGAAATAGTTCAGTTCTCGTGTGTTTAAAGATGAAGTTATAGATGCTCGAAACAGATGCAGGAATGAAGTGTTGATGTGATCACTGAACCACAGTGTAAGAAGAATAGAGTAGAAATTAAATTTGAACAAGATTTTTACAGTTATCTCCTACAGTCATTGTTAACTTGCTAATGATTTCATACACTACTGCATTCCTATCTTTGGGTAGTCTTGCGTAGCCAACACCTCCCATTTAAAACGAGAAAGGAGGGTCTGTTATACAGTTATTGTATGTAGAAACACTGTAAGTACAGTGGTGTTCAAGTTAGATGTTAGTTAGTTAGATGGAGCAACATTTTGAGCTCTATTTCTGTTAAACTTTACAAGACTCTTGATTCAAACTTACATAGCTGGAATGAAGAGCTGCCAGAAAGCCAGATGAAAGATTATCCTTTGTTATTCGCAGGAAGACAGCAGGGCAAGTGTTTGAAGGTTTATCCATTGTTAACACCCATTGAATACCACTGTACTTCCGATGGCTCAGTAAGGAATGTGGTGCAGATGTTGGTATGCAATTACTAAACTCATTAAATAACCTGTGAAAAAGGGAGCTACTTCAAACAAGGGAGCCCGTAGCTCTTATACTTGTTGTTTTGCTAGTTTATTCACCTTTCAAAAGTCTGAAGATAGAGTAGTCACTCGCAACAGAAAATTAGAATATAACTCATAGTTTAATTCAGCAGAAAACTGTTGTCTTGCCAGTCAGACTCTCACACACCAAGCAGAAAATGTCTGGTCAAACTCGCATAGCTGAGTTGTAAAAGACGTCTGCAGATGGGCATGGCTTTGTAGGATTAAATCAAATGCAGTGCTCTCCCTCTTTTGACTGGAACTGTGGCAAACAAGATGACCCCACCGCATGTTGGTACCAGCTACACCAGGTTTTACAGCAGGGAAATACCCACTAGAGTGCGTGGGCGGGGCACTGAACCACAATTTGCGTCGGCATTAACGGGGGGGGACACCCCTTTAACATCCCCCCCCCCCCCCCCCCCCTGTAGTCGTTATTTAGGCCAATGGGCCGCCGAAAAACCAGCAGCCTTTTCATGGGTTATTATAATTATTATAACCACACCCACCTTGATCAAGCATATAATGTGTGAGGTGTGGCTCAGCATCACAAATGCAGCTTCTTTGCAACTTTCTGGACCTCCTGGAGCAATCTAACACTCACTCAACCTTGCTTACCAATTACTGCAAGCACAGCATCCACTCAAGTCTGCAAGCGAACGGTATTTTTCACTTATTCTCCCAACATCCCTTTCTCTCTCACTAGAACCAGCTAGAAAGCAAGTCTATACATCACACATACATCAACATCCCATTCTGATCTCCTTTTACTTTTTTTATTTATTTTATTTTTAAGTACCCTAAGCTAACTTCAAAGTAACATCAAAGGGCAGACACTTGAATCAAAGCACCGCCCGACCACATCCAACAAAGGGTGGGCGTTTTTGACAATAGAATGCCGACATGCCGCCACCACATTGGCATACTCTCGTAATCTACAGTAATTTGGGGCGTGGTACATCCAAGATCCCGTGAATAGCAGTTTGAATTCAGTATTCTATTAAGTTGGATACACTTCCTCTCTGACAGGATGTTGTAAAATTACAACATTAAAAAACTGAAAGGGCTATTGGTAAATTAAGCGAAGAAGCGGGGCTGTAGATTATATAGGATTTGAAACGCCCACGCATTTCCGTACACTCCGTTGCCCCACCCTATCTTTTTTAGCCAGCCCCTCCCCTCTAAATACAATGCGCTATGCATGCAAGAGTGGTAAAGAACTTGTTTTAAATCGTGTATCATTTTAAAGAACACTTTTGTTAAACTAATTGATAATATCACCGACCAACATAGGAGTGCTATACCTTCAGCTAGAAAACTGGAGTGCTGAACTATATGACCTACCACACTGCTTAGAGTCCCCAATGTAAGTACCTCGCAACCGTTTCAACTGGATTTTCTACATCTAAACGATAATTTTTTTCTCTATATTTGTTTTAAACCCATGTATTTTTATTGAGTAACAAAACCTACATGGGAATATTGCAATAGAACTGTTATTAAAAGAGTAAGAATCCCAAAACCCGTTTTCGTTATGATATGTACTAAAAAACAATGGTTTTTAACATCGTACATGATTTGTTGCTAATGTTTTAGCAGTTGGGATGTTAAAACGATACAATAGCAACATGTATATCAAGAAAAAACACCTTAATTGTCCAGTTTCAGCAAGGAATAGTGTTTTTTCTATGATCAGTCCTCACCACTAAGTAATAAAATTTAATTGATTTCTGGGGACACGGAGTGCGTCACAGACTTATGCTATGGGATCGCGTGCGCCGTTTCCAATCCCTTATACGTAGTCTATATAATCTATGGTTCTATAATTATACAAGTATTTCATTTTCCTGTTTTAGAGTATATGGCTACAGATCACGAACACAGTGATACATTTGGTGAGTGAATAACAATAATTACATAATCTCTGATAATACAAGACGACAGGTTATTAATTACTATTATGTATTATATATGTTCCATTGCCTCAGGTGTCTTTCTTTCTTTCTTTCCTTCTTTCTACATCCCTGATAACATCATATATATATATAATATTATATATATATATATATATATATATAATATATATGCTAAATAATTGTCACAAGCTTTAGTTTAATTAAGATGCTACTTTATACTTGATGTAATATAAATGTGCGAATGTACGAAACTATGAGCAAATTAACTGTTGAAACACTTTCAATGATATTCATAAATAGAGGGTGGAGTATACTCCACCCACCAACCACACAATCATGAAATTCACGAATTTGACCACAATTCGTGAATATTCATGTTTAATTGAATTGGTGCCCAAATTTTACATGTAAATTCACTGAGATTTAACAATATTCATAGATAGAGGGTGGAGTATACCCCACCGACCAACCACAAAATATGAATATTCATGATTTTGACCACAATCTCATAAATATTCAGGGTAATTAATTGGTGCTCAAATTTTACTTGTAAATTCACTGAGATTTAAATATTATATTCATAGATAAAAGGTGGAGTATACCCCACCCATTAACCACAAATCAGGAATATTTATAATGGTGATGTGAAACTCAGGAATATTCATGAGCATATTACTTAAATTATGTGTAGTATCTTGCATATAATTGTGCTGATGATTCATTATTTTTATTCATACACTACATATGCATTAAATGATTATGTAATTTTTCATGTCTACAGGTTTTTCTGAGTTCGAAGGTCCATTTCGTCTGATCGTAAACATGACGCTAAAGCTCACGGCCTTCTTCAATCGCTGTACTTTGGAATGTTCCCAGAATTTTCGGGTATGGAAGGTCCTACAGACGACACTGACCCCAAAGACAACAGTGCTCTGGATTTTTTGAAGCCCTCAGCTCTTTGAGCTGATTGCTACAGACTAAAAGGGTACGGTTTACAGGGGACAAGCAGGCCAAAAATCAGATGTACTTGTAGCTCAATCAGTTCACCCATTACTGCCTGCATACAAGTTTATGTGTGGAGTTGATAAAACCAATCAGTTGCACAAGTACTATGCTTTTGATCATAAGTGTGAACGACCTTTTTTCACCTTTTTGAGTTTGCGGTCAACAATGTGCACATACTATACCAGCATAATTGTAAGAAAGTAGAGCTTCCACAAAAAGACAAAGGATCTGCTAGCATTTCGATTGGAACTAGTTCACTTGTTGTTGGAAGGGTACAGTTGTCGTAAACGTAGGAGACCACCATTCCACGACTCAGAGGGGTAGAGTACAGAGTGCTGTCGTTTGGTGAAGAGGAGGAAGATAGACCACACTACATTTGCATGTGGGAAATGCCGAGTTTGTCTCTGCATGCTTTTACAACTACCACAAGTGGAAGTAATTCCCTTTCTTGTCAAAAGATGTTAATTTAATCTGATGACATTTCGGTGTCTTTATTCCAGTTTTTGTTCTCATTGTCACTGTTTTTGTACTTTCATCTGTTGTTGGTGTCATTTTTCTTTTATTTTGTGGTTGTATACCACTCCTGGTTCTTCAGAGAACCACCAGATCACAAGAGATTTCACCAACTCCACTGTAAATATTTTTTGCCATATAAATACTTACTCGTGTTCCATCTTTATTACGCAATCGGTGACACTGAAATTTTTGTGGTTGAACAACTTAATCTGATTGGTCTGCTGAGTCCATAACTATGTGTGTCCCCAGACCCTCCGCCTCTTACCACAAGGGTCTGGCTTGTCAGATTACGCCATGCTTGCACCATAAGTGATAACAATAATACACTGATAATCTATTACAGTCATACACATGAATACACATGCATGCAAGACTGAGAAATAATTATAACAGTAACTACTTGTACACTAATAAATAATAATGTTATACATTGAAACATGATGTAGCATTAATTAATCCAAGTGTACTTTGCTTTTAGTTTTACGAAAAGTCGAGGAATTGATAAACTTGATTCTGTCTCTTAACAAATACGTTACTTCTCTAATGACACTCTGGGTAACTCTCTTGAATATAATAGAACAAGTTAAAATGAAAAAGGTGAGAAGGTGAGATTGTAAGATAGGACAAGCCAGAAGCTCTGGAGCACAGCAAGGCTACTGAAATGGCCCATCAAGTTGAACTTTGTTATACCTAATAAAGAAGAATAAAGATTATATTATAGTTGCAGTAGACTGTTCATACTGTGTATCAACAGCCAGGGCCACATCAGAAACTGAAGGCAGTTAAAACTTGCAAGGTGGTGAATGCCTCTAAATGGAACCCTGACGTACATGTACTCCAGATGCGATGATTTGTGAATATGTCATCAATATTTTCTCAAAGGCATAGTTAGCTATTAAGGAACATTTAACATGATGTTGCATTTACGTCAAGCTTTAGCTAAATTAGAAAATTTACATATGAAGGATTAATACATTGATGTTGTGATAAAGCATGCAGTATTACAACAAAATTAAAGCACTTTACCTAGAAAAATGGTTAGATCACAAGCACATGTACACTCGCCTGGGTGTTCTCAAACATAGTTTGGAAGTATTATTTGGTAGTTGAAATGAAAAGGCTTATTATTACACATGGGATGGTGATAAGTTAAACACTCCATTCAAATGAGCTAATTGAAGCTAGCATATAGTGCTACTAAATGAAAACTTGTGTGGGCTTTCTTAAACTTGTATTAATGTATTGATAATGGGGCAGATATAAACATACACAATACATGTATATGGGAGATAGACTGCATAGACTTACCTAAAGCTTTCACCATTACTGGCATTGCTGAACTTAAAGTAATACTGTTTAAAATAATGTATATGAATGGATAGATTCCAATTAGTAATCACACTTCATAAAAAATTGTTTATCACCTTCAACATTGAAGTTTCATGTGGTACTGGTAGAAATCTTCCTATTTCTGGAGTGCTATAAAAACCTACTAAACTGGCAGTTATCATATATCTGATCATAAAACCAATAGAAGTTAAGAAAAATAACACAACATCAAATTCATAAAGTATCCATAATGCATTTTCAATATTCATTCTTTAACTTCATAATAACACATAATGAAATCTCCATCCTACACACACACACACAAAAATACTTTAATTAGTAACAGTTGGATGGATACACAATCAACTAGAGCACCAATAGGACCCATATAAGAAGAGGACATTTCTCCGAGAATATATATATGATCCTATATAATTGAATAGAGAGAATAATATAATACAGTAGGCACTAGTTGTTATACCTACACATTAGACACACGTGCAAAATAATGTCATAGGACACTTATATGAGTATTATTTTTGATGGATGTCCAATGGTACCACTGACAGTCAACAGTCAATTATAGCAACCAAAGTAACTATATTTGTCCCCACAATAGTACAGGGATAGTAGCTACCTATGCATTCTGTCAGAGTATCCCGGGACACCAGTGTAACACTAGATATTCCAGGATGTTACATTGTATGATGGTAATAGTTAACTAATCTTCCGGAGGACTCAAATACAAGCTTTTTGACTTAGTGCCTTAGTAGTGAAGCTAAATGTAGTACAACCAATGACAAGAAGAGATCCAGACAGACTTTTTGCCTCGACAGTGAATGAGTGGTCCCATTGTAACTGGGAGCACAGGGCACTGTAAGTTTGTAACAGTACTTTAGTGTGATGACTCATAAATGTCATTCAGTTACTTATAATTGTGCTATTAAATTACAGTTTACATACCTGGGCTCCTTTCGGTAGTTTTTCCGAGCTGAATAAAAGATTTAAAATGTTGAATGAAACTAGTAAAAGGGAGACACATGTAAGAGCCAAGACAAAAAGGAAGGAAACAGGAAACAAGAAATGACGTTCACATATTGAGGAGTGATGATGGCGCTCTGTAAAATTGATATAATATATAATTATACATTTATACACACATAATTAATATACTTTTAAAATTAGTATAATTATAAAGAAGATAATTACAAAGGTAATTATGAATGCACCCACAGTGCAAACCTTTGCCACAAGTGTGAAGCATGATTGGCATTCCCAATTCTTATTGACAGAAAATAATTGCAGACTATATTATAAGCAATTAAATTGTATGTGTGTGTGTGTGTGTGTGTGTGTGTGTGTGTGTGTGTGTGTGTGTGTGTGTGTCACAACTTATCCTCCCGTCATAATGTAGGAAAAGCAACCTTTATGTGTGTTTTGTGGCTTGTATCTAGTGTTGTATCAAGTGTTGCATCTATACCAGTTTTGCCTATACTTCTGATACCAGATATCAAAGGCAACTAAAATTGCATATAGGTTCACTCATTTTGCTAATACATTATGTGCACGTACATCAGTACTTTTAGCACAGCTCTATATAATCATTTCTGTGAAAATTGAAACTAACAGACTAATAAAAAAGAGGGTAATAGCTCAACAAATATGTGCTATAAATGTGAAAAAAAGGTCTGTATAGTATCTGTATCTGCACTCTGCTTTTCATATAATTACATATACCTTGAGTATAGGCACCTATACATTTATCTCAATTGACGATCAACTTGGCAGAAAGCTTTGAGCTGCTCGATGTTGTAGCAGCCACTATAATTTTGATACAAGTAGTGTTGTACCTATACTGGTATGTATAAATGTATAGGTGCCTATACCCTAAATATAGGATAGGCAAGTAGCACAGGGCAGAGACAGATAGTATACAGACCGTTATAAAAACACTTTATACCACTATTTGTAATACGGTAGGAACACATAATTGCCAACTTGGCAGAAAACCTAGAGCTGCTGTAGCAGCTACTGATTTTGTAAATTTGTGTCATGTGTTTAATTTCTCATGGACTGATTGGACTCACACAACCATATACCAATTATAATATATATAATGTGCAAGCACATGTACCTAGCCTCTTTATTTCTTGATTGATCTCTTCAAGTGATAACTCTCTATTGTCAGGAATTTGTGGAGATATATTTTCGGGACCTAAAAACAAACTCAATAATTACATCACAGTGATGTAGATTAAATTTAATTAGATAAGTAAGCAACTATGTGTGGATATAGTAGAACACCTGCAATAATAACAATACAAACCTTTTAAGTGTCTATTTATAACAGCTTTTTCCATTTCTAAACTTTCTAGTTCTTGTTCAACATCCACATGTAACTAATGGAAAGTATAATAGGCCAATGAAGAAGTACATTGTATAATAAGCAAAACTGTCTAATATTCTCAACAGTATCTGTGTATGTGAATGGTAGGATATACAAGAATATTGTATTACAATGCACATTTATGTCACACATTCAATAAATAAATAGAGTTCTGAAACCACGTACTCCTGTGCAATATCATCATATTTATTGTCATAAATATTATTTTGGTAGTGACTGACAAAAATGGTGCTATTCTGAACTTAAAATGACAAAACACAGGATTTGCATATACAGTGAACTGCATTAGCCTCTGCATTAGTGTCTGCATTGCCTGGAAGGGACTTTATTATGCAATTAATCTCAAGCTTTCTCATGTGTTTAGAACTATTAACAAAGTCATTTAGAAATTGCATGACAAACAGATGAACACAACAGGTCACTTGACCCTTATTTATACACTGTGAGGAGTAATTAGCACTGCTTCACCAGCAGTAGCCTTGAAAATGACCAGGTATGTTTCTTGTTCTTCAGTACTAACTCAAGGTCAGGAAACATTAAAACAGTATAACTGTGCTATATAAACAAACATTTAATATCCTAGATTTTCTCGTAGGAATTGAATTACTGAAGTCTGTGTTAGTAATTCAAATTCCAATTTTAATAGTTTTCCAGAAAATGTGCTATACAGACAAACAGATACATATTTCCATGTATTGGAGAGCTATTTGTGTAACTGTTCCTCATCTGGAGAAGACTTTACATGTATCTCATCCACTGCTATAATGACATGTAGGAGAAACGAAACAAGCATATTTGAACAAATGAATGAGCAACCACAGTTCTGATCACAAAATCAAAGGATATCCAATCTACTTGTAGCTGCTCACTCAGAGAGAGCAAGTGATACCAATCTAGAAATCTATCAACCCGAAGAAACAGTCACAGATCTTCTTCACGATTACTCCTGAACAATTGAACAGTTCTCCAAAACACTTTTAATCCTTTTTCTTTTTACAGTACATGTCATATTTTTTCTGTATGCCTTTATCCCACCATATATATATATATATATATATATATATATATATATATATATATATATATATATATATACGTACATGTACATGTATACTTTAACCATTTGTAAATGCTAAATGCACACTTACATCACACCCTACATTCTTGGTTGTATCTTCAAAGGATTTCCAAAACATTTAACCAAAAGTTGTTGCAGAAAATCCAAATTATAATGATGTATCTACTAAAATAATGCAAGTATTGATATTTTGATGTATCAATGTCAAAACCAGTGTTCTCGCCAGGATTTTCATATTTGGTAGTCCTACCATTTACATGTATCTTCAAATGTTGAGTTTCATTGATTGTTTAAAGAATGTGGTTTGTAGGTTGAGCCTTAATTTAATTTGTTTCATGGTAATTAACCCTTAGAGGACTGATATATGTGACATTTCACCCCTACGTGGTTCGCCGTCTGCTCCTAGCTACACGAAGCTGTCCAAATGCTTGTAATTGACGTCAGGCACAAGCTGATGAACGTGGCTAAAAAAGTTGATGGTTGATTCAGTTTACAATTACTGACCTTCTATCTCCTGCAATAGCCACAGAGAACTTTTGCTCCTGGTTGCAGGTGAAATTTTGGTAATGCAGGGGTATTTCGTTCCCTGTGTCTATACATGTAGCACATTTGCCTCCAACGGCTATGGCCTGTCTTTTTATAAAGGTAATCAGTAACTCCACCGCCTCTACTGGTGTGGTTGCATTATCTACAAAGGCAATGTATACTTGTGAACAAGGTCAAACTATACAGCAATATACATGATATTATCAGGAAAGAAAGAAAGACACCTGAGGCAATGGAAAAATGAAAAATTGAGAGTTGCCTCAGGTGGGATTTGAACCCACGACACATGCTCTACCAACTGAGCTACCAAGGCATGCATACTATTATCAGACAACAATTAATGACAGGGTTTTATCTGGGGGAGGAGACCACAGTTTGTTCAACAAAAGTAATGATGTTTAATTGAATTAATGGATGCAATTGCAAAAGAATCAGATTTTTTTTTAGTTTTCATCCATATATTGTAGAAAATTTAAAATGCTTTTAGCTTCCCAAATGATTCCCCTCCAGCACCAACCCCCCTGTTTCCCCCCTTAAAAAGAAAATCCAGATAACACCCTGCAAGAATGGTAATTAAACAAGCACGTTTTAATAAATAAAGTGGCTAGTATATTTTGCAGCAAATACATGTATTTTACCAATTGTAACTGGTGAGTGCGGGAGCAGGAGACAGTCTTTTATTGTTTGTGCCGGAGACAACTGGATCGTCACACATGGATCAATCTAGAATAAAATTTATGATGAATGAGACCTAATCTTGATCACTAATCTATAATAAACCATAGCCTGTCACCATAACTACCTATAGGTTAGGGACACTTACATTATAGTCATTAAAATGTTACAATCTGATTGGTCAATTAGAGGTTTCTAAATCCCGTAGTAAACCTACTTTTAATTGATTAGTAAACCTATAATTACTTAGTAAACCTGTTGCAATGTTGCTATAGGAATTTCACACAAAGAAGCAAAGTTTGTTGTAAAGCTGGATCTGTTGATTTTTACAAGCTGACTACTGCATTTGTAAACACACTGGTCTACCTGCTTTCTACCAACAAAAGGTCTGCTGTCCAACTAAGTAAGCTAAAATTGTCAGCTTTTTGAAATCCAAAAGTTACACAGCTGACAAAATTGAGATGTGGGCGTTGCCCTCAAGAGCAAAACACTCCCGCTATCGATCACCTTGCTGTCTTTCTGCAGCTAAAAAAGAGTACACAAGGCTTTCTTGTTATGTCTTCTATCCAACAAAATAATAACTATAATCTAAATTGCTTAGATACTGTATTCTTGGTTTCCACGTGCAATACAACTACCTTGGATTACTTCGGGCTCCACCCTCAGTAATTAAACTGTTTCCACGGTAGTTCTATTGCACATAGAAACCTCGAATACAGTATCTAACCTATATTTAGAATTCAATTTCAAGTGTTAAGGAGAAAATGATTGTGACAGATCAAGTTATTTATAAATATTCCCCCCAAAAATGCCAAATCAGACATATCCTGGCTATTTGAAATGTAACAATATTACAGCTGACTACATGCAATATTCATGCTGGATTATACCATAGTGTACTGTAATATATAATATTATATCACTGTGACACTATGGTTATGTGCCATTGAATTATTATAATGAAGTCTTTGTTCACAACTCTCAAAAGAGAATCTTTCATAAGGCTACAATTATTATGAATTGCTACTCAATAGTCACAAATTATTGAGTAACACTTTACTAACTGCAGCAGACTAAGCAAATCAATGACCTAAATTAAATCTACTATGAGCTATTTATATTATGTTCCCACCTCTGGTTCTGGTGAATGAGACTCCTCAATTGCAATTCTTTTTGTCATGACTGTACATGATAAAAAGAAAGATTAATAAACACATGCATAAAACAATTGGAAAACTGAGGATTCTATACAGTAACTATAACACACAAGAAACTAACCAAAAACAGAAATCTTCAGAAAAAGAGACTAAATGAACTACTCACTGAGGTTGAGGTAAGTAGATGAGAAACGCTTCCTTAATAAAGGGAGAGAGAGAGGGAGAGAGAGAGAGAGAGAGAAAAATTATGATACGCATGCATAAGATAATCGGAAAACGGAGGATTCTATACAGTAACTATAACACACAAGAAACTAACCAAAAACCAAAATCTTCAGAAAAAGAGACTAAATGAACTACTCACTGAGGTTGAGGTAAGTAGATGAGAAACGCTTCCTTAATAAAGGGAGAGAGAGAGAGAGAGAGAGTGAGAGAGGGAGAGAGAATAAAAATTATGATACGCATGCATAAGACAATCGGAAAACGGAAGATTCTATACAGTATCTACAACACACAAGAAACTAACCAAAAACCAAAATCTTCAGAAAAAGAGACTAAATGAACTACTCACTGAGGTTGAGTTAAGTAGATGAGAAACACTTCCTTAATAAAGGGAGAGAGAGAGAGAGAGAGAGAGTGAGAGAGGGAGAGAGAATAAAAATTATGATACGCATGCATAAGACAATCGGAAAACGGAAGATTCTATACAGTATCTACAACACACAAGAAACTAACCAAAAACCAAAATCTTCAGAAAAAGAGACTAAATGAACTACTCACTGAGGTTGAGTTAAGTAGATGAGAAACGCTTCCTTAATAAAGGGAGAGAGAGAGAGAGAGAGAGTGAGAGAGGGGGAGAGGGGGAGAGAGAATAAAAATTATGATACGCATGCATAAGACAATCGGAAAACGGAAGATTCTATACAGTAATTATAACACACAAGAAACTAACCAAAAAAAAAAACCAAAATCTTCAGAAAAAGAGACTAAATGAACTACTCACTGAGGTTGAGGTAAGTAGATGAGAAACGCTTCCTTAATAAAGGGAGAGAGAGAGAGAGAGAGAGAGAGAGAGAGTGAGAGAGTGAGAGAGGGAGAGAGAGAGAGAGAGAGAGAATAAAAATTATGATACGCATGCATAAGACAATCGGAAAACGGAGGATTCTATACAGTAACTATAACACACAAGAAACTAACCAAAAACCAAAAACCAAAATCTTCAGAAAAACAGACGGGTTTCAAACTTTCAGTCTTTCAATACGGCGCATGGTTATTCCAAATGACGTACACCTCTTTATATATCAACGTGCAACGGAGGTATGATCGCGTGAGTAATTGACCATTGAGATGTATGTACACAGCTCTATCACCCATTTTAATTATTTAATTCATTTAATTAATAATTATTATTATTATTTTATTTTTGGCAATAAATTATAGACAATGCGTTATTAATTATACCTTATACCCATACATGGCCGAGTAGATTAAATTAGTATTGAAATGATACTAATGATATTCACACAGTATCCATCAATCTTCATGCAATCAGATGTGTTATAACTTTGTAAGGGCAACTGTGGACAATCTGATGTATATGTATACTGATCAGATTGTTTCGACCTATTGGGTCTCATCAGCACAGTGTATCCCAACTTCACAATACATTGTGCAGAATGATGCAAAATGTATGTTATATAATAATTATTATGAAAAGTTTCTATGTAGTACCATGTCTAGTACATCCAGAGGTACTGGTAATAGACACTACTAGAGCTTTCAGAATTGGAATTGGACTGAAAAACTGAAATACTTACTCTATGTTTCAGATGAATCAGAAGATATATAACTTTACCATTTCTAGTACAGTCAGCACCTCCAGAATCAAAGTAGAATGTGCTTTAGTAAATGCAAGTAAATAACATATATAGTAACATACATACATACAATCATACATGTACATACATATACATACATATACATACATATACATATGTGACAGTTCTTTTCATTATATATATACACATGTATAATTAGTTGAATATTCAACTAATTCATTTCTACGCTCAGTAACAAAGGACATTAAAAATGAGTTATCAGCTTATTGGAGATATAAAACTGTAAACAACTATAGACTACATGATGAAGTACAATGACTTAATAATAATATAACAGTCTAATAGTATACATGTATGTTGGTAGACACAGGTCTTACATGCATACATACATACATACATACATACATGCATACATACATACGTACATACATACATACATACACATATGTATCTCTAATACATGCATACGTGCAGCAAAACCCTTGTGTGTGTGTGTGTGTGTGTGTGATTAATATTAATCACACACACACACACAAATTCCTGTGGCTATGAGATTAAGTCAAAACATGTTGACCTTAAATGTCAGAGAACCTAACCTGGGCATGCCTGCCTAATTTGTAAGTAGGAGGTACACTTGATAATCAGAAATATATACCATCACATTATAATACATATTATTTTACAATTATATACTAATATTATAATATAATATATTGAACATGTCATGAGCTTTTGACCCTCACATAACCATGATTACACTGTTAAAAATCAGGCTATGAACACCGATCATAAATAGCCCAATTAAAAGCAATAAGACTGCATTTATATATAGTAGTTACTAATAGCAAAATGGCTCAACAGTTATTATTTGCACATCAGGTGACATTGAGCCAATGACATTTAATGATGTTTTAAACAACATAATGGTTATGTGTGAAGCTTTAACTAGAAATGTCATGCTTTTATAACATTCTTTATAATGTGAAGAATGTTATGACACAAAATAACAATGCTATCCAGCAGGTACATGTACCAGAAATTGCTATCTACATGTACATCTCTGATATTTCCCCATAAGCAGCAAATAATTACAAATAGTAACATAAATGGGGTTGAGGTTACCAACTATTTATCTCAACCATGCATGTCAGAGGACACTAATGACGTCTAATGTTCTAACATTTTGGAAGGATAACAAAGAAAAGTATCCTGCACTTGCCAGGCTTTCATCACTCTAGCCATTCCAGCATCGTCAGCACCAGCAGAAATTATTTCAGCCTTTCCAAAAAAATATTTAGACTGGAGCGTTGTTCTTTAAGTGATGCTCTTTTTCAGAACTTAAATGTTGATTATACATATAGTTATACATGTAGTTAGTATTTAGTAATTCAATTAAAAACAATGTGTAAATGTGAGTTGAAGTTATGTATTTGTTCTCACTCAAGCACGAAATTATTGTATTCATGGGACTATCCTTATATGAAGTGACAACTCGAGTAGTAGCCTCTGAGTCTGACTCTATTGTTCACATGCAGAGTCGATAAAGTGCCAAAAATTACCACCCTAAAAGATTCGGAATGAAATGGAATGAAATGGAATGAAATGGAATGAAATGGAATATATGTGCAAAGTTAAGTGAAATTTAGAGTAAAGGTTTACCTAAGGAAATTGTAAAATTACACATAGCATATACATGCACATGAAAATATTATCGACACGGTTTTTTGATTGACGGTTTGGTGATTTTAGATTCAAACCATCAAATTAAAAATCACCAATTAATTCACGAATGCACAATCCAAACGTTTTCTTTTGTAACTTCTACATTTTACACAACACAGACTTTTAACGTACATAGACAGAGGACCTTCTAAAAATGTCATAGATATTAAAATGTTAGTTGGAGGAAAGCAGCAAGATGAGCGTTTGAAAGTGCAACTGTTGATATGCATGACATGATGTCTGACTACTCCACAAACAGCCAATATTTATTATCATCACCTATCCTAGATCAAACATGAGAAAGTCCAGCTGATATATTATATATATTACATATTGTATAACACACCCAGAGGTGAAGACTATCCTTACAAGGTGGGGCACTCATAGTTTACAGCTAGAAATTAGAACTAAACTTAGCGCAATATAAGGTGTATAATCATCCCAGAGGCTGTGGCAAAACAAACCACTTTACCACAAGCTTTTAGCACACATGTAAATATTGGCTTCCTTGGAAATAGAATATCAAAATAATTAAGTGGTTATTTTCCCTTTGCATAGCACAAACAAACAAACAAACAAAAATAAAGGCAATTAAAAAAATTCCCAATAATCTACACTACTACAAAACAAGTATAAAGGTTTCAAATTGATACAAAAAAGCAAGTAATGCCAATCTGATTATTATGGGAATCAAGTTAAATATGATTAATAAATAAGGTTATACACACAAATGGTTACAATACAGGAAATATGCCAGGTTTGTCTACTCCGTTTTGCCTGCTCAAAATTTTTGCAAAAATTCCACATTTGCCTACGAATACCGTATATTTTAAACTTTTGATTTTTGACATAAGAAATTTTATATTAACACGTTGTGTACAAACCCATTCCAAGTATGGAGCATAGTAAAAAACCTGACAGTATTTCGCACTTGAGGTGCATATTACAAAGATTTTCCTAATTTATAGAAGAGGCATTGTTTAGATATTGTATATTAAGTACCAATGATATTCCTATAATTTCTGCACACATTTTACTTGATGGCTAAAATTTACATGCCAATATGCCCACATTGTCAAAAAAACTAATAAATTTTCCAAGGGGGGCAAATGCCCCCCCCCCCCCCCCCCAAAAGAAACCCTGCACGTACATGTACATGTATATACATCAGTATTTATGATATGCTCATATGGTGCACCATTGGCCCAAAGAGCTTCTTATTTAGCACTGCACAGTTCTCTCTTTGGGCAAGTGGCACAGTTAATTATGGCTATATTGTCAGTAACAGCATTAACTTTTTGTTAATTGGCTCAAGATGTATTCCCAATGGTTGACCCACTAACCGTTATTGAGTCAATCTGACCCATGCTTTAAAACATATAAAAAACTGTGATACAAATAATGAAGTGCCAAAAATTACCACTCTAAAAGACTCGGAATGAAATGGAATATATGTGCAAAGTTAAGTGAAATTTAGAGTAAAGGTTTACCTAAGGAAATTGTAAAACTACACATACCATATACATGTACATGAAAATATTATTGACGGGGTTTTTTAATTGACAGTTTGGTGATTTTAGGTTCAAACCATCAAATTAAAAATCACCAATTAATTCACGAATGCACAATCCAAACGTTTTCTTCTGTAACTTCTACATTTTACACAACACAGACTTTTAACATACGTAGACAGAGGACCTTCTAAAAATGTCATAGATATTAAAATGTTAGTTGGAGGAAAGCAGCAAGATGAGTGTTTGAAAGTGCAACTGTTGATATGCATGACATGATGTCTGACTACTCCACAAACAGCCAATATTTATTATCATCACCTATCCTAGATCAAACATGAGAAAGTCCAGCTGATATATTATATAACATAATATAATATATTATTATATTATACTACATGTATATTACATATTGTATTATAGGAAGCCATAAGATGAAAGGCACCGATCATAGTATATATCACGTAGACAGAGTGTATACGAGTCACTCACGGGTTAATATACTTCTTTCATCGCCAATCACGGGTTAACAAATGGTGTATCATTTTACTCACGGGTTAAAATAACTTCTTAATTCAAGAAAACACGGGTTAATAATGAAACAAAAATTGATTTTCAAGAAAATTAATATTATTAATTTACCAAAGAAGTGATATTATATGCATAAATAAGTATTGATATTAATGAAAAAAGTTTTTAATGAACTAGTTCCAATACCTTCTTTACGAAGTTCACCGACCACTACCTCGCAATCACCTTGAATAGACTTGAATCGGGTGTCTCTTCTGTCTAATACATTGGGTGTATCACAGCTGCATGATCTCATATATCGAAAAATACCTGAAAGCAATTGTTGAATGGTTGGTTCTTGGAGGATATCGGTCACCATCGACATGGCGAACTTCAGCTATGAAAGTTGAAAGCCATCTATCCAATGTCTCGGGTCACGGTGCTTCAAGCAGATCATCAGGACACTTCTCACTGGATTTTTCATTTCTAGCATGCATATCGCCATTCATTGAAACACT